>CM044436.1:58051649-58063153 GCA_024363595.1 Xenopus borealis | reverse complement strand
ACTATTAACTGATGCGTTTAAAAAAAAACAACATGTTTTCCCATGACAGTTTCCCTTTAAGGTTTACATGATTTTCTGGTAGATTTAAGGTATGAAGATCCAAATTACGGAAAGATATATAATCGGGAAAACCTCAGATCCTAAGCATGCTAGATAACAGGTCCCATACCTGTACCAGGAAGTGAGTATAATGTGGTTTTAAACTGGGTAAAAACTATTTCTTTATCCTCCGACATATTTTCAAAGATATTGTTGTACTACAAGTTATTTAAATCATGTATTAAATACCTGTAATGTCTTTGGACTTTAACCATTCTTAAAATCCAACACACTGGAAGATCTCAAGGGCTACAAAGTATAGCATTACACGTACATCTAATAATAACCTATTATATCCACCCAGCAGGAAGAAAACTACAGTATAGCAAAAATTTGATACAACTGAGTGCCTTTCATAGGTAATATTGAGTGTAAAGCTTGTCCTTTATTATTAACATGTATTTCTATAGCGCCAACTTGTTTCGTAACCCTACAAGGCTGTTGCATATCTATAGAGAAAGCAGACCACATTGTTACGATGGGTATCCCAAACCCAGAACAATCCCCAAGGTCCCGGCTCAGTCTTCCACCTTTAACAGTCACCTTTAACTTCAGGAAGAGCCCTCTTCTATTCAGGTGCCACCAGGTCTTAGTGTGAGAGGACCAGGGAGAGAGTTCTGGGCAGGCAAGGGAACCACTTGTGGTACAGAATTGGAGAATAAGAAGCATAGTTGGAATCACAGCCGGAGTCAACACCAAATGGGCAGAGAAGTACAGTATCAGGAGACAAAAGCATGGTCAAGTCTGGGTCAAAGGCCAGGCCAGAATACCAAACAGAGAGGTACAGTATCAGGAGAGAAGATCATAGTCGGGGTCACAAGCAGGGACAGAACACCAAATATACAGTGTTGGGATGGAATCCTAAAGAGTGGTCAAAATACTGGCAGAGGTCGGGAGAGGCATACAGGTCTAGGGCTAGTTAACAAGTTGTTTGACCCTGCCTGATCTTGACCAAGGCCTCTGTAAATATTTAAACTTTGCACCAAAACGTGATAACGTCATGCGGGTGTCACATAAACCTGGAAGTGATTGGCCATGTGCATCCTAGCAGCAGAAACAGGTTAGTTTGGGTGTCCCTGCCTCCCCGCAATTGCAGGGGGGCCCAGACTGTGGGCTTCATCTACAGCTAATAAGAAAACACCCTCCTCGCAAGCCCTCATCATACTAGTGAGGAAGGGGACAAAAGTCAGGGAGGGATGTGGGCAGAGTTGGGGTGGGAGTGTGCTGGGCATCTCTGCAGGTTTTTTTTTTTAAGGGGGCCCGGCGCACTCCAGTTACACCACTGCTACAAGTTATTCAGTCACAAAAATAAAAATATCTAAGAGCTATGATCAGGGTAACACAGATTGATAATTCAAAAATAAAGCAGCAGAACCGGATGGCTTTAAATTCACTTTGTATTCACATCAGTATGAACCCATATATGAAACCATATAGAAATATGAATGAATACATAATCCATAAGTTCCCTAGTCTGCTAACAAGAAAACAGCAATTATAGAATGTGGCAAGACGTAATCGTTTATCAAGGTTTCTGAAGTCAGATGCACGCATATTGTGGTGTCATCCATACACAACACATAGGACGCCATATTTGAAAATGTTAATATCAAATGGGAAAATACCTGCCCAGTACGGTATAATAAAGCCACTATAGTCTTCCAAGAGCTGTTTAAATTTGGACTATTTCCTGAAGTTACAAAATCACATTTGGTTTGGCTACACATGTCCAACTTTGAGTTTCTTCCCAGATGCTTGACTTTTTGGAACACAAGCTATATCCATTTATGTGGACAAAAAGGGGGGGCTTACTAAAATCTTGTTATAATTCAAATAAAAATATTTACCTATAAGAATAGTGTATAGCTTTTAAAATATATAGCATTTAAGTTCACAATTGATCTGCCTAAAAAAAATTAAGATATTACTAAAAGGAAACTTCCTTGTTCTTGTTGTATGAACCTCATTTAGTTGCAAATCCACACAATAACATACTTTAAATAAAACTATTGCTAGTACTAGGCTGTTTTATGTGCTTTCCTAATGCACCTTATTTCATCTGATATTTGCTGTTTCTGAGCCTGACTTGTTCCCTCTCACACGTAGAATAAGTCATTAGGGCAGTGCATGGCACATACAGTATTTGCACCGACACACTGTGCAAATAAAAAAAAAAACACCCATTAAGAGGCTTGTTTGCTGCTGAAGTACAAACACAAATGTTTTTCTTTGCCTTGTGTCAAAGGTCAATAACTGGGCGATTGAGTGGAAACGAGCATGTAAATGAGTATGTTCACTTACTGAGGCTTGCCTTCCCTTGGCTCGTAGTCATGGAAACCATAGCAAAGGCAAAGTACCTTCTGAATTCTGCAGCGTTGCTAACATTCTGTATCTACTGCTTTATCTACTCCTGAGTAATCATGTTTGTTCTAATGATGTGTCCATTTAATCAGTTTTTCTAGCTTCAAAAGTATTTACAAAATTCTTTTGTAGAAATCTACCTACTTGACCATTTCTCCTTTGTCTGGAGGAGCAAATAAAAGCGGACAAGCAGTGCTAAAAGAGCATAGCATAGGCAGCCAGGCACACATTACATTTATAAACACTTTGGCTCTGACAATATAGTGTTCCTAGTTTCAGGGATACATAAACACAAGTGCATTTTACCTACCTTTAACAAGCAAAACATCTTTCTATAATATAATATAAAGGAGAAGGAAATGTCCAATCCATGGGGGTGCCAAACATTAGGATTGTAATGACTTACTTGATACCCTAGGCCATGTTCCTCTTAGCAGAAAACTGCTTCAGTCTGGGGAAGTTACAAGCAAGCATTCCTCTACCTTCCACATTTGCACAAATCCTGCATGTAGAGAGACATGATGTCTGGCGATTTTAATAAAGTGAACTCTAATACATCTTCCAGGCAAAATGAGCCCCCTTTAAGATATTGGATCATTCATCTGACACGCAACTTTTGAATGAAGACAGAATGAGGAGAAAAAGATTATGCGAGAGGGATAGTGAAGATGCTTCGGTATGCTGAAGATTGTATTAAATTTTAATTTTTGTGATAGTTCCCCTTTAAGTCAATTAAACAACCCAACAGGTTTGTTTTGCCACCAGCATGGATGTATACTACATTTGTTACCGTCAAGTACAAGGTAGTCTTATTAGATCCCATCACCTGAATAAGCTTTTTTTTTTATAGAGATGGTTGCTTGTGCTATGGAGATCAAGTACCTTTGAACATGACCTGGTTATGCTAATAGAACATGTGAAACATAAAAGATAAAATAACACAGTTTATGTAGCACTGAAGCTTTTAGGAACACTGATTAAGCAAAGCCAGTTTTCATGACAGAAAACCTACACAACAGCTGGAGTGTCCATAAACGTAATGTGCATGAAATTAGATACCAAGCGTGGCTGTTAATATCATGCTCTTTTTAGCTTTGCACATCAGTTTTTATTTACTGCCTCAAGCCAAAAAAAGTAAGTATCCAAGTAGGCAGTTTTGTACAAGAGGGTTTTTTGTTCAGTTGAAGCAGATAAGGCTGAGAAGATAGGAATAACATCTTAATAAATAAGATTGCTTTCAATTATGTAAAGTGCGTTTTACATTATCTTCTAAGAGTGGCAAAGTATATACTACGGTAGCGAACAAAAGTCCATTGCAGCAAAACAAAGTATATGATTGGAGTGTCTGAACCATTCATTGTAGGATTTACCTCTGACTCATTTTGCCATATACCAGAACCTATTATCTTCATAAAAGCCACATCTCAGCACAATAAAATGGAAATATTTTTGTTTTGTGCTTTTTTGCATGAAAATGATGTAAGGTTTTCTCTCAATGTCCAACAATGTTCAACAATTTAAGCTAGTCTGAATATTATTATACTTTGTGTTACATTCCAAACAAGTAAGTAGATATTACATTATAACCTAAACTCGCAAAAAGCACACCAGGTTCCATCCCTGCTTCTACTTGCTAAGTGCTACCTCATAATGACAGAAAGATAAATGCCAGCTATTTGCAGTGCATCATCTATGAGTATGTTGTACTTTTGTGTTAGATATAAAAATCTATTCATAGATTAAGTTGTTAACTGAATAGCTTTTCCTCTGTCATAGCGGAGAGATGAGTACACGTCTCCTTTTCCTAATGATCTTTCCTTTGCCTCATCAGCAAGAAACCATATGGTTCCTTTTATTATGTATAGGAATTTTAGCAGACTTAAAAAAAAAAAACAAGGCTTTAAAAAAAAAATTCAATAAATATATGATTTAAATAGGAAGTAAACAGCATTTATATTTATCAACAAGTGCAAGTATGAGCGAGTGAAATTATTTTGCCAGCTTCACATACACTCAGGGGCAGATTTATAAACATTCCATTGACTTTCTACTGCAATAAACATACTACCTCAAATTACAGTTTCCAACATTTTAAAGTTCAAGATTAATTAAGCACAAAAAAAATCTAAAAATTTAAATGTAAAATTTCAGCATCTAAATGTTCATAAAAAGAGTTTGTATAGAACAATAGGATCTGTTCAAGGCAATTAGCAATTTGTTTCAATTGGAGTTTTTTTGTTTTATTTTTTTAGTTTGTAGACTCATTGAAAATGATGAGTAGAATGCAATTACTAGAGTTTGCAGTTTTCAAGATTCAGGGGCAGATTTACTAATAGTTTTTTTTCACTTCAAACTTCGACCACCTAACTTTTTGGGAGGGCCATTTTCGAAAATGGACCAAATAAGTCAGTTTTTGATAGAATTTAAATCGTTCAAATTGTTCGAGTGCAATGTTCGATTCAAATGATTTTAACCAAAATCCTTCGAATTCTCAGGACTTAGAAAAAATTTCAGGGCAGGCTCTACGAGGTCCCCCATAGGCTAAAATGGCAATTCGGCAGCTTTAAAGTGGTGAAGTGTCAAATTCAAAGGATTTTAAAGAGAAAGTACCTAGAAATTTGAATTTTTTCAATTTATATTGAATTTTGGGCTATTTGATAGTCAAAGTAGCCCAAAATTACGTTGAAATTCGAACTGTATTCAAAAATTCACTTCGACCTGTAGGAAATGTGCCCCTCTAGGTTTATTAAAAATAAGTGCACATTTGAGTTTGGGGAGATTTTGAGTTATTCTGTATTACCACTGAAACTGCTGCATTTGTGTAGTGTACGTTGTTATTGCACTTGGCAGATTAAAAAGACAAAACAAGGATAATCCAATCAAAATATTCTTTTTAATAGCAGTGCAGTAGAGGAATGTCCTTTTGCCTTCATCTGTCACACCATGAAAATGATTCTGAACAATTGTTTATATTCCGATGCTGTAAAACATATCTGCTCTGAATGAATGCAATTATGTTATCAACCAATTCCCCCCCCCCCGTACATTCTCAATTTTCATTGAATTCTGTCCCATTTCACTTGATCTGTAGGAAAAAATAAATAAGGTTCCTAATCTAATCAAATTAGTGACTGTTTATACAGCCGAGTGAATTAGGCAATCTGATAATCAAAAGAAGTCAACATCGTTTTCTGAACATTGTTTAACAAACTAATAAATAGCAAAGTTTTGATTATACATATGGGGAGGTTAGTCCTGGGAAAATACTAGGGAGATTATGAATTTCTTCACAAAATACTGCAGGCTGCACATTCCTTCTACGTTAGAGGTTTTTCAGATATAATATTGGATTGTATCCATATAACTATTTATCGCATAATAAAAAAGCAAACTGAAACTGCAATGTTTAGACAGAAAAACATATACACACACACACAAGGACACACAAAGGGACAGTTCCCTTTTGCCACAATATGAAGCACCAGAGTTCAAGGTGAACAAGTTAACATCATGAATGTCCCTCTTCGGAGCCCCTAGGCCGCATGATCCTAGCACCCCCCACCAGCCCCTCCACAGCTGGAAAGCAATGGAAACAATGCCTACTATATTTAATATTTAAGAAACATATAAATCAAAATAGTTTTCTTCTATTTTTTTTACTTTGTTGTCTTTATATAACCTGTATTATGGTAATATGTTATGCAAAGAGCAGAAAGCTGCCATGCTGAAGTGACTATCAATTCATCTTATTCTGCTTCATCTCTGTTTTAGCCTCTATTTTCATTTACCTGTCACAATGACATTTTGCTGAAAGCTGACAGGTTTCTATGCATAAAGTTTACTGTAGAAAGGTTTTTAATAAAATTGCATGTTGCATCAGTTGTCTTGGTTACCAGTTTTTCATATATACACTTCCCTAAGCTTGATAACTCAGTTTGATATTTTTGCCAACTAATGATCTCAGCGGTGTACTTTCATTTTAAAATTTGTTTCCAGTATACTGTTGGTGAGTGCAAGCAACGGAACTCTACGTAAAAGACATCCACATTTAATGTAGAATAGCTACTATCACAGATCTAATGTTAAAAAATAATTTTATCTTGATTTTGAATGGGTGGGTATAATGTTATATTAAAGCAAAATATACATATCCCTCCAGCTGTGTATATTATTAAAGTAAAGTAAAACCATAGACGCTGCGTAGGGGTGTGGCACGTATCAGCACAGAATAAAACTTTCTGACCAATTGTCAGATGATATTCTTTTATGGTATCTTCTGACCTCAAGCCCCTTAAATGCCTTTTACAAAGCCAGATCATTTGTATTAATCACACTTTTTTCATAGCCAAGTTGGAACCACTGCATTGAGGCGATCAGACTCCTTTTGAAGAATTGGGTACCACTGTACAGTTTACAGTGCATTCAGCTAACAGATAATCAAACCCATACCCATATATTAATCAAGGGCCAAGGAATTGGGATTTTCTCAGAATAAATCTTTTATGTAGACTACATTAGGCTCCACACTGAATCCTAGAAACAAACCACGAGATACTTACCAGCTGGTACCATACTTTATTTTTTTTTTATTTGTAACTAATACAATGGGCACATTTATTAAATGTTTTTTTTAATAGAAATGAGAGAAAAACGAGTTTTATTAAAACTTGTACTAATTTTTCAGTATTTGTTGGGGTGCAGAAAAAAGAAAAAGGGATTAGATGGTGAGAAGGTTTTATAGGAATGGTACATCCAGGTAACATTTCCATCTCATATAGTTTCCATTAGTTATTCATATCTGTTATACACCTTAAGGCAATGGAACATAGGACACTGAAAAATCTTGGTTAGACTTGATTTGTTTCCTTCCCGCCCCCTATAATGCAAATTGCCAGTGGAGAACTAAATCTAGCAACAGAGTCAGGTCATTCCAGTTGGGTGCCCTAGGCTCCCTCCCCTGCATACTAACAAACACAAGCATGTGCAGTGATGTCACGGGGGGTGCATAGTTACTTTGCGACAACATACGTTGAGGTTTTTTTTTCAGAAAAGTAGCTGTGTGTGAGCGTAAAAACACCTTCAGATATAAAAGACTTATTTTATATTCATTCTAGATTGGAAAAAAAAATCAAAGCAATCTTTTCAACCTACTGGATTTAAATTTCCTACTGTGCCTGGCATTTTCTGGCAGTTTTAAGTCCCAGTAAAAGAACAAAAACAACAGAGAAAAGCTTTTTCTTTCTTTAGAAATCAAAATGAAATACAGCTAAGAAATTAAAGGCATTTTTCAGATGGATATATATATATATCCTTCTGACTTAAACCAGAGATATGGAAAATATGAGTCAAATGAAAATGCTTTAATCATATGGTAAACGTTATTAATAGGTTCCCAAGAAATGGTAAATAGCACTTGTCATGCTACAGAATGATTCAGTTCAGTCTTGTTGTTTTTCAGTTCCTTATTTTTGTTAAGTTTATAATAATAAAAAAAACATGCTGCAAATTATGCTGTACCAAGTGAGTATTTATGAAGAAACTAACAACAATACATTGATACTATAAGAAATAAAATGAGTCTCGAAGATAAAATGGCACATATACAGTTGGTGACATAGCACAGCAGCAATGGCTCTGAAAGGGGAGAAAGGGGTTATCATTTATCCTGAAGATAAACTAAAACTCATAGTATATGTTTATTAAAAGAAAAATAGACATAGAAGTATTATGACAGAAATGTTTTATATTTTAGGATGGTGTCCCATCTTTGAGTAATACTGAGATCACCAGCAAAACCCACACTTAAAATGTAACTCCATCCCAATGTATTTCACAAATGCTGAAAAACAATGGTTTACATTTACAGAGTACAATAGTAAAGAGTTTACAACTAAAGGTTAGGGGACAAATAAGACAAGTATTTTAGAAACAAATTTATGATACCGCAATGACTGATTAATTAAGGTACATTGAATAAGCTTTCTAAAATAGGTGGGCCTTTAAAGAGCATTTGAAAGTTTGGAAAGAAGGGCACAGTCTGACAGATCGGGGTCTAGAAAAGCAGAAACCTGAGAGAAGTCTTGTAGACAAAAATGGGCTTAAAGGAACAGTTCAGTGTAAAAATAAAAACTCGGTGAATATGCTGTGCAAGATACTTAGGGGCACATTAACTATTATTGCCCGAAATTCCTACGATTTTCCTCAATATTCGATAAGCATTCGATAATGCAAGTAACTGTGAGTAAGATATGAGCGAGGTGGAAAAGAAAGATTCAGTTTCAGGTACTGTTGTGAAATCTAGGAGGAGACAGCAGCATCTTATTCTCAACTCTCTTCTTGACTCCCTGCAATCTGGCTTCCATCCAACACACTCAACAAAAACTGCACTCAGTTTAGTGAGAGCAGTTTCAGTTGAGTGTGTTGGATGGAAGCCAGATTACAGAGTCAAAAAGGGAGTTGAGAGTAAGATGTTTGTAAACAAGCCTTTTCAGCAATTTGGATGTGAAGGGAAGAAGGAAAACTGGACAGTAGTTGACGGAAGAGCTGGGATCAAGGGAAGGTTTTTTGAGGATAGGGGTGATTAGTGCTTATTTGTATACAAATGGGGAAAGTACGAGTAGAAAGTGACAGGTTAAATAGGTTGGTAAGCACTGGAGAGAATGTATCAGATATAGGATAAATGAGACAAAAGGGTATGGGGTCAAAGGAGCAGGTTGTGGGGATTGAGCAGGCTATAAATTTGCTAACTTTGTCTAGTGTTGTGGGGGTATACAGTCACTGCAAGATAATCTGAGATTGTTGTCAGATGGGATGCTCAGTAGAATGAGATTTTTTTTTTAGCAAGAGCTTGGGCAGTTACTTTAATGGGTGGAGGGTGCAGAGGTTGGCATGGTAGGGAGTTCAATGTGGCAAACAGTTATGGTTTAGAAAATAGCGAGGAGATGAAGTCAGGATCAGTTTGTGACTTTCTCCACTGTTGTTCAGCTGATCTACTACATCTTCTAAGGTACAGAGTTGAACTAGTGTGAAAGGGTTGGAGTTTGGCTCCACTGTAGCAGGTGGTAGAAGGAGCAAGGGAGTTGAGAGCTGCTGAGAAAGCATTGTTGTAAAGAGAGGCTGCTCTTATTTGGACAGAAAAAGTTGTTGATATGAGAAATCAGCTTTTCGGCTACTGTTGATAATTGTTATGGATCAAATGCAGGGCCAGGCCAAGGGGTAGGTAGAGTAGGCATGTGCCTAGGGTGCAAAGCTGGGGGGGTGCCAGGCAAATACCTCCTCTGTTGCCTACCCCCACTCTCTGCCCTTTTCTTCATTTTGCACTCCTGTGCATGCATGAATTGGCACAAATGCAAGTTCACATGCATGCGCAGGAGCGCAGAAAGGAAAAAAGGGCAGAAATGGGACCAAAAATGAGCGCCAAGTCGTGCATGCGCACTCGCAGCCGGCACTGCACCCGCCTAGGGACCCCATGCAGCCCAGCACTGATCAAATGTGTTAAGGCTTCTGTACGTGGGGTTGGAGATAGATGGATGAGATATCGCAGGTGAACGTGTTATCAGAAAGGAAAGTAGGTGATGGTTGATTAGGGGAAGGGAGTCAATAAGGTTGGAAGAGTAGAATCAGTGGCAGAATAAGATCAAGAGTAGGAGAGACGGTCCATTGAGAGAGACCAATTTAAGTTGTAAGCAAAAGAAGTTGAGTGGTGGCACACAGGTGTCTCACTGGAGAGAAAATGTGGAATCCAAGCACAGAGAGATTGAAGAAAACAGGCATATGGTATGGACTTCAAAAGAAGTGAATGAAAGAGAAGTTAGTGTATTTATAGTCTGAAACCTACATTTGGGAGAGAGAAGAATCCAACCCCACTGCTGTGACGATCACTCAGTCTAGTGGTACGATTAAATATGTACCATCGATTTAGGATGTACTTGCAGTAGCATAGAAGTCTTGAGTAAACTGCAAATACTTTTTTGATTAAGCTTATTTAATTTGGCTAATCTGTTATGGTCATTCAAACTTGGAGGGACAGAAGAAATTATGCTGTAGATATCCTGCAAATAACTGCATTTTCTAGCGTTTCTAGTGTACGGAGGTAGAACTGGATGCCTGCACTTACTACCCTCCTGCAGCAGTCCCCTGTAGTGAGGCAGACTCTCATTCTGTGCCAGAGAAAGCCACAAGGTAGCTGCATGTGGGCCCAGAGAGCTGGAATGCCCCACCAAAAGCAGTCATTTGGATCAGGCTGGCACAGACGTTTGCCACCTTGTTAGGCGTGCTGTTTGTATTAAGAAGTTATGAAGAAGTCTGTTTTCAGTATTACCATTTCCTAGGTGCATTTCCGGATCCCACTAGGTGGAGGTACTGAGCTAATAAATACCCAGCCTCTCCCAATAGTACTATGGAGTGGCTCAGATTTGTCCCATGCCATCAGGTAAGCGTCACATGTGGATTGTAACACAGACAGAAGGAGTATTGATAGGGTTACACAATTATGTATAATAAAAAAAAAATCTGTTGAAAAATTATGTTGTCGTCACTTTAAAACACAATTTAGAAACAAAAACTGGTAAAATAGTTACAGTATTTTTTCCATCCTCAAATTCTTCTATAAACTAGGCTTTTTTGTTTTGTTTTCAAAGATCACTTATTTTAAATTCTATAATGGGAACATGGCTAAAAAGAACATCAGTGTGCCCATGTCTGAACCAGAATTTGGCACAATAGTTATTTGTCAATAAATAGCTTGAAAACGATGTTCAACAATGTTCAAAATTCAGTTGATACATATTTCTGAAAATACACGTGCATGTATGATCAATGATTTAAGAGGCTTCAGAAAAGATGCTGGCATTCATAGCAGTTAAAAAGGCTCCAGATTCAATGGTCTGAAATAAGAATTTCTTTTCACTGAACAATAAATCTCACATTGAAAAGAATCCTTTTATGCTATAGAGCAGAAAATAAACATTAAACATCGGTAAAATTTTATGTAAAAGGACAGCAAGCAACAAAGTATATTTTTCCATCAAACAACATATGTATTT
>CM044436.1:58036442-58049695 GCA_024363595.1 Xenopus borealis | reverse complement strand
TATTTTCTATTAAAGGGATGCAAAAAATGTAAATACATCATATCTGGTTTGTGCCAAAATAATTTTTTTTGCACTTGGTGAAAAGAAAAATATAATGGGTTTTCAAAACACAAAGTTTAGCTAAAAAGATACTGAGGCTCAGTTACGAAAGACAGGAATCCTGTACTACCTTTTATAGTTGAAGAAAACAGTACTTTATCTTCAATGTCATAATTTATAGTTGTCTAGCACTGTACACTTCCTTTGACCTTGGGCACAGTTGTAGTATCTGCAGTATCTTACCACTGTAAAAACAAATATTGCTTTGCATAAATGTGTGTGGGTGTGGCAAAGTGACCCAACAGACATTCCAATAAGTCAGAGTATTTTCCCTCTAGTTCCTCTTATAATGCCAGTTCAGATGCATAATAATTTAAACAATCATGCCTGAAAAGTCATAGTGGAATATCCTTCTAATTTCCCCGTAGATCACTTCTACTGTTCAAATGACAATAAATGAAGAAATCTGTCATTCTAGCTAAGCCATGCAGATGTGGATGCTTTTGACATCCAGATCCCAGTGTAATTCGGTATAGGTGTTATCAGTCAGAAGTAAATAAATTTTACAATACTGTGATCTGAAAGCAGAGTTCAGCTATACTTAACAACTTAGTGGATCCAACTAGAATACCAGTGTGGGGTACTGTAGGTTTGAAGAGGCATACCCAGTAAGAGTAATACAACACAGAGACCGGGTAGATTGAAGACCTTGTCCACACAAAGATATTGACAAAATAATACATGCCTGGCTTGCAGGAATGAAGGATAGAGCATTACAGTAATGATATTTAAAGATCCCACACAGTCTTAACGTGACATAACATCCTTAATAGTTCCCACATAACCTCAACTCGAAGCACCTTAACCCCCCTACATAACAACCCCCTCTTTCCACCTGGTCTCTGAACTTCAACGTTCAAGTGGTGGAAAGATAATCAAATCTTTCGAATTAAAGATCTCCTTCTCACCACTGGCATAAAGTCAATCCAATACATGCAATTTGTGCATGACATGCTGGAAGATGAAATCTTTAGATACACTCAATTAAATCATTTCATCAAAACAATAAACCCTGCATTTAGAAATGACCCCCCCTCCCCTTTTGGAAACATGCTCCCAACAAGCAGGTAAACTCAAAGGTTCCCTTTCGCTGCTATACAAACTATTATTATCTTATAAATCCGATACTATATGTGGGATTGGGAAAGAGATGTAGGGCAAGAACTTTCACAAATGGAATGGTCCTCTATATGGAACTCCATCTCTAAGATCTCCCCCAACACTGCCATAAAAGAATCGGCATATAAAATACTGACACGTTGGTATATCACTCCCGAAAGGAAACATAAAATAAATCCTTCCTCGCCTCCTACATGCTTTCGTGGATGTGGAGCAATTGGCAATTTTATACATACCTGGTGGACATGCCCCGCAGCTAATACATACTGGGAATATGTTTTTCAATTAATACATACAATTTTTCAGAAACCTTTACAGAAAGATATTCGATTAGCCCTTCTTGAACTCCCTACCAAGGAACTAAATAAACTGCAAAATAAACTCTTATCTCAGATCTTAGCAGCTGCAAGGATCAATTTAGCAAAACAATGGTTACAAAACTCTATTACGAGTCACGAATTAGAAGGAAGAATAAACTATAGACAAAGTTTACTCTACTTAAATGCTTTATTAACAAAGCAAATTGAGAAGCATTCAGAAATATGGTCCCCATGGCAGACTTACTTCAAATCCAAAACGTAACCTAACAGACGTAAGCATCAGTACGATAGACATGTACCGACCTTTATATACGTTTTTATTTGTTTGTTCCCTTTTTCCTTTTCCTCTTTCTTAGTTTTATTCAAGTTTTCTATTACCCATTTTTTTTGTTGTCATTGAAATGTATAAATAAAAGATTAAAAAATTTAAAGATAGTGAGAATATTAATATTTCAGGAAAGTAATCAGAGAATTCAGGAAAGCTAGCACAAGAAAACACAGATAAATATATCAATTGGTATGATGTGAACTACTTAAAACTCAAGCATTTTATAGGCAGACTGGGGGGGAGGATCAGAAGTTCCATCAAATTCAATATTTCTGTGTTTCTATATCAAATACAGTATGAGAAAATATCATGATGATAGAAAATAACATGATGATAGATATGTTACCTGACAGATCTATGTGGAAAGGAATTATTGGTTATATTTAAACTAGAAAGCTTTTGTATTGTTGTTTCTGTACAGAAGAAGGTTCTAACTCTGTATCAACAACAGTCTTTTTTGTGGGTTTATTTGAACTGAAATAAAGATTGTTGTTTTAACTGCATCCATTGAATAGTCTGGTGTATGCAGTCCAAAGATTTTTTTCATATACAATACAAGGTTTACTAAAAGGTGTCAATACACATGATTATTACTCTGCATAAGTCTTTGTGTTAGAAGGGTAGTCACTGTGTGTCCTGCTTCTTTTGAATTCCACTTCAGGAGGGTGTAGATATTGTTAGGGAGACTGGGGCATAAGCTCCAGTAAAAGTTTGTGTGCTCTAAGTAAAGTGGGGACAGGGACCCTGTGATGGACAAACAAACAGTGGATACCAGATCCTGTAAGAAAACATGGTGGGATTGTTAGATCTTAGCTATAAAGAGTAGCTTGTGCTCCTCCAATGAGATTAACTTTGAGGTAGGGACACAATAGAAGTGGGTAGGGACACTGGGAACAAATACAAACATACTTTATAAGAAAGCAAATGTCAATTGCAGAATTGTTACCCATAAGCAAAGCTTCTATATGTCTGTTAACAGCGATGGGCAGGAGATCTGTAAGGGCTCAGAGCAATAGGCTGCACCCAACAGTATTTTACGGTCATGCATTCTTCTAATGGTACTATAAATGGTGCTCTATAAGCAGTGCTCAGCAATGTCCAGATATGTTTTGCAAGCATGATGCAGCATGGCAGCCCCTAGCAGAAGTCTGGATTTGCAGGACACCCACAAAAGCCCGGGTGTAGAGTAGCCAGTCTTCAAGTGGCAGGCTTACGCATGTGGAAAACAAAACTTGTTTTTCTTATTTGTGCTTATACATGTGTTTGAAACTTTCAACAGGTGGTTGGTATGGGGCTCTATCATTCATTCTGTGAACAGCCTACTTAACTGGTGAAGATCTGCTGCTGCAATTTTCCCCAAAACCAATAAACTAATGCCAGTTGTCATGTTGTCTCCATTAACACCTATCCTTTACCATCTGAGCAATTATTCGCAGTACTGATAGACATTGCATCCAGATTTTAGCCCAAAAATGCAGAATTGCATGTGTTTTGGGTGAAAGTTGTAAATAAATAAGTTCTATGAAGTTTTGTTTGGCTCGTGTGGGATCCCAAAACACTTTAAGCCTTTGCATAGAAATCTTACATTTTAAAAAGGCATCAATTAAAAAGAATTGCCATATGATCATACGCAGAATTTAAATGATACTTAAAGGAGCATCAGGACACAGAGAATTGAAAAACGAAGGCCTCTACTACCTCATGGGTTGTTACAGACAATGCTCACTTTTTACATTATACGGCATCTCTCAAAATTCCCCTGAAGCAGAAGTCTGTACCCTTTTCCTACTTGGGCCCATGTCAGGAAATCCTCAATGCAAAAATCCCCTTACAATTCTGAAAACTCATTTGTTTGTATTTGAGTCATACTACTGCCCATAAAAGCCATATTACATTTTAAAAAATGCTGTTTCACTTCTTGGGAAAAAAACAGATTTGTTAAGAGGCATTGTGTTGAGTAACATCTGGTAAAATAAAGCTGTCAGCTAGTCTTGTTCTGCCAGAGTTCCTATTTGCATTACTCACTGAAACAAATGTCTACAACCCATTATAATAACTGACATCTGATAATGCTCCTGGGAAACATGCTTTTTTATTTTCATGTGGTTAAATTGATATTTTCTGCTCAGTGCTTAGATAGTACATCACATTAAACAGACTTCTGTGTGTACTTATTGCCCTCATTCAATATGCCATTCCGGTTTAATAGAAAGAATTATGCAGTCACAGCTACAGAAAGGTGGCTGACCTGCTCTCCCTAACTGGGAACCACGATAGATTCTGTGCCGAGTACTGTATGTATGTGTGCATGCATGAATTATTGAGCATTTTATTGATAGTCAGGAAAATGTTTATTAATGTAAACTGCTCATGAATTATTCTGGCTCAGAAACCTCTAACTAGTAAATGAGCCCCCTAGTGAGATGTGAAAAAGATAAATAAATGCTTATGCAAATGTACCACAAAACATCAACTGATTTTTTTATACACTAATCTCTTAAGAGTTGAATGTATATCATACTTTACAACATAAAAAAAATGGAAAGGAGATCTGCTATGCTATTTTTTCACAATTTGGCAGGCTGTGAAAGTTTTAACACATTTCTGGGAGTTTTAGGGCAATGTGCTGTGTGTTATAACAGTTTTCCTAATGAACGTGAAATTGCCCCTTAAGCTCCGAGACTCCGTTCTACCAAGAGATCTTTGCTTAGCTTAAATTGTTACAAATGTATCTAAAGCAGGTGCTGTGTGTTCTGGGCTCTCTGGAGTCAGTGCAGGAGATCATAAAGAAACTCTGGACATCCAGGACTGCTGGCTAAGCTGTCAGAATCAGGACTGTCCAGTTGGGAGGTTTGTGTAATTTATATAGCACTATGCAGTGATATGGAAACGTAATAAATTACATACATTGCTCACTGGAGTAAACTGAACTATTTTTATACTGGTGGCTTAAAGGAGAATTCAACCCCTTTAACTGAATACCCCTACTCCCCTACCCTACACTGCTGAATATAGATAATATTATGCAACCAAACAGCTGCTCACAGAGCCTAAATGCTCATACTGGCAGCAGAGGGTGATAAGGTGATGTGCAGAAGGCTGCAAGGAGTTGAACTAGGTGATGACTAATTCATCTGAACCAAAGTCTATTGGCAAGGACAAGTGTCTCAGAAGCCCCAGACTTGACAAACGGATCTTTATCACTGATGAACATTATTTGTCCATTTACTTTTAGACATTGTTTAATGAAATGCCATGGTTGTGAGGAATAATGTGGTTGAACCCTTACAGTCAACACAATGCATTTCATGGAGGTTTCTGTGGGCTAAAAGGCATGTTTTTACAAAATATTTCAATATTGATCAAAGTCAATAGAAGCACACTGAGTCTGAGAAGCAGTTCCACACATTTAACAGTATAGTTGCCACCTCCAATTTGGTAGGATAATTAACAGTCAATGCCCCAGTAGCATGTCTTTAAGAATGTGGAGTCTGTTGTATTGGTGCTGTACAGACAAAATGCCCAATTGTTTGTTGTTTTTTTCATTTGTCAAAATAATAGAAGGAGGCTATTTAATTAAAGGCATTGATTGTATTAGGCTTTTGCAATGACAACAATGATTTTTCTGTTCGCGCATTAAAATGAAGTCTGCATCAGTGTGAAATACTGAATATCTTCTGCCATCTCTTGGACAAAAAACACTGTGCAGCTACTGAACTAATGGCAACATTTACATTATTCAACTGAGCATAAAATGGTAGCTGAAAAAAATAACAGTTCAATTCAACTTTTGCACTAATATAAATATAATTCTAAGCAACAGTAAAATATTTTAAAAATAAATAAAGTTATATACAAATGTTATTGCTCTTGAAAGCAGTTATTTGTTTATTGCTTTCTCCATTGCTGGTTCTGTCTGTTATAAGCTTGTGGCTTCTGCTACTTTGTCTCAATAGTCTGAACCACTAGGGCAGAGAACAGAAAGGAGCCCCACACATTGCTTTTAATTGCCATTATATTTACACATAATTTTAAAAACAGTGAAAAATCACATTCCGTTTAATAGGAATTTAGGGTTAAAGAACTAATTTGTTATGACTTGGTTTTTCTATACTTAAAGACTATTAGAAACAACTTTATATTTTATGGATAATAAACATTGATACAGAAAAAATAGGGCAGCCTCTCAATTAATAAATAAATAAGCAGTAGTTGTTTTAAAGTAAAAGCAGTAAAAAGTATCCTTTAACTTGTTTAGGTAATTTTAAAACCAATTGTGACTTTTATTCTGTACATCAGCAACTGTGATGAGTTAGGTATGTGCTGTAGTTATTAGCATTGCTATGCTAAATAAAGGGGATGTATAGGGTACATTCAATCATATTCTATAAGTACTGACATTTCTAGGTCAATGAGTAGTTCCCCATTTAAATTAAGTTTTAGTATGAAGTATGCATTTATATTCTGAGACAATTTGCAACTGGTTTTCATTTTTTCATAGGTTTTCAGTTATTCGGCTGTTTGTTCAGCAGCATTCCAGCAGCTACCTGGTTTCTAGGGTCCTACTTATACTAGCAACCTGACAGTGGTTTGAAGGGAATATGAATAGCAGAGGGTCCAAGTTGAAGGATAAATATTGCAATGTAACAATACAATTGTAGCCTTGCAGGGCAATAGTTTTTGGCTTCTGTGGTCAGCGCCCCCCACAACCACAATAAAAAGCTGGAAAGAGGCAGAAGAGGGAGGCAAACAAACTATTTAAAAAAATGGAAACAAGAGAGAGAACGTATAGACACTCTCTTGGGGACCTTTTCTAGACAAACACTATCTGCATGTAGTTTGTATGTTTGGTCATACTTGCGTGCAATTTTCCTCCCACACTCCAAAAACATGCAGGCAGATTAACTCTCATGACACAATTGCCCTACTGTGTGTGACTTTGATAGGGACCTTAGATTGTAAGCTCCACTGGGGTAGGGACTGATGTGAATGATATATAATTTCTGTAAAGTCCTGTGGAATATATCAGTGCTATATAAAAAAAAAGGATAATAATTAGTGATGGGCGAATTTATTGGCCAGGGACAAATTTGCGGCGAATTCCCTCAAGTCGCCGCTGGCGAATAAATTCACGAAACGCCAGCGACGCGCGATGGAAAACGAAGAGACGAAGTTGACGCAATGCGCGTCAAAAGTGTGCCGCGACTAGTTTCGCCCATCACTAATAATTTTATGTGCACATCAATAAATCTGTAAGTCATTGCAGTTTGATCTTCTTTCTTGAGTTGTAAATGGAACTAGTCCAATGAAAGCAGTGGATCTAAGTACCCAGCACTATTATTAGTGCACAGTAGGCTTTTTATTTCTTTGCTGGAACTGTTGGAAATCTAACACCAACCATGTTGCATTAGAAACAGTGATAATTTATTTGCTCATTTCAGGTTCAGTAAAAAAGGGCACTGCTGTATATAGTAGGGCTGTTTTATAAGACAGATTTTGGGGGAAATGAAATAAAAGTCTCAAAGAGAAAATTTGCACAAATAAGAATAAAATTTGCATTTCGCAATGACATATTCTTTCTTAGACTTGTTACTGCATTGCAAATTTTAACTGAGCATTGTGCACTTTTAAGAAGTGCTTGAAGGTGGCGTAAACTTTTGGAGCAAAAGTTACTTTATCAGTAAGAAGTTTTATTACATTCACTGTGCACTGGCCTGTGTTGCACTCCTTAATAATGAGCTTCTGGGTTTTGTAACAGCAACTTATTTATTAATATGCTGTGCAAGAAAGAAGGGTGACTGTACAACTCAGTCTCCTCTGACTGTGGAGCTGACACCACCTGTCCTATTTGCTTCTTTTTCTAGGAAAAAACTTTATTAATATCAACAGCTATCAACACATCATTCCCTTTTAAACATCAATAGTCCTAATAACATCAAATCATTAATAGTTGTAACTTCGTACAGGTGACTGACCTTGTCCCTTTAACACTGTTCAACTAGACTTGATGGTTTTTTGACAACACGGCCATAATGTGTTTGCACACCATTAATATGTTTTTGCGCCTGGTTATTGTCAGTTGTATTCTGTGTATTAACTGTGGCATGATCAGAGTTTCTTGTTCCTTGGATGGTTGCATTATCTATCAGAAAATATTCTGATGTGTCCATCTTGTTGTCCTGACTGTTATCTACTGACAACTGCCTATTTCCAATGGCATCTCTTCCTTGATTGTCCTCTGGCCAGTCAGCATCCACTAGTAGATTCTGCTCCATGTGAATAAAATCCTGGTCCTATGGCTCCTCTGACGGATTACAATGCTGGCCATCAGAATGAGTCACACTTGGAGTTTTTGGAATTTAATATAAATGCCTTCTATTTGGACATAAAATGTTTCCATAATGTGTATATCAATAGAAACTGTTCACATGCATCAGTAGGTGGCAGTAACCTCATAGCATATGAATAACCTCATTGTATAGGAGAACCATATCAACCTTGTTTTCTAATTAGATTCTACTTTAAATAAACTCGAATGGTTATCAAGTTTAAATGTTTGCTTTTTAATTGAAAGATCAGAAATATAAAAATTAAATTTGCCATAGATGGCTCCAATTGACTTCTATATGAGCTCGGCAGAGTTTAGCTTTTTAGACATTCAAGTTTCCCCATTTTTTTGGCTCTTAATTTCTTACATACAAGTTTTTGATAGCATAATTCAAATTCAGTAGTTTTAATTTGATTTGTGTCAAAGATTTGAAATAATAATACTGATAAATCATCCCCATTAGAGAAGAGTTAATAATGGAAAGAACTCAGAGATCATATGCCCAGATTTAATGAAGTGAATTAGACAAATACAGGTTAAAATTGTAACTATGTACGGTTTTCCTTCTTCTCTGTCATAATGAAACAGTAGCTTGTACTTGACCCAAGCTAAGATAAATACAATCTTTATTGGAGGCAAACCCAGCCTATTGGGTTTGTTTAATGTTTACATGATTTTCTAGCACACAGCTGAAGATACAGCTCATAGAACAATCCCAGGTCCAGAGCATTCTGGATAATAGGCTCTAATATAATGAAACTGATAAAGCAGCACCACTTTCTGGTCACTTTTTGGGACAAAATTTCAGCAGGGGAAACTTTTCTGCCCTGCTTAGAAAAAAAGGAAACATCGACAGTACAACAATGTTCTTTTTTTGTGCAAGAACTCTTACAGAATGCTGATTATGCTCATCCATATCTTTTGAGGGTTTACATTTACTTTTATCTACCGGTGATAGTAAGTTGCAGGAGATATTGGAGACAAATAACCATCACCGGTGAGGTGGCCATAGCAACCACTAAGCAATTAGATTTTAACAGTTACCTACAAGTTAGAAAACAAAAAACAAAGATCTGATATGTTGTTATGGGCAATATCACCAGTGATGTCTGTCTCCAATGTTAATAAACAATAAATATTCCCCTAAGTGCACATGTACATATACAGATTTTATTTCTACAGTGTAATCTATTTCTGACCATACTGTACAACTATTAGTGTGTACTTTGCCCAAACAACCCATGGGGATCATCAGTAGTCATGGCAACAAAGTTGCTTGTCCAAAATATAAAGCCAGACCACCCAATGGCAAAAGTCATAATATATGCAGTGGAGTAGGGATTTGGTTCTTCCTCTACTTTATGTATAGTTCCAGCTTTGGTTTGGGTCAGTAGTAGTGTCTATTGCCACTGGCAGACAAAAGATGTTCTAACAAGGTCGAAGATGGGGAAGCTGCTTTGGACAAATTTGTATGAATGATTGCCATTGATGTTGTGATATTCTGTGATGCTGCAAAGAGGCCAGTGCGGCAACAAAAGAGTCTCAGGTTGTAATTTTTGGAATAGGAACCAGTGAGTAGGCTAACTGGAAAAGAGGATTTCAGGTAGGCAGTAGGCAAGTGAAAGTGTCTTTCTTCAGCAGAACAAAGAGAAAGGCAGGCACAGGAAGAGTTACCTGAAACTAGGAATTGGCACAGGAGGGGTTAACACAGCACAAAGTTTAAATAACAGGCAACAGGTCAGGACTGATAGTTCTGACAAGATCAGACAGGCAAGGGTAAATGCAGGAACAAAACAGCAAAAGAACACCTAGCAGGGGCAGAGTGACCAGCAGGAATGGAGCTATGAACGGCCAATGTACTAAAGGTTTAAATGTAATGCTTTTTGGCATGGAGAGGTTCCAGCATCAGTGCAGTGACACCACAGCCCATGCACCAAAGAAGGTCAACATGAACATCGATTCTATAGAATTATGAGAGATTTGTCAGCTGTAATGGCTAGTGATATACCATATATAAATTGTAATGTAGGGGCACATAGGGGTTAATCTGCCCCTATGGCTTTCAGGCCCTACCCTTTTCTTAGTTACTAGGCAAAAGCCTGTGTGGCTCAGTGTTATTGGTCAAGAGGTGTAAAAACCACTTCCTGCCACACTGTAATATAGTTTGTCGAAAGGAGTGGCCTCTACAGCTGCTGGTGTCCAGATTGACTGGAGGTGCTGATGAGCCTGGGTACAACATGGCCCAGTACAGTATGTGCCCTAAAGGGACAGCACCTTTAGTGATGAAGTCGGGGACCATGCAGCCCCGTGAATGAGGCAAGTAGAAAGTGGCAGTTGTAGCTCCCAGTACTAGTACACTCTAGGAGTGTAAGTTAGTCAGGGTTGACCTTATAAAGAACTCCAACATAGGAGTGATAGATTGGAGGTGTCTCTCCCAGGCCATATTGCTTGTAATACAGGGATCCCGGCGGATAGGGAATCAGGAGAGATGATTGTCTTTTACCATAAGAACCTCCTGGCGCCCAATCAATTTTTGTATGCAAAGTTGTCTAGGCAGGGCCGGTGCAGCCGGGCCGTCCCAGGCAACGTTGCCAGCCATGGCGCCCCATCCACTGCATGTGGGAAGTGCGCACGCATGTACGCTGACTGGCCACATCAACGTCTTCCTGCACACTCTTCCCCCCTCCCGTCATCTGCGCTCGCATGCGCACATGAACAAATAGGAGGAAGCGGAAGCGCGCTGACTGGCCCCGTCAGCCCCCTTCCTGCACACTCCCCCCCCCCGCGTGTGCTCTTGATGCGCACTCACACAAGTGGGCGGAAGCGGAGGAGCAGAATCGTAGGGGTAGGCAAAAGTTAAAGGTACTTTGCTCCCTAGGTACATGCCTACTCTGCCTACCCCTAGGTCTGGCCCTTAGTCTAGGAGCTGTAGTTACAAATCGTCTGTTTGGGGAACGTTTCCACTTAGGGAAGGCCCAGATCCTGAAGAGAGTCCAATGTAACCCATGCTCCTATCTTAGCTGAACATTAACTATCTGTGGACTGGAGGGCCCAGATTAGCGTAACATTACATGACTAGAGGCACACTCTGTAATATTCAGGTTTCTCACAAAGCCCCTTTTACTCTCCCCTCCTGGGATACCAGCTCACAGGGCCACCATCAGGGGGGATAAGTGTCCCGGGGCTGAACGAGGGCCGGCAGTGCTGCATTTTTCCAAGATCTGGGCCCCCCTTATGAGCGCCGAGCCTGTGTGGCTCCTTCCGATGTTCCAACGCTGAATGCGGAAGTGCCAGATGCGAAGTCCTGAAGCGGTGAAAATACCGATGTCACGAAAGGAGCTAATGCTGAAGTCCTAAAGCCATGAGTTCAATTCTACTGACACCAATGTGGGTTTCTTTTTCTTTTAAAAAAAAAATATTTTTGGGGGCCCCAATTTTTTTTTTAACTTTTAAGGGGGGCCCATGACCATCAATAGATTTTTATAACTTTTGTGTGGGGGGGTTACTTTTTTAGCACTGTCTGTGGTCTTTTGACTGTGATGTGGAGTGGGCGAGATCAGGGGTGGAGCTTGGGCACCAGGGTGGGCAGGGCCCAGGGGACCCCAATAATTTTGTTATACGGGGCCCCTGGTGGTCCTGCCAGCTCACCAGCATTTAGCCTGTCTCACCTACTGGCAGCACCTCAATTACTGTAGACTCTCAGTCACCTGGTCTCCCTATGCTCCTTGCAGTGGCAGGCAGTTTCCCCAAGCCCTAAAACAGACAGGTAACCTTTTTGTTCTATACCCTGCTCAGAGAGAACTTCCGAACTCTCACACTACAATTAAATACCATTCCATAGGACAGCTTTCCTGTGGAAAGTGAGCTCCAGCATGTGAACTGGACCACTGGAATGGATTGTTAGGCCTGCCTGTTTCTTCCAGAACACTATGGCTTCCAGTGCCAGATTGTGATATCATTTAACTAGATAAACCATGCTCTGTTTAGTAACATCTCACTTGCAGCTTGCATCTCCTATTGGAGAAATTAAAGGTAAATCTCACCATTTTACCTGCATGCAATGGGCAATGTAATAGAATATGTCATATATGACATTTGTATTTTGTAATATGTTATATTATATATAACAGGATATATATAGAATTAAAATACTGAGCTTGATGGATGTAAGTATTTTTTCAACCTAACTTACATACTATGTTACTATATATATTACATATATATATATATATATATATATATATATATATATATATATAAAAATGTTTGATTGTTTTGTTCCTTATGCCTTGGGATATGGTGTAACCACACTACTTTGCTAATATTTATTGCAGCATGCAACGTTTCGGGGTTACCCCCTCTGAGGCAAATTGGAGAGGCTTAGGATGGGGTTTTTTGCTTTCCTCTGGATCAACTAGCAGTTAGGCAGTTAAAATAAAAAAGGTTGAACTTGATGGACGCGAGTCTTTTTTCAGCCTAACTTACTATATTACTATGTTACTTTGTTACTAATGAGAGACAAAAGAGGTATGAGGCATCTCTTTGCTGATGTTTCAGCCAATTATGCCTTCATTTGTAAAGGAATTGTTCAGTATAAAAAGAACAACTGCGTAAATAGATTGGCTGTGCAAAATAAAATATGTTCTCAAAAATGTTGCTTTTGAATCTCAGCTACATGGTAAAGATCAAAAGCAATCTCACTGAACAGTTACTGCATGTTCCATGTGCCCCCTACCGCTTCAACTCACTGAGTTAAAGAGATGTAAAATAGGAAGCTTGGTTCTGTTCCGTTATGTTAGACATCTGTTTGTAGATTACATTTTTGGCTAACTATATTGCATTTTGCACAGTCTATCTATTTACCCAGTTTTTACCTTTACACTGAACTATTCCTTTAAGCCAACTGCTAATTAAATAAGTTCAAGATCTATAGACCCTGTTTGTTCACAACCTTAAAATAAAATATATGTTCTTAATGATAAAGTTGTACATTCTCTTGTAAATAATGTTAAGGTTTTCAGCCAGAAGAGTGAAATCAAGTCATTCAATCATCAACTTG
>CM044436.1:58004336-58014939 GCA_024363595.1 Xenopus borealis | reverse complement strand
ATAAAGGAGTGAAAAGTAAATACCTTCTGATTTCAGAAGGCATCTCTTTGCATATAATTACTTAGGAAGGACTTTTTTGCTCCCATCAGTCCTTAACCCTAACCAGGTTTTGTTTTAAGTTTCAAATCCTTATCTCAGAGAGCTCAGATGCATCATCTTTGCTGGTGGGTGGATATCTCCAGTAAATAGACAGTGCAAAGGGACAAGGGTAAAGCAATTATATGTAGCAATATATGTAGCAATTATATGTAGCAGGGAAAGCAAAGCATTTTACAAAACTAAAGCATAAACAGTCAGCCTGTGGGGTGCTGACATGCCTTCTTTTGGGCTCAAAACATGTTAGGATGTTGTGTGTCCTGATAAAAGGATGTTTTTTGTAATTGCTCTGGTAAATCCCCTCTATCAATTTGTTTCAGGAAATGACCGTTATCCCTATTGCTGTGGGCATACATTTTTTTGCTTCTACTATTGTACTTTGTATTGACTATTGATACCATCATGCTATTATTAATGGCAGATATATGCCCAGTTTTCTGCTTGATACCTTGATACCTTGGGGCCTACTAACTAAAATCACTACAGTTGGTATTACAGCTACTCATTATGTCTCTTAATTCTGAGAAGATTCAGTGGTTATATAACATTGTGACTCATTGAACAATGGGTTTGATTTCTAGAGATGAACTTTGTGCAAAGCCTTTGGCAAATGACTACTTCCTCTCAGTTGAAATGGTAAATTGACACTGAGCTCTTTGTCAGAGTTTTAGTAGACATAGTTACACTGTTTAGTCTTTTTGGACCAATAGAACTACAGTATTTCTCCTTCTCTAATTTGAATCTTTCTATGAAATATTTTCTTTAGCTACCCAATATATTTGTCCATTGTTTCCTTTCATGAAAACAAGTTCTCCCGAGACCCCAGTGTTGTTCTGTATGATTGAATTGTGTTGTGTGGAGTTTAAAATGTACCATGGTTTCTAAATTAGATTGTTAGCCCATACCAAGATTTTTCCATCTAAATTGCTCCTTGATTTTATGTCCTATTTTGTGATTCAGAGACAATCAAGTTACCTTTAACTAGAATAAGATTATTGAATAGCCAGGGCACTCAACCAGAATCTATGACTTAGGTTATCCAAAAATTAATACTTAAAGGAGAATTAAACCCTAAAAATGAATATGGCTAAAAATGCCATATTTTATATACTGAACTTATTGCACCAGCACAAAGTTTCAGCTTCTCAATATCAGCAATGATTCAGGACTTAAAATAAGGTCCCACTGAGCAGCTATTGAGAAGTTAAGCTTAGGGATCATCGCAAATTATTATGCAGAAAACAAGGATGGCCTGTAATACGAGCTGCTACAAGGCTGATAATTGTAGCACTGATTTCTGTGCTCCAATGTAGTAATTATCTGTATTAATTGCTAATCAGACTTATATTATGACATTTTGATTGTATGTGTACTGTATATTTTGAGCTGGTCCCTACGCACAGATCATGTGCAGTGAATTAGCAGAAAAGAGGATGGAGCTAATGGGGCTTGTTTGGGGACACAGAACTTTACTGTTAAAGGGCTGTGGTTGCCTTGAACAGGTACAGAAGCCCAAAACATATTGAACAACATTTTGAGCCGACTTCTTTGGTTAAGCTTTAGTTCTCCTTTAACACACAAATTAAAATCACTCTGTCTTGCTTTTTCACCAGTTCTTTGTTAGCTCCTTATAACAGTTAAACAATGTACATAGCTTCACATCCCGATAATTGATGCATTTAATTACATTTATGTATTTGTGTGGTAGGTAGTTTTTATATTTCTGTTTGCACACAGAAAATGAGAAAGTGCTCATCCAAAAGAAACCTACCATGTATCCTCCATGGGACAGCACGTTTGATGCCCATATTAACAAAGGAAGGGTGATGCACATCATTGTAAAGGGCAAACCAGGAGGGGTGGTCTCAGAAACCACTGTAGAATTGAACTCGCTGGCTGAACGCTGTAAAAAAAACAATGGAAAAATAGAAATTTGGGTAAGTATAATGCAATTGTTTTAGGAAAGTCAGAAATGAATGCAAAGGATGACAGGACAATACTGCAAAGCAGTGTCAAATTCCACAGCTTTCTAGTAAAAAAATGATGTCATATTTAAACATTTTTGCCAGCAAAGCAAAAAAATAAAATAATTATGCAATTAATTACATTTTACAGCAGTAAAGTTTGATCAACCTTTAAATCAGACTCTTATTCTAGGTGTTAGACAATGGAAAAGGTGATAGAACACAGAAGTCATATTTTATGGCTTGTGTCAGACAGAGTGGTGAAATGTATGTTTTATTATGAATCAGAATGAGTTAATTTGAATGTAATGTTACGGCAGAAATAAAGGTTTCCGACAAAGAATATTGCACATTATAAGAATAAAGCAGGTCACACTAGGAGTATTGTA
Source organism: Xenopus borealis (assembly GCA_024363595.1). Lineage (NCBI taxonomy): Eukaryota > Metazoa > Chordata > Amphibia > Anura > Pipidae > Xenopus > Xenopus borealis. The sequence continues at coordinate 58,012,490 of CM044436.1, read as the reverse complement.
ATTATTTAAATCCTACTGCAGTTAATTCGTATACTGCAATATTTTTTGTTAAATCTATTTTTTTACTCAAGAAACTCAAAATTGTTTTATAGGAGTACCAGCACTCAAACCTTCAAAAAGCCAGAGGTGCACTTACCAATAATTTGTATGTGCATGTATAAAGGATCAGCACTCTCTGTTTGCAGTGAAATTTGTATGCTTTTTTTCTTACACAATAAAGCATCTTTATCCAACATTTCAGTCCCTTGTAAATTGATCAATTTTATATGGACTGATGATGCCACTTTGGAGCCAAAATCCACTTGTGGGAGGGGATATTTATGTTGTATTACAAACCCTGCACAATCGCTACACAAAGATGCTATATTATGTGAAATAAAAAGAGCACAAATATCTCACTGCAAACAGAGTGCTGATGCTTTTTATATGCACATAAACATATTGCTTTTTTTAAACAATAGAATTTGGTTTTGGACATGTGTCACTTTTTTACTTTTACCTGCAGATAGAGCTGAAGCCACAAGGCAGGATGATAGTTAACGCAAGATACTTCCTGGAACAATCAGGCAAGTTTAAATGATATTAAAAGGAAATGAGCAATGAGTCTCTCTCTATATACTGAAGTTAAAGTCATAATGAACAATGGTCACCGGTTGGAAGTGAAATTTTAGATTAAGCAACTAACTGGATCAAGTTTTAAGTGCTCCTCACAGCTATGGTAACAATTTGCATTAATGATTTTCTGTTTTTGGATTGATAAAGAAATGATTGCAGTTCTCTTCAAATCCTATTAACAGTTTGTTTTTCTAGAACAGTCCATTATGTAGCATTCTTTTCCCAGAGATTCAAAAAGTGTTTTGTGGACATTGTCCCTTTGTTGCACGAATGTCATTTATATAATTATCGATAAAACTACTGAAGTTGCAAAAGACAAAACCAGCAATATGTATTTCTATTGTGGAAAAAAGGTGTAACTAATGACACATGGAACATATGAGGGATTGGTATTAGGGAGTAAACTGAAGACAAACAGCAAGTGGTTCTTGGTAGAAAGCCTAACCTTGCCCTGATAGAGTATTGAAGAGAGATTTTCAATTTCATATTGAGGAGCTTTCCTGTGTAGGAGAACTTTTCTTCAGATTAATTTTAGTGGAACTCCAAATGGCAGTATTGTGGGCAATATTGTTCTTGGCAGCTGGGACATCATAAAGGAATAACCCAGGGGGAAAGACATGGGATGTTGACCCTAAACAAATTTAAATCATGACCTTCTTGCAGATGCATGGGAGGGATTGTTATAGGTTAACTCCTCGCAAGGAAGATCAGTTATTCTGATAAGAATAACAAAGCAAATCAAAAACTCTTGGTTAACCTGCTCATCAGCTCACTTCAATGGATGACGCTAGGCATAAAAAATGGAGGGTGATACTGATCATCTGAAACGGTGATCAGCAAAATTTGGAAATAAACTGGGATCCTGTCAAACAAAAATTCTGCCATGTAAAAATGTAAAGAATAAAAAGTTGAGAATGTTTTACAGAGATTTTCCCAAGGAGATGAAATTTGCCATCCTTTGAAAGCAATCTATCATGAACCATGTATCTGTTACCTTTAGAAGGTAGTAATTCTGCAATGAAGTCCGTGGTAAGGTGAATGCAAGGTAGAGAAGGGGACTGGCAAAGGTTGCAGGAGACCACAAGGGAAGCAGTGACTAGCCTTGGAGAATGCAAAGACGATATAGGAGGCTATAGTCTTTGACATATCTTTTGCATGGATGGCCACAATACAAGACAATTTACCATATACAAGGTTCATGCCACTGGAAATTGTTGTGCGTTGTATTTATTCATTTTTGTCCTGGTCAGTTACTACCCAATAGGTGAGAGCGATAAAATTAAATATGAAGCCACTTAACATTTTCTTTTCTTCAGATCCTAAGAAGCATTTTGAAGAGGACTCTAGTCAGTTTGCTCTACATCAGCGACGTGGGGCCATGAAACAGGCCAAAGTTCATCAAGTCAAGTGTCATGAATTTACAGCCACTTTCTTTCCACAGCCAACATTTTGCTCAGTTTGCCATGAATTTGTTTGGTAGTGTACCATATATTTATCACTTTCACTTAACAGCTAAATCAGATAGGATACACAAAGTTGCATGGTGGGGGAGGGGAATAAGCATTAGGACTATGGGATCTTGGAGGGCTGTATTTCAATCCCAAGATGTAAGACATGTGCACCCAGTGTATCTAGTGAACTTTTAAGTTCAGTTTGCAGTAATACATTGTTTCTTTAATGTACAGGTATGGGATTCATTATCTGGAAATCCGTTATCCACAAAGCTCCGAATTATGCAAAGGCCATCTACCAAAGACTCCATTTTATCCAAATAATCCACATTTTTCTAAATTATTTTCCTTTTCTCTGTAACAATAAAACAGTACCTTGTACTTGATCCAAACTAAGATATAATGAATCCTTATTGCAAGAAAAAACAGCCTATTGGGTTTATTTAATGTTTACATAGTTTTCTAGTAGACTTAAGGTATGAAGATCCAAAGTACAGATAGATCCATTATCCGGGAACCCCCAGATCCTGAGCGTTCTAGATGACGGGTCCCATACCTGTACATTTTATTTCACCAAAAATTAAGAAATATAATCTAAAAATATAGATAGGCACAATATGAAGCATTTTTCACAATAAATGGTATATTACACTAATAAATATGCTCTTTGTTTACAATTCCCAGGGGGCTTAACAAGCAAGGATACCAATGCAGACGTAAGGACACACCATTTTTTCAGTAGTCCGAGTTTAGTGAAAAAAACATTTTAACTTTTTTTTTTTTTTTCACACAGAGTGCAATGTAGCAATCCACAAAAAATGCATTGATAAAGTCATAGCTAAATGCACAGGGTCGGCAGTCAACAGCAAAGAAACAGTGGTATGTAACTATTTATGGTTTGTATTGACTAATTGAATCAATGAATAAAATGAGAGTGAATTAGAGTATTCCATCACGTTTGGACAATTGTTATTTTGTAGTCTCCAAAACATGGAAAATTGGCACAGCTCTTTTCTTTTCCTGGGCAATGGGAATCATCACATGCAAGGCACATACAGTTATGCACAACTGCTACCTGAAAAGCAACCTGACCAATGTAGGTGTGACGTACAGACATTTAGATAGTATATTTGGTAGGAATATACCTTTTACACTTCCCTTGATTTCTACTTTCTCTGTGATATTGTGGGAACGAGTGTGAAGATGAAAAATAACTTCACCAAAGGCATTTTTCAGCAATTTCACAAGTTGTGCCAGCTATATGTTTCAGAAACAATAGAGCTGTTTGTATTTTGATCCACACTTTTCTGAAAGATACATTTTATACAGCTCATAGCAATTCTACATGGTCGTTTAAACAGAGATTCCTGGATATTTTCATTTCAGTATATGTTATTTAGAGGTCTCTCTTTTACAGCTTCACAAAGAAAGATTTAAAATTGACATGCCACACAGATTTAAAGTCAATAATTACAAAAGTCCTACTTTCTGTGAGCACTGTGGGACACTGCTGTGGGGTCTTGCACGGCAGGGATTAAAGTGTGCTGGTGAGTGATGAACTTTATTTATTGAAACACTTATTTTAAAATGTTATGATCAGCATTGATTCTGTTGTAAGAAAAACAGCGAAGCCCCCATGTATTTTATTTGCAAATAGCAAAAACCACATATTACGTTTAGTACTTTTTTATTAATTTAAACAATGTTTTATATTTAGGAACCATTTAATTATAATAGTATGCACTCTGTGGGGGCCACTGGGTCCCACTACTGCTCTCTGTTCTGTTGCATCTACAAACTACAAAGCATGTCCACTACAAAGCATGTCCATTGTTGCTGAATCTGTGAGCAACAATACATAGGACACACAAGGTTTAAAAAGTATAATATCTTCTATAGAGCAGTAGGTGTAAATAAACAAAACCCAGTTTACTGTAATTTTAGAGTTATAAAATTGTTTAAGAATAGAGGGGTCTCAGTTCATTGTTTTATTAAACATAACTCCATGTTCAGCCACACATGTTGAACACTGAAAAGGTCAGTGTAATGTGTACTACCCAGTGGCTGTAAATAGAACAATATTAAAATTGATGGCTCTGTATCAGACTCTTGTGAAGTGAATTATTTTTAGGTGGAGATGCCACTATTACTTTAGGAGGAGAACTAAACCCTAAAATGAATATGGATACAAATGTTATATTTGATATCCATAATCAAAGGTTCAGCATCTCTCTAGTAGAAATGATTCAGGCTTTTTAAAGGTGTTCACAGAAGTTTCCCTTCATGGTTTTTTTAGGAGTTTTAGTGACACACCACATGCACATAATGTTTCGAGCAGACGTCACAAATCATCAAGCAGAAATTTAGTTTTGCCTGTCATATGAGTTATTAGGAGGTGAGCAGGAACCTCGACTCTGCAATGGCAGTGGATGTATCTACTTGGAGTTTGCTAAAGCATTTGATAAAGTACCACACAGAAGGTTTCTGGTTAAATTAAGGAATGTTGGCCTGGAACATAGTATTTGTACCTGGATATTGAACTGGCTAAAAGATAGACTACAAAGAGTGGTGGTAAATGGAATATTTTCTAATTGGACCAGTGTTAGTGGGGTACCGCAGGGCTCTGTACTGGGTCCCTTGCTTTTCAACTTGTTCATTAATGACCTGGATGTGGGCATTGAAAGTAAAGTTTCTATTTTTGCTGATGATACTAAATTGTGCAGAATTATATATTCCATGCAGGTTACTGCCACTTTGCAGAGTGATATGGGTTTTTTGTATACAAAATGTCTAATGTCTAATTACTGGCAGTGCCATTCTGTGGCTACTAGAGAAAATAAGGGACTGTCTTACATAAAAAAGGGCATGAGCACAGTATGCAAGCCCCCCTCTCTGCCACAAAGACTGGGAGATCCTATGGCCGCTCCCACAGGGTCCTGTGGCGGTCACTCGTAAACCCCACAGGCAAATCTCAACAGACCACATGGAGACCCCCAGTTTAAAATAGGCTTAGCAAACAATGAACTCACATAGTAAGTTACTAAGAAGATAATGGTTTGGTTAATAACAGATCTTGATTCCCATGCGCTCATCAGGATCTGGCCAGACTCCCAACAAGCACATCCGAAGCAGAGATCTTATCTTGCTATCTAATAGCTGAATAGCATATTGTGCCCTAGCTACAATAAAGAAGAGTCTGATAAGGGCTTCAGAAATCATAGACATACTAGATAATAAGGGATTATAGATTATCAAGATGTCTTGTGTACTATATTGGGTTCAACATAAGACATTAGGCTTAACAGTAGAACAGTTCTTTGTGTTATAGCTTTAAATAGTTATGTAGTATGGTATTACAACGAGCTCTTGGGTTGAATCAAAATATTAGCATGAGTCATTATTGAAAAAACTATTTTTACAAATGCACTGCCGGATGTTGTTGTGATGGCTGATTCTGTTAATGCATTTAAGAGGGACTTCCAATGCTATAGTAACACTTAAATCTACAATAAATATAGATATTGGCATATATTGTTTCAGTGACTCTGTGTAGGTATGTGCACTGGGTTTCATTTGATGGGGTTGAACCTGATGGATTTTGGTATTTTTTCAACCCAACCCAGGAATAAACAAGTAAGGTGGTTCTATATCTGCAGTACAACTTACATACACTGGATTGAGTGTGCTATTAATGATCAAGTCAGCTATAAAATATTATTATTAAAAGTAAGAAGACTAACTTGTTAATCATTTTATTTTTTTATTCCTTAAAGAGTGCAACATGAATGTTCATCACAAATGTGCAGTGAAAGTTGCAAACCTATGTGGAATTAACCAGAAGTTAATGGCAGAAGCTCTGGCAATGATAGAGAGTACCCAACAGGTAAAGAAAATATTTCTTTGTTTCCTTGCTGGAAGTGTGGCACGGTGTACGAATATATGGCTTTGAGTGTGTTGTTGCCCTTTAATGTAACATAGTAAGTGAGGTTGAATAAAAGCAAACAACCATCAAATCCATATATAACCTGCCTAACTGCTAGTTGATCCAGAGTAAGGCAAGCCCCCCATTTGAAGCCTCCCTTCCTGACTCAAAGATGGCAAGGTCCCTCCAGAATCGAGGTCCCTGTTTACCTTAATTTCTTTTTATGAGAAGGTAAGCAGGGACCTCGATTCTGGGAAGGATGTGAATGTGATTTACTTAGACTTTACTAAAGCATTTGATACAGTGCCACACAGAAGGTTACTGGTTAAATTAAGGAATGTTGGCCTGGAACATAGTATTTGTACCTGGACAGAGAACTGGCTAAAAGATAGACTACAAAGAGTGGTGGTAAATGGAACATTTTCTAATTGGACCAGTGTTGTTAGTGGGGTACCACAGGGCTCTGTTCTGGGTCCCTTAATTTTTCAACTTGTTTATTAATGACCTGGATGTGGGCATTGAAAGTACGGTTTCTATTTTTGCAGATGATACTAAATTGTGCAGAGCTATAGGTTCCATGCAGGATGCTGCCACTTTGCAGAGTGATTTGTCTAAGTTGGGAAACTGGGCAGCAAACTGGAAAATGAGGTTCAATGTTGATAAATGCAGGGTTATGCACTTTGGCAAAAATAATATAAATGCACGTTATACACTAAATGGCAGTTGTCAAATTCTGTGCAGTGTCATTCTGTAGCTACTAAAGCAAATAAAGTTCTGTCTTGCATAAAAAGGGCATCAACTCAAGCAATGAAAACATAATTATAACTCTTTATAGATCCCTAGTAAGGCCTCATCTGGAGTATGCAGTGCAGTTTTGGACTCCAGTCCTTAGGAGGGATGTAAATGAGCTGGAGAGAGTGCAGAGACGTGCAACTAAACTGGAAAAAATGGTGCTTGAACACTGTAGAATACCAAGTTTTAAAAACTTTGACCAATAATAGGATATTTGTTTAAGGCTCAAGTGCAATAATCTATACTCCATTGCATCAACAGTTAGCATGGTATTCTTGGAAATGAGAGAGCATAATCCCCTGCTGGTTTCTCCAAGGGTAAATGCACACAAAACAGTGAGCACACATTGAAGAAAAGTTTGCATTGTTAGATTTCTTTTTTTATTAGTGGAAATAAAAATATATTGTGCAAACAGTAAGAATGATGTGTAAAATAACATACAAGTGTATGATAAAAATGTACCATTTCTGTTAAAATGACAAATCTTACTCTGGCCTTCATGTTATATGTTGACACTAATTAACTTACCTTCCACTAAAGCCATGCAATTTTAATTTTTAATTCTAGGACAGAAGACAGCGGGATTCGGAATTTATTTACAGGGAAGGGCCTGTTAATGTTGGCCCCATACCCAAAACGGAACAGCAGCCTATTATATTATCTATAAAGAAAGGTTTGTAATGGAATTAAACTGGATAAAATAATGAACTTGTGTTTGTCTGAAGCATTAAAAGTCGCGAAAAAGCAATTAGATACAATTTAAATCTAGGAATACTGGCTCATTATTGACTTGGACTTTATTTGTCAGCAACAATTAAGAACAGAAAGATCATGAACGTAATGGCTAAATGAGAATACCACCCATCAAGTAGGCTACATAAACTGGGAGGTCATTCATAAATTTGCTCTTAGGTAATAACCAATGGCAACAGATCATTGTTTTAATTGTTTTAAAGGAAAACTATACCCCCAAAATGAATACTTGAGCAACAGATAGTTTATATCAAATTAAGTGGCATATTAAAAAATCTTACCAAACTGGAATATATATTTAAGTAAATATTGCCCTTTTACATCAATTGCCTTGACCCAACATTTCGTGATGGTCTGTGGGCTGCCTCAGAGATCACCTGACCAGAAATATTTCAACTTTAATTGTAACAGGAAGAAGTGTGGAAGAACAGTCTGTTAATTGGCTCATGTGACCTAACAAGTATAGTTTGTTTGGTATGTTTGTTTGAATCGTTGAATCATACCATCCCAGTATATAAAGGAAAGAGTGACCCAGTTGTGATGTGGAGAAGGTTTTGATCAGATAAGAAGGAAACACTACTGATAAACTTCAATCACTCTTTACTGCTGTATTGCAAGTTA
>CM044436.1:57990171-58000860 GCA_024363595.1 Xenopus borealis | reverse complement strand
TAGTGAATTTGCCCCTTTGAGCATTAAAACAGCACAAGGAGAATATTCATATATTCCTAAAAAAATAGCTTATCATAAGACTACACATATATATGCTGAATTTTGAGTTTTAGACAGGAGGTGCAAAAAAGAAGATTATCTGTTCCCATTTAAGCATGTTGTCGTTTGCAATTACAGCTCTTTCAGACAGGAGCAATGTCTGAATCTATACCTGTGGCATCCGTCTTGGTTTCATTATAAAATCAAATGGAGACCACAATGCTAGAGCTTAAGGGATGGGGAAAAGGGCATACTTTTCATTTATGTCACTGTGGTCCATTTTAGGTATTTCTCACTGAACTGAAAGGGACAAATCAGTTTTTTGCCATAAAAGTTCTGAAGAAGGATGTGGTTCTAATGGATGATGATGTTGAGTGCACTATGGTGGAGAAAAGGGTTCTATCACTTGCATGGGAGCATCCTTTCCTCACCCATCTTTACTGTACATTCCAAACAAAGGTAGGTACTGCACTGGAGTTTATTGGCTTATGAGTTTAATACTGGACAGGGCATTGACTGTATGATTATGTGTAAATTACTTGCTAGTTTGGGTGTCCTCTGCTTCCTCTAATTTTTCCCATAGCTTACTAGCAGGTTAAATCACATCTAGAATATTAACCCTAGTGTGCATTTTGTCTTAAATGATTTGCCATTCTCTGACAAATAAATGTATTTGCTAATAAAGGAAGCATAACAGTGAACATAGAATTATTGACTTTATAGGTTTCTTTATCCATAAAACACAAAAAGAGGGAAAACTATGAAAAACCTCTTATAAAAGAATCTTTCACCTACCAGTTTTCTTGTTATTTTTCTAACAGGAACATCTGTTTTTTGTCATGGAATACCTCAATGGTGGAGATCTTATGTTCCATATACAAAGTTGCCACAAATTTGATCTTCCAAGAGCAACGTAAGAAGACAATTCTATATATCTCAATGTATAGACTATGATATTAGGTAATGCTAGGGCAAGTGTATGGATCTTTAGACTAATAACTGTTAATAGTGCATTCAAACTGTATTTTTGTCTGTAGCGTGTGTTTGCCTTTTTTCTAATAGGACAGGTGCTCAAGGGACTACTTCTGTACTCCCTGAGACCATCGAAACAGTAAAATGAACCAGTGCCCTGTGGAGAAAAGATAAAGACCAGAGTTACAGAACAACCAAACCAATGGCCGTATAAAAATAAACACACAAATAAATTAATCTGGACTATCTGAGTGTCGCAGCACAAACAAAGTGTGTGTCAAAGTTTTTTTAAGCAACAAGTTTAAGCCACATCAGTATCAGAATTCCCCTAAGAAACTGCCTTTTCTGTAGGACCTGGATCTTCAGAATGTAATTTAACCCCTAATAACTCTATAAGAAGGTTGCCCTTTTCTTTTTCACTGAAACAGGGTGACATCAAATATCCCTAATAGAGGTCTGAAACCTCACAAAGCATTTAAACTCCATGTTCCTATGTAATGGCCCTCAGGTGACTAATATAAATTTAATAAACCATTCACCTCTCATTGTTTCTAACCTGCCTCTTCCAATGAATTGTGCACAAATTCACCTATTGACACTGGGGAATCCAAGAGCTACCACCACCATGGATTTGGTTGTAACAAACGGGTTTCCATTGTGGGTTGTATTAAGTGCTACAGTGCTTGCAGCTAGAAAACCAGACACTAATGTAATTTTAATGTGCATGCTGGAGGTGACACAATCCCCACTCTAAAGATGCTAGCTGAAATTGTGCATGATTTATGGAAAACAAAATAGTATGCTTTTGCCACATAACATGCATGTATGGCAGACATCTCTACTCTGCATTAAGCATTTGAAAGCATGTGTATTTACCAATAACAAGCCTGACATTTAAACCCTAATTATAACTAAAAGCAACAAGACCTACTCTATACTTGATAAGCAACTCACTTTGATGTTGCCAGCCTATTTGATGCCATCATCTATAATTAAGTGCTGGAGGGCATGAGGTGTATAAATATCTAATGTACAGCAGTTTTATTATATGCAATAAAAGCAATCTTTTACATATATTTCAGGCAAAGCCCATTCTTATCTGTATGCAAATACACTATACTAAGTGCTATAGAAAGAAGGCAGATAAATAGAATCATTGTCATATGCATGTCTCCCATACTAGCTTTATAAATGGAGCTGATCAATGAATGGTACAGGTTCCCCATCAATGGACTGTTTAAAAAAAACAAAAAACTTTTTTTTGGTTCTTTAAAAGACAGAAGCTTTATAGCTGCTTATTGTCCTTATTTTATGTGAAATAGACTGATTTATGGCATACATTTGTATATATTTGAGGACTTGCTAAATCTACTATTTGTGGAATAGTGGTGTTTTCTATACTTGCTTTTAAGTCCTCTTTGCTGCATAGAAATGATTAGTATATCAGATATGTCCAGAATACAAGAGTTTTATTAATGTAATGTTTTTGATTTGTTTTTTTAGCTTTTATGCTGCTGAAATTGTGTGTGGTCTACAGTTTCTTCATGCTAAAGGAGTAGTGTACAGGTACTTGAACTAAAATGCAGTGCTTATCATAACTGTTGCACAGTAGGACATAGTCTTAGCCCTTTCTCCCAATGCCTGTCTCTTACCTGTAAGCATCACCCTCTTGTCCCCAGCAGTCTCTTCAACTAAACTATGCGTGTCATGTAACCATTTCACATGTATCTTCACAAAGGTGGGCTCTCCATGCTCATTAAGTACAATTTCACTTTAGCAACAAGCAATGTGGTAGTGTTGTGTTTTTTATGTGTACAGAGAAACCGCCATTTATAATATTCTACTTACAGCATTCGGTTTACAAGCCAAGAAAATACTATTTTTACTTTCAGTAAATATGCAGGCAATACAACATATGAATGCATCAGTGCTGTGGAACGCTAAACCGACATCACATTCTAACCTCTTGCTTTTGGTAGGTTAAAGACAAAATGTAGCCAGTGACCTAGTGGGTGGCTTACCATTGACAGTAAAAGATCAAGGGAAATTACCCAATTCTGCTTCAGTTAGAAGTCTGTGGGCGCTGTTCACTTTAAATGCATGCAATAGGAGTAAAGGCAGGGGGAGCCCCAAGACACATTAACTGACATCATCATTCTTAAAGTAACTGATTTATTTACAAGTAACGGTAAATGCATATAATATAGAAAGTTTTGTACAACCTTAGAGGCTGACAGCTACATTGAGTGGATAGCATACAGTGTATTTAGGGAAGTAGCTTACATGTCCTAATACACCTTCCACTTTATTCATGTGAGCAAACAGAGCCTACAGAAGGCAAGGGACAGCAATGTCCAAATGGAGGCCCATGGGCACTCTATGGAATCTGGTCTAAATCTTTCTTTTTATTGTGAGTTTACTACAATAGCACTGCTAAACTTTGCCATAAACAAGTGGAGCTGCTCAACTGAGCAAGACTACCATATTCAAAGGGCACATTTTGAATAGTAAACAGAATGCTCTGGACCTGGGGAATTCCGGATAATGGATTTTTCCATAATTTGGATCTTCATACATTAAGTCTACCAGAAAACATAGTACGTTAGGTAAAAAAAGAAAAAGACACATCCATCAAGTTCAACCTATTTTAACCTGCCTAAATAATCAAATAAACCCAATTTGCCTCCAATAAGGGTTAATTATATCTTAATTGAGAACAAGTACAAGGTACTGTTTTATTATTACAGATAAAAATAAAATAATTTAAAAAAATGGCTTTCACATAGGCGTCTTGTAATGGTAACGGTACTCAAAGTTAACTTTAGACCTTCTTTGCTCTTCCTGGAGTTGATCATTGGCCGAGTCATTTTGGCTATTCTTCTATTCAGCTTCATTTGTGTGGTACTGGCTAATGCTTCTTAGTCTCTAAATAAGATTTATGCTACTATTCTAATCAATTTTGTACCACCATTAACCCTAATCTTTATACCTATACAGAGACCTGAAATTAGATAATGTCCTCTTGGACATGGAAGGACACATAAAAATAGCAGATTTTGGAATGTGCAAGGAATCAATGTTTGAAGATGCAAAAACAAGCACATTTTGTGGAACTCCAGATTATATTGCTCCTGAGGTATATATTGTATTATTACTAACTTTTCTCTGCCTCACCTCAACAATTAATAAAGATTTTTTTTTTTCCTTCAGAGATTTTTCTAACTTTGTCTGCTGAAAAATGGATGGGAATAAGTTAGTTTCCCCATTACAATTTCCTATATAGTTTTTATTTTGTCCTGTTAATCTTTATACAATTCAGTGACATTTTCATATCTCAGACAGTGAGGGGGGTTAAGCTATTCTATACAAGTACAATGTATTCTTACACATTAACCTATCTCTAACTAGTATGAATTACAATACAATGAAATAATTATAACATTAACCTCACTCAGTGTTTTATTTTGATTTATTATTAGATTTTACTTGGACAAAAATACAACTATTCAGTCGACTGGTGGTCATTTGGAGTCCTTCTTTATGAAATGTTAATTGGCCAGTCACCATTTCATGGGATAGATGAAGAAGAATTGTTTCAGTCTATTCGCATGGACAACCCAATGTACCCTCGCTTTCTCAGTACGGAAGCAAAAGATATCTTAATCTTGGTAATCACAATCTTGTTTAAAGTCATATGATCTGAACAGATTCTGAAAATCTGTTGCTGGTTTAAAGAATTCATAAAAACAAACTTTAAAGAGAAAAACACTGAACTTAAGATAAAGTTAGTCTGTAATAGTTTGGGGCCAGCAGTAGCAGTACACCATCATGGTTTATAAACATGAGCAAGCCTGAAAAAATTTGTTTGGCCCATTAGAAGAAATGAAAAATGAAATTAAAATATGTAATATTGAATAACATCAACATTATCAACATTTCCAAATTTAGCAAAGTACTTCGATACGTCGGATCAAATTACTAGGGCAAAATACTGATCCACAATACTGGTAGATAATCCAGTAAACGTTTTGATTTGGCAATTGTTTGAAGTCAAAATTAGTGATGGATGAAATTCTTCGGCATCTTTTTTTGGACACGCGCATCCATTTTTGGATACCGGCACCCATTGCCGGCGTAAAAAAAACGGACACCGGCAATGACATTCGCGTCCAAGACTGTTTTGCGAAGTTCTCTAGAAATTTGCAAAAAATTCGGCAAAGCGAAACACCGCCGATTCGTCCATCACTAGTCAAAATCCAAAATGGATGAATGCAGTGAAAGATGTTGGACTTTAAGGGTAAGGACACACTAGGCAATTTGGGGAGATTGAGTCGCCTAGCAACTAATCGCCTCTGTGCCTGGCTAAGATGAAAAATAAAATTTTTCATTTTAGCCAGGTGCAGAGTGAGGGAAGGCGTTCGGGGAGATTGGTCATCGCAAAGTTGAGGCAATTAGTCACTAGGCAAATCAGTCTCCCCAAATCACCTAGTGTGTCCTTACCTAAAATGGTAGGCTCTACCCTAGCTAACCTTCAAGGCAGGGCCGGAACTAGGGGTAGGCAGAGTAGGCGGCTGCCTAGTTTCCACCTCCCTCTTACTTGCCCCTTGCCTGCCACAGATCTGGGGCAATATTTGTGCTGCTGCTCTGGCACAGGCTGGTGGCACAGGTACAGACTTGGGGGGCAATGGCTGGTGGCACAGGTACAGACTTGGGGGGCAATGGCTGGGGGCACAGGTACAGACTTAGGGGGCCATGCTGGTGGCACAGGTACAGATTTTGGGCAATATTTTGGCTTGCTGGCACAGATACAGATTGGGAGCAATATTTTGGGTGCTACTAGCTGGCATAGGTACAGATTGGGAGCAACATTTTGCGTGCTGCTGACACAGGTACAGATTAAGGGCAATTCTTTGGGTGCTGCTGGCTGGCACACGTACAATTTGATTCATTAATGTGTAATAAGGTTTCTTTATTTAAGAAAAAGTGAATAGGTGGGAAATGGTCATACAGAACGGGGGTGGGGGCGCTGATTGAACCCCTTGCCTAGGGTGCCAAACTACCTTGTCCCGGCCCTGCTTCAAGGTGAGCTTCCAGAAGTATCAACGAAAGAAGAGTATAAAAAGGTTTCAGACAACTTTCAAAGGCTAATAATTCTACTGAAATTTCTTCTGAAAATCTCTAACAAAAAAAGATTCTTATTGGCTTACTGAAATAGAAAACTATAAATGATGTTAGCCCTGCTCTGCTACATGTGTAATAATCAAAGGATATATACTATATTGATCAAATGTTGGCTGGGATGCAGGCTCACCACTATACGAGTGTGTTTTCAAGGAAGAGACTGGCATATGAATAGGATAGAGACCTGCATAGAAAGAGGATTGATAAAAAGTAGCAATAACAATACATTTGTGGTTTAACAGAGCATTTGATTCCCCCATTTGAAGAGCTGGAAGAAGGCAAATAATTTCAAAACTATAACAAAGAAGTCCAATTGAAAGATTGCTTAGAATTAGCCATTCTATAACATACTAAAAGTTAACTCAAAGGTGAACCACCCTTTTAAGGCTGGCCAAACACTCAGAGACAGGAGAACATGACATTTTCTCTTTGTAACTCGCTCACTGTAATATAGTTATAGTGCTAAAAATTTAAGTTCTAATATAACTGAATATAAATGGTTTTAAAGTACATGAGTTGCATTTCAACACATTAAACCTGAGGAACAGAACTGTAATGATATAATTGGTAATATTAATAATTTTTTAGCTCTTTGTGAGAGAACCTGAAAGAAGGCTTGGAGTAAAAGGAAATATTCGCCAGCATTGCTTCTTCCAGCACATTGATTGGGAAAGACTGGAAAACAAAGAAATCGAGCCACCATTTAAGCCAAAAGTGGTAAGATATTAGTACAATTCTCAGTTTTGTTTACCTTAGATTTTTTAATTCCAAGTATTTATATTGTTTATAAGTGCAATTTGTTTGCATTTCAAGCTGTCAGAGCCAGAAATGAGGGTGGGCAGGGAACTGGCATTGAAACCAAGTGACGTGGGCATGCCACACTTGTTGGCATTGGTAGGACTTTCTTGAGCACCAAAAAAATTAGCCTGGCTATGTGCAATGTAGTAAATATGTATGAGACATGAATTTATAGGATATTTGCTCTTGCTTTGTTTGTGGAACAGAATATTACACAACATTTTACTGTGGGTTTTCCAGCAACAATATACAGAAATCCACCAAGGTTATTCAGTTGCGTTGGAACATATGCAAAACACTGCTTCCTTGCACAGATTTGGTATTTGTAGCATCACTAACTAGAAACTAGTTTTGCAGCATTTTCCTTTAAAATTAAAAGGCAACATTTTCTTCCTCTGATATACTAATTATATTGCAGAACATACCTTCTTAAATATATATCTGACACACTTAACAAGATTATGAATTTTTGCTCATTTTTGACATCTTTATCACCAATAACTCCCCCCCCCCCCACAAACACACAAATTTGTTATTGAGGTGCAGTTCTTCCATACAACAGATTATGTAATCAATAGTGTTTTTGTGAAGCATTGATTGCATTCATCATGTCATCTGCCTCTGCCTGTACCTAGCACAGCATTGGCATATTTAAGTGCCATGCATTGTACAAAAAGACTACTTCATATATGTGTTAGCCTTTTCCTTCATCTACCAAAAATGTTGTTTACTGTCCTCAAATACTTTGTACCAATGAAACCAAAGACTGCCAGCCAGTGCCCAGCCCCTCCTCACAATCTGCCAGCCCTTTTCGTTTCATACTATTTTCAGCATGGAGAAACTGCTTAAGATTCAATAAAATTGCATAGAATGGATCTGTCAAAACTGACAATCAGCGTTGTCATACATCCAAGACAAAAAGTAAACCAACCAAACAGCCAATCCAAATCAAGGAACACATGGCCAGCTTAGTTGACACGGTTGCTGAATTCCATTGGATATTTGTAACTTACAGGTGTCTGAGTATTATATTTTGCCTGTCTACTAACATTGTGCTATTAATGTATCTATTTTGGTTTCCAATACTTTTTTTCTCCAAAGAAATCAGCAGACGACTGGAGCAATTTCGACAAGGAATTCTTAAATGAAAAACCCAGATTATCAAGTTCGGAGAGAACATTAATAAACAGCATGGACCAAAATATGTTCAATAATTTTTCATTTGTTAATCCCAAAATGGAAGCAATTGCATCCTGAGAGATCTATATTCTGAACTCGTGGCTGGAAAATAAATTCCTTTACATCTGTGAACACTGGAAAGATTATTTAACAGGTACAGTTTTGTATGTTTTTAAGTACAGGTTGTATTTTTGGGTGCCAGCTGGACTAACAATCATGATTTGGATAATAGAGCAGAACTCTTCTTACGGATTCCTTGATATCAAAGCAGAATTTAACCTTGGATTGTCCTTCAAACATATGCCAGAGATGGAGCAGGCCTATGCATGGGTGGCATCATTTAAAGGTTATCTCAGATCAGGTTATCCTACTCCAGTTATTTAGTGTTATGTCAGTTTCCATATGTACATACAGATGCATCATTCAAGCACATACAGTATATCAATTTGGAAGTGACACAGGACAGTTAATCAAAGCATGGAAAACAGTTTATCCATCAAGTGATATTGTTCATCAAACATTCAATCAACACAAGAGAATGGATCGGCCTTTCTCTCAAAAGATACGCACACTATTTGTTACATCAGGAGATGCCGAATGGAATTAAAACGGTCGTTTTTATACAAATCACTGCACTGCAGAAAACTTTATCATGGGTTTTGTTCACAGATGTACCCTCTTTTTAAATACAAGATACTTCTATAATGGCATTATTCAAGACCCTTTGCATACATGTGATGGAAATCAGTCTTTAGATATATACAGTATTTTTCTAGGAATATATAGGGTCTCAGGAAAGTGGTATGTTTTCTGTGTTCTTTATTTAGTTTTCAGTGGTGCCTGGAAATTTGACATAGCATTGGTATCCAATGATCTCAGTTTTTGGTTATCATATAAATGCTGAAAGATATTAAGTTTAAAATTATTTGTCTCATACCTTATAGTTTGTACAGGTGTAATATGAACAGTGCTACAATATTGGTGCAAGTGATGTGATATTTACAGTTGCATAGGAAAATGTGCATTATAGAGTGTACCTATTAAAGGAAAACTATACCCCCAAACAATGTAGGTCTCTATAAAAAGATATTGCATAAAACAACTCATATGTAAAACCCTGCTTCATGTAAATAAACCATTTTCATAATAATACACCTTTTTAGTAGTATGTGCCATTGAGTAATCAAATAGAAAATTGCCATTTTAAAAAATAAGGACAGCCTCCTGGGATCCTAGGATTCAACGGTGCACACAAACATACCAAACAAACTATAAAGTTAGGTCACATGATCCAATTAACATACAGAGTTGTGTCTTTTGCTTCAACACTTCTTCCTGTTACAGTTAGAGTTGAAATATTTCTGGTCAGGTGATCTCTGAGGCAGCACACAGACCATCACCAAATAGGGGTTCAAGGCAAGAGATGTAAAAGGGCTATATTTACTTAAATATATATTCCAGTTTGGTAAGATTCTTTAATATGTCACTTAATTTGATATAAACAATCTGTTGCTCAAGTATTCATTTTGGGGGTATAGTTTTCCTTTAAATGCTTGTAAAGCAAAGTGTGTTCTTTTTTGTCCCTATATGTTAACGTAATATATTCTACAAGGTATTTGCATACAAAAAAAATGGTGCATTGCATCTTAATTGTAATAAATGTGTACTAATTCTGTACCCAGACACTGAAAATTAGATCTCAAGTCCTTTTAATTGACCTTCTCAGGGATTTCTATTGAAAATCTCTACAGTCTTTGTATGTAGAACAGCACCAAACTGTGAAACTTTATTTCAGCTTTGGGCATCACCGCAATGTTTCAGGCCATGCAGCCTTTTGTCAAGCTATTGAAAATCTCTAACAAAAAAAATTCTTATTGGCTTGTGTGTGTGTGTGTGTGTAAAATTTAAATGTGCATTAGAAACGTACAGTAAGTGCAAACTTGGAATGAATAGATAAAAAAAGCGTCAGAAATTATTGGACATTTAAGGATTATGGCACAGTCGCAGGGTGCCAATCTTCTGCCCAGAGGGAGCACCTGTGGTGTGAGTAAAGGAAATTGGCAATACAATTATTAGGTAGCAACTCTGATAATTCTGTAACCCCATACAGTGTATTAACTGCATTGATGACAAAGTTCCCAGAACAGTGCAGTGTGCTTTTAGCTAAACTATATTGGTAGCACACTACCAACAAGGCAAACACTCGGGAAACCACTAGTGTGTAATGTACTTTAAAGCATAGCATCTCATATTGGGGAACACTAAGCTGACGATATATTGCACATAATTTATGGATTATTTTTTAATCTTGCCAAACATTCACCAGTGATAAGCACTTATTAAAACACTTAAAGGGATACGATCATGGGGAAACATGTTTTTTTCAAAACTTATCAGTTAATAGTGCTGCTCCAGCAGAATTCTGCACTGAAATCCATTTTTCAAAAAAGGAAACCAATTTAATTTCCAATTTTGAAATCTGTCATCGGTCTACACATATTGTCAGTTTCCCAGCTGCCC
>CM044436.1:57957323-57967350 GCA_024363595.1 Xenopus borealis | reverse complement strand
ATTAAGGCCCTGTTTGCTGCACACCTGCATTGCATTCATGGTTTCATGTTGACATTTACGAGTATAAGTAATGGTTTTGCTTCCTCCAGAGATCTGACCTGGATATACTTTTTGGGCGGCTCAATAAGAATAGAGACTGTGGCTTGCCAGACTGCAGACTGTGATATAAATAGAGCAGATTTCATTGCTTCTCTTGTTTCAATCCACTGCTGAGTAATAATCCACAGTCAGGGAATGGATGATGTCAGTGTGCCCAGTACATGCTCTCGGTCACATACTCACATGCTTTATACACTCGTCAGTGGAATGCAAACACACTGCTGGTAGTTTCACTGGTTACACACGCCCTAGTTCCTTTAAGTTAATTATAATACACACGTCAATGTACATGTCAAAGCACAATTTATGTTCTGAAGCAGTGCTGCTCAATTTACAATGTGTAATCGCTTTTTCGAGGGCCAGATCGGACAAATCAAAATCAAAATATAGCAAGATGAATTTAAAATTTATTAGGTGTAGACTGTTGCACAGTGGAGGCCAAAAAAAAAAAAATGTTTGAAATAAATCTGTGGTATTTACATACAGGCACGAGATCCCTTATCCAGAATGCTCGGACCTGGGGTTTCCAGACAACTGATCTTTTCCGTAATTTGGATCTTCATACCTTAAGTCTACTAGAAAATACTTGAAACAATAAACCAAATAGGCAATTTTTTTCTTTTTTTTTCCAGTAAGGATTAATTATATATAAGTTTGCATGAACTGCAAGGTAATGTTTTACTACTATAGAGAAAAAGTAAATTAGTTCTAAAAATTTTAATTTTGATTACATGGAGGTTATGGGAGGCCTTTCCATAATTCGGAACTTTCTGGATAACTGGTTTCCTCATAATGGATCCTATACATGTACTTATTTTGTAGAACATAAAAAAGTAGGAATAATGACAACACCACAAAAAAATCCTAAAATGAGTGGCATCTATTATGGCTGGTGGTAGACAGGGAGATTAGTCACCCAGCGACAAATCTCCTCTACTGCGGGCGACTAATCTCCCTGAAATGCCTTCCCGTCGGCAAGAAAGTGAATTGCCGTCAGTATGGCATTCAGATTGCTTAGTTTTCCAAAGTCGCCCGAAGTTGCCTCACGAGAAAACTTTGGGCGACATCCAAAAACCAAATGATCCGTTTATCATTCCCATTCTTGCTGGGGGAAAGGCATTTGCAGTATAGGAGATGTCGCTGGGCAACTAAAGGTGGACATACATGGGCAGATATTGGTCCTTAAAACCAATTTGGCATCTTATCTGCCCATATATGGGGGCTTCTGCCGGGTCTTCTCCAATCAACATCTGGCCGCGATATCGATGAGGAAGGTTTGATTTTTTTTCCAATATCTGACCCATTGGAGCCCATTGTTCTTGGTTGTAATCCGCCGTAAGTCCGAATGTTTGGATAACCCCGATATAGCCCTGCCAATTTCGGCAAACGAGAGTGTATGGCCAGCGTAATCCCCCCCAAATCTGCATGTCTGCCACCACCCTTAGAAGTTGTAAAAATATTTGGAAATCAAGCAGGTGGTTCTCATTTAATACGTAAATTGTAGGAAAGCATAGATAATCTCAAGGCTACCAAGTTCATCTCCAAGTTCTCCAAACCTATCTTAACAGACATGAGAAAAATTGATCAAAGATTACAGAAAATGAACATTTGAATTTTGACAAAAGAACCAGCCAAATTCAGCTAACCAAGGCTCCACAGTTTCAACTTGCAGCATGTTACCAACGGAGTGAAACGGGGCTAGAGTTCCCAGGATCACACCTAAATAAGAAAAAATCATTATTTGTTTACAGCCATAAAGGACACCTTCAAAGAAACACCATTCCTATAGTCAAATATTGGAGGAGGTTTACTGATATTTTGAGGTTGCTTTCCTCTCCCTGAAACTGGATGCCTTAAAGGAATATTTCCCCTTTTAAATAACTTTTATCATGATGTAGACCAGTGATCCCCAACCAGTAGCTCGCGAGCAACATGTTGCTCTCCAACCCCTTGGTTGTTGCTCCCAGTGGCCTCAAAGCAGGTGCTTATTTTTGAATTACTCGCTTAGAGGCAAGTCTTGGTTGCATAAAAACCAGATGTCCTGCCAAACATTCTCTCCTGTAGGCTGTCCGTCCATGTAGGGGTTACCATAAAGCCAATCAGAGCTCTTATTTGACATCCACGTGGACTTTTTCATGCTTGTGTTGCTCTCCAACTCTTTTTTAAATTTAAATGTGGCTCACGAGCAAAAAAGGTTGGGGATCCCTGATGTAGACAATTACATTATGGGACAGTTTGCAAGTGGTTTTCATTTTCTGTTGTAGTTTAATTACTTGGCATGTTGTTCAGCAGCTCTCCTTTGTTTCCCCTTGCACCCTTAAGCCAGTGCTACAGTTGGAAGGTAATGCTTTCATTTAATTTATGCTTTTGCCAATTAAGAGGTTTCTGCTTTTAGAACATCCAGAGCACATGTGAATCATTTGTGATGTAAGAAGAGATTACTTGTCTAGCTGTATAAAATATTCACACTATCACTCTGCACACACTGTAGCCTAATTAGGCATTCAGTGAGAACACATCATCAAGTAAAACCCATTCGGGCTGAAGAAAAAACGTTTTCCTTAAATAATGTTAAAGATGCAATCACCCCGTATAAAATTGTACTTCTAAAATTGGATTATGAAGATTAGTTTTCTTTGTATTTTAATTACACAAACATACCAGCTGATTTACAAGCCAACTTTCATCATAGCTATGGAAAAAGACAAGAACGTATTGTTTATTACTAATCTGGAAACACAACTGAGTCACATGGTCTATGGGGCCTATTTATAAATTATTGTTTGAATAAACTTTACAGTTGTTTTAATGCCATAGAAGACTCGGTAATACAACATCTTTAAAAACTGTAATTATTTATGCAAAAGAGCAACCAAGTAGTTACGCGCAGGTTAAAAAATACTCAATCCACATCTGAACTGGACATACCGGACCAGCGCCCATCTGCACTCAACTTCCACCATTAATAGACCATAAACCAGGATGTCAGAAGCTGGCAGCATAAGATCGTGGGCAAGTAGAGCAGGTAGAAGAGCTCAACCTAGTCCCCGCTCACAACACACAAATGTTGCAGCGAGGTCAGCCCAAACTCACCCAATCTGTGGGTAAATCTGTGGGTCCTGCGAGTATTAGGCCGACCTTCACATCATTACAGTCAAGTATTAAATTCTGACATAAAGTGGCGTTTGCTTAAAAAAGGCAAGATAGCAAGAAATACAATAATATATAGTAAATTACTTTATGCAATCCACAACATATTATGGAGACAAGAACAATGATAATCAACAGAAATTAACAGTCAGGGGTCATCCACACCCCATCTAATGGTCTTTGATCCCACCCACCCCCCCCTTCATCAATCAGTTGCTGGAGTGGAAATGATGTTACATAAAAACAAATGCCCTTCTTTGTTAATCTTTGTCAATACCAAAGATTTTACCCTATGGTTTGGGACCCAACACTGGGTCAGTTAATGGTAGGAGCCAATTATTATACCTAGTGTCTATTGTTCTTTCTATAATAGACACTAGTAATTATAATGCATTATGGTGCTAATTTAATACCAGCCCTAGGGTAAATTATATACCTTTATTTAACATTTGATGATACGAAAATGGTACGAGGTCCATGCATTTAGCTTTAAGGAGGTATTGGAGAAGAATTGCTTGAATTTGTATTGTTTGACCTTTTAGGAACAGACTGTGGGGTTTTTTTTTTTTTTTTGGAGGTGGCCACTGGCCACTCTTTAGTCAGCTACTCTATAAATATGATTTAAGGGGGAAAAAAACATTCTAAAAAGTTGGCAATACTGCGGATTCCTGTGAGAGTTGTCAAATCACATGGAAAGGAGAGAAAAAATAGGAGGATAATAACTGGAGCTTTCTGCTTTTAACCATACAGGTCAATAAGAAGCATACGCTTATAGTTCAGCATTAACATATATGATAGGACAGCATTAGTCAGTAGTTTCTAAAATTGACCATGAGGAGGATTAGATATTAGGGGTCATTTATTATATGTTTTGTATTTTTTGTAGCACAGAGTGCAAGTGTATCTGGCACCCTGAGAGCAAAGACCTACAACCTTCCCCATGATTAGAGTTGCCAGCTTTTCTGGAACGAAAATACCCTGCATTTTTATCTTCAGCTTTAACTGAACAATATCATGTTTCCTGGAAGGAAATGTTACTAATAGTAGCAATGGCAGACAAAATAATGGTTGCAAAAAACAGGTCTGAATGAGTTAATTCTGCAACACTCTTCATAGATTCACTGACATAGGATACAAGCTAGAATCGTCATCTTTGAAAAAGACAGCATGGAAAAATAAATGGTAACACTGTTGTTTGATCTGTTGCATGAAAGCCTACTACTGTTTATGAAAAGGCAATATTTGGACCAGGTAGTCAGAAGCTAGTCTGGGTGTATTTTAAAGAGTATTTGCATGATGCTTTTACATTACCTGTCTGATCCCCCATGTTCCTGTATGAGGGGGCTGCCATATTTGTGCACCCGGCATCTGTTATCATTAGAAACTGTAACAGACTGAGATGGGACAGTCAGGTTAGAAAAGTTAGAGTGTCAGAGAGTCAGGCTCAGGAAATTCAACTAACAATTCTATACAAAAACAAACTTCTCAGCAAAAAAAGGATCAACATGACCTATAGGTAACATTTAACTTACATTCATATGTTAAAATTAATTTTTTAGTGTCATTATAACTTTAACACTTTTCATTACAGAGAGCAAACTGACACGATACAAACAAGATACAGTTAGTTTCCTAAGGCCTATACTACCCAGGGTAATAGATCTCTGGGACTGTTCTGTCGAGGCCAATGTATAAGGCTGTGCACACCCCTGTGACCTGTATATTGCATAACTGCATAGACAGATACACTTGTAAATATTCTTTAAATTTTCCAAAACATAAAGCAAAAGGAATATAATACAACTGAATACAGATTCTAAACTGTTCCTATTGAATAGCTACTTACAAAGATATCTGGCTGTCAAGTTCATCAAAATGTTCCCATATTCTCAAATAGTCATGGAGTTACGGAGACTGGCACGTTAGCTGCTGTCAGCAAAACTGCCCCTTGCATATTGTGTTGCAGTCTAGCACATGCAAACTACTGAAGCCTGCAGTGGACAACCTTCCTGTGTTGCAATTTTTCCTGGAGCAGTTCAGGTGCATGGTATCAGTGCTGTATCAGGGACTTGGTGCTGTGCAGTTACAAAAGCATTTATATAATTAAGGAAAATCTTCCAGTTGAACTTTTGAAATTGCTTAGCTCTCTGTTGTCACTATACCCTCATTTTCAAACAAAAACCACATATGTGTGTAAGCATTTTAATTATCTAATCCAACCAACACATCACAGATGGGACCACAAAGCATTTAAGGCTAAGTGGTAGGTCCCGCTATACATTCTAATTTTGAACCTGCACTACCAATGCAGGTACAGGTATGGGAGCTATTATCCAGAATGCTCGGGACCTTTCCAGATAACGGGGCTTTCTGTAATTTGGATCTTCACACCTTAAGGGCCCGTACACACGGGCATTTTGGACCTGCGCTCCCCTGCATTGCGTTTGGCTGCGTTCAGCCGCAGGGGAGCGCAGGTCTAGACGCACCTCATTCTTTTCATTGAGGTTGTACCCACGAGACGCGTGTAAGCGCCGAACGCAGGTTCAGACGCAACATGCTGCATTTTTCCTGCGTTTGGCGCCTACATGCGTTTGTGTGAGTACAGCCCCATTGAAAATAATTGAGTGCGTCTATACCTGCGCTCCCCTGCGGCTGAACGCAGCGAAACGCAACGCAGGGGAGCGCAGGTAAAAACGCCCGTGTGTAAGGGCCCTAAGACTACTAGAAAATCATTGAAACCGTAAATAAACCCAATGGGTTGGTTTTGCTTCCAATAAGGTTTAATTATATCTTAGTTTGGGTCAAGTACAAGGTACTGTTTTATCATTATAGAGAAAAAGGAAATCATTTTTCAAAATTTGGATTATTTGATTATAATGGAGGCTATGGGAGAAGACCTTTCCGTAATTCGGATAATGGATCCCATACCTGTAATATATTTTTGGACCCTGATCAGTGGACAAAAATCCATTGGTCTAAGGGTTTTTGCATGCATCCCTGTTTGGTACTAATCTCTAATACCATGGGTGTAAATAAAGCAGAGCAAGTCTTCTAATTAATTCCTCATGCTTTTTCCCCATGCTCATGGCCTCATTTTGCTCCTATGATTCATTTAACATAGTAACATAGATTGAAAAAAGACACATTCAACCTTTTATTCACCCAGCCTTTGATTTTGAATGCATCATGGATTACATGCATAATCCTTGGGCGCAATGGAGGGAGTATCGCCTGTAGCACAATTTGCTGTGTGTGCTCAGCTGTCTTTAAATTTTGTGTCTGTGGACATGAAAGCATAGCTTAAAGAGAACATTGCGCTTTCCTCTGCACCATCATATCTGACATGTGAGTTGCACTATAAACATTGCCCGACACAACTGTTATTCTTGGCTCCCCACTGGGATTGCAAAAATGCCTTAGCATTTTAAAAACCTATCTTTCCTACAGGAGACTTTATAATATGTACGGCATGCCTGTGCTCATTCATCTTCTATCTGTTTGGTTCCAATATCCACTTTGTTTTATAGTATATTGTGCTGTGGTGCTCTTATCCATTGGCCCCTATGTATGCAGTTGATGTACCAGTTGTGGTGGTTATACACAGGACTTTCTGTACAGCTTGAAAGTGAAAGTAAGACTTACTGCTGTTATGTAATGGCTGCATGAACCTGCTAATAAAGCACTGTTATACTATCCTCCTCTTCGGACCTCGGCTACCAAATACAACACTGGTGTCATCTGCTTCTTACTATATAATTGTTTATAGTTTCTGGGGTGCCAGCATTAGTGATGGGCGAATCTACCCAGTTTCGCTTTGCCGAAAAATTCGCGAATTTCCATCGAAATTTGCGAATTGGCGAAAAAATTAGCAAAACGAGTAGCGGCACGTTTTTGATGCGTCGCCTCGTTTTCCTCGCGTCGCTTCAAAAACAACGGGCGACACTTTTTTTTGGCGAATTTTCGCGAATCGCGGGAATTCACTGCAAATTCGCCCCTGGCAAATAAATTTGCCCATCACTAGCCAGCATTTCTATATATTATTTTATTGGGGGTTAAGTACCCTTTGCTCCTCTCATATTGTTCCTGGGATGCCTGACAACCTCTGCATGTAATGTACTTTGGGTGCCAGAATCAATTTCCTTTCATAGTAACATGTGGCTGTAGTGACAGCATTCACGGCTCTTCATTTAAACTTTTGTTGTCATTGCCCCCTGCCTGCAGTGCCTGCCCCTCTCAATATATAATGTGCTTAAGGTGCCATGCAAAGTAACAAACTGTGGTGTTACTTCATTAATTAAATATATATAAATATAATAATATACTGATTCCATTAATCACTGCTAGAACGTACTACATATCAATAGTCTCTCAATAGTTTTATGTAGCACCTACTATATAAGTGTGCACTCCTACATGCAACTCTGAAAGATTAATTTCTAACTCAAACTAAATTCACAAAACTCTCTCTAACTTTCTCAAAAGTAAAGAAACTCGTTTCCCTTTTGTATAACTTCCATGTTTCATCATTTTCTTCATTTAAGAAGAAATGTAATATGTATGGTGCCAGGTTTTCTGCAGGTCTCATAACTCATACAGAAATCTGTTGGCTTACTGCATTTAGATCATCTTTATATCAGCTGTTAAGTAAACATTTCTCCCACTGCTGCTAAGTTATGGTTTTCCTAAAGATTCTTTTAAACACATGATAAAGTGGGTGAAACTAAAAGGGAATGGTCATAAAAAGTGCACATAGGCATAATTTGCCATAAATCTCTCACTCCCTGGCCTGCCTAACCAAAAACATCTCCTGCTGCCTATTATTTTCAGTATTATTTTAGCTAGTATATACAGTATATCCTACACACCCAGGGAACTTGGTTGGGGCTGTGTCTTGGATTGGATTGTTCTTAACTATAATTTGGCCAGTTTGGGTATCCACCATATCTGTCTAATCTGATTATTTGCCCTGTGGGACAATCCCCACCCCCCAAAAAAAATATGAATTTACAGACATGTCTGTGTAGAGGGTGTAAAACAAATTTTAAAGACATAAACCAAACAAGTTAAAAATGCACCAAACAAAACCTAGTCAAAGCTTATCAACTGGTTAAACTGAATGTTTAGCAGGATAATGCCTAACAAAACAAGTCACATAAATGACACCAGACGTAAATCCACACCCAGATCACACGCAGTCAGCAAACACTGCAATTTCTTAAATTACAGCAGCCTAACTGTAAAATATCAAATGGGGTAGGGGAACAATACCTTCCGAACATTATTCAAAATGACATCTGAAAATGAAAAGTGCAAACAAAATCCTCATATTGATCAATATTGATACAATAATCAATCTCAAGCCACTCTTTATCTTGAGCAGTGTTTAGGGTTACACATTCATCTTTAGAGTAGCTGTTGTATATTCATACTGATGACTGAACTTTTCTAAGCAGCTTTCTAGTTTGTATCAAAGCAGATTCATAACATGTTTTATAGCATGAAGATTTAATATTTGTCTAGTTTTAAAAGAAGAGGTGAAAATGCTTAATAGACATTTTTAACCTTCCGGTAATAAAATACTGATTCAGATATGTTAGCTAATTAAAAATGCCTAGAAATGATCATTATCACCCTAATTGCATGGTGTTAGTAGACATCTCTGCTGATACCCATGTTTACAGTAAGAGAATGTGGGATTTTCTGCTGTTTATCCAGACGGGTAGTTTCTGACAAATAATGAGTCATTATGTGGTGAGTTCTCACTCTCTGAAGAATTCACTTTGTGTTACAAACTCACTACCAACACATTGTTAACTTGACAATATTGACCTACCAAGTAATTTGCATTTAAATGCTTTATTTAATCAATAGCCCAGATTCCTTGAAGAATCTTGTACTTTAGGGTATGGTTGGCCAATCCAGCACCATTCACCTCAAAGAATGAATGTATATTACATAAACTTTTCACTATACTATATTCACCAATTATTTCCACAAGCATTCTGCTGCATGCATGCACTGTATACTGCACTACAGCTGTTGTCCCCTCCTATTGGAATTTGTCCATTGGATAGAACTGATCTATGCTTATCATTTTGCTTATTACAAATAACACATATGTATAAAGCAGCAGCATGTTCCATAGCATGTAAATTGGAGGGTGAACTAATAAAACATATATATATATATATATATACTTACTTCAGCTTGTTGCACATCCCTCCATGATTGTAAAGCTACATCATCCAGAATGTGATAATTGCATATTTGAAGAGCTAGCATAATGCATTCACTCACTGGGTCATGTTATGAAGAAGCTTAGCAACTATCCAGCACCGGATTTCAAATGAGTGCACCCTTAGGCCACACTGCAATCATGCCCCTGGTTGGTGAGCAGGACCAAGCAGGACCTCACAAGCATGCAAGCACTAGGAGCATGGCGGATCAACCTGCGCATCTCCCTCTAACTAAAAAACAGGAGCCACACCTGAATGGGCAAGTAGATGGCATGTCGCCCCCGAAACTTTGCCAAGGCCTCTGGCCTTTGTGACCTTGCAACAAATCCAGGCCTGCAACTATCCAAAGCTGAAAGCCGATTTGGAGCTCTATTTAAGGGTTGTAAATAGTGCAAACCCGCTGGACCCCACATATAGGAATTTAATGGAGCAGTAGTTGTAGTTAATATGACTAAGGTGTATATAGCATGATTGCAGCAGTATTTAGCAGAAACTGCCAATTTCATTGCTATATCCCTTCCTTTGTTGTTTAATTTTGTTAA
>CM044436.1:57917481-57952848 GCA_024363595.1 Xenopus borealis | reverse complement strand
TTACATACGAGTTGGTTTATGCCATATCTTTTTATAGAGACCTACATTGTTCGGGGGTATAGTTTTCCTTTAACATAGGTATAGAAATGATAAAAGACAGGGACATAAAATAACAAGACTTTATTGGTCCAGGAACTGCAAAATATACAAAATCTGAAGGCATATCCTGCATTATCGGACAAAGCTTTTATCTCAGTTATGCCAGGAGAAGACAAACAAAATACAATGAAAAGATCATGTATGAAATAAAAACAAACATGTTTTCTAAGCAAAATTGTATACATTAAATAAATAGAAACTAACATATAAAAATAATAATGTTAACCAATTACAAACCTTACAAATGATATAAATGATCCTGCGCTTCTCCCAGTCAAACAGGTACATATAATTAAGACCTAAAGTCCCCCTGGTGTGAACAGCAAGCAAAAAAATATATGATTATGTAAGCAACACGAAGTAATGCATCCAAAATAGTGCATTGCCCAGACAGAACAATAAAATGGATAAGCACCATTAAAATGGATAAGAAAGATGGGCATAGTTTAAGCTTGCAATAACTTTTTTTTCTTTGCAAAGACAAGCTGAACAGACAAAATCTGAATTGCTTACATTTAACAATTTGGAATCTCAGTGTGTAAACTGGAAACCGTATAGTGCAAATTTGAAAACTGGGCAGAATCCCATATTGCACTAACCATTTATCTGAACTTACATATACACCCATACACTATCCAGTGTTCTCGAAGGGTTTTGGCGCAGAATGCCACAACAAGTTTTCAGGGAATACAAATGCACACATTTTTCTATTTAAATGCATGAAGTACATAGCCACACAAAACAACCTTCGTTCCTATACATTCACACACACAAGTCACTCCACCATTTAAGATACACAGTTTGTCAGCTAGTGCTACCATGGCGGTTATACCCACAGACGCAGTGTTGACATTACACAAATTAAAGAAAATCACCCTAGAGCAGCAGTGAATTGTGGCTGACATACATGTGAACCAGATCACCTTTTGAAATCCACAAGGATTTCTAAGCATCATGTATCTCTAAGCATCAGCTACAATCAAGTTTATACTTTGCCAGTCTCTGTCTGCCGTGACTAATCAAGCATTGGCTGTACAATAAAAAGGTGCACCTCATAACCCTGTCCCAACCTTTAAAGTGCAAATATGCATTTTTGAGATTAAATGAAACCCTTATTCAATAAAGAAATCATTAGACTAAATCCCACAAGTGGTCTCTCCCTGTATATTAAATGCAATTATAACCATACAGGGAGACACAAAGAAGACTCTAAAGGTGACAGGGAAAACATTTAGCAATAATACTGGTCTAACTGGACGAGTAGATAAATTAGTTCTGGAATATATTCCTCCACATCACTCTGACATTCACATTGGGCATTAAATAAATAAATAAATAAAATTTACATGTTATAAGAAAGGTTTAGGATCAGGTTAGTCTCATTACTGGCAACTGCTGGAATCTTGCTGGCCTCATCATGATTTTAGAAGGTTATAAATCTAGACATCTATGTAATAAATCTCAGATCACCTAAAAACAGGAATGCATTCAGTTTAGATGAAATTAGAAGTTGTTATTTTGAAAGGGGGCATAAAAATGCCATATTAAGCTCAGATTTGCACTGGCCTGAGCCATTACTTGTAATGAAAGAACTCTGCTGATCTTACAAGGGAAGTTTAAACGTCCAGAAACCATATGCAATCAGTCATTTCATTGCAAACCAAGCCACAGTTTGAATGTCAGACAGCTGTGGGGGGGGGGGGGGGGAGACACCCTCTATAACAATAAAGTGAAATCATTGCAAGTTTATTAGTGGGGGGTAGAAATTAGGTAATGGACTCTTCAAGAGATTTAACATTTCCTTCCCTTTTTTTCTAAAATACATTAAAATTGTGACATTTCTAATAAAACAAACAGTGAAATAAAAATTAAACTTAGTTATTACTAGAAAACATAAAAATATACACATTTTATATAAAATACAAAACAAAAATGACACAGAGTGCAAGTTGTCCTGCTTTGCACTCCACCACTGAAATGACATGGGACTCTTAGTCCAACTTTCAAATGTCCCCAACTGAAAAAGCGCATTTTCACTTATTTAATATGGTAAGACACAAGTGTCGTCCTTCTGATTTCCAGTCTATGTGATGAAGCAGCAATGCAATCTTCAGTAAAGAAATATGGAATGTAGCATCAGGGGTCCACTGTTCTGTGACTGATTATCCATAAAGTCATATTTCCTGCTGGTTCATGCCCTACAGATTTAAAAAAAAAAAAAAAAAAAAAAAAAATTGTTAGACAGTATAATTATAGCGAGGCACTTGTCAGAGCATGCACATGCCAATAAAGGTAAAAAATCCAGTGATAGGCTTCTGATAACAAATAGTATATTGTATTTCAGTTAATCGATTGCAAATCCTTCTCAACCAGGATTAGTTTCGGCGTGAAAGCCTTTGTCAAGGGGAATTGTATCCGCTGCTTGTAGGTTCTTTTTGCAACAGTAATGGAAACCACAAAGCAAGTAAGCAGAAGGGAGAACAAGGCCTGATACACACAAAGTGCTCCTTCGATAAAGGATTTATGGTCACCTGTTTACAATGTAAAAGTCCAGCTGGTTTCCTACTATATTGGTTATGGCACAGGCAATTCTTTAGAATCAAAAAGGGAGATTCATCAAAGAGTGAAGTTCCGCCACTAGAGGGAAATTACACAGCTCTCCATTCATTTCTATGGGATTTTGAAAGGCGTATTCATCAAAAGGTGAACTTTCACTTCACCCATTGATGAATACGCCTTTCAAAATCCCATAGAAATGAATGGAGAGCTGTGTAATTTCCCTCTAGTGGCGGAACTTCACTCTTTGATGAATCTCCCCCAA
This sequence comes from Xenopus borealis, assembly GCA_024363595.1. Lineage (NCBI taxonomy): Eukaryota > Metazoa > Chordata > Amphibia > Anura > Pipidae > Xenopus > Xenopus borealis. Next base: position 57,949,928 of record CM044436.1, on the reverse strand, counting down.
AATGTCTGGAGTAATATTTATTTCTTGAACAGTTTCCCTTTAATGCCAAACTTATTACATTAAGCATTACATAAACATGCCAAAAGTGAATTATTATGAGTTAGTGCATCATTTTTAGACTAATGGATCAATTCATTATGTGCCTGCATAGATCCTACAAACATATGTGATCAGAAGGTCTTGCATGCACCCATCCAATTACCTTTGAAATATAAATAAGGAAGCCAATGTCAGGTAATGACAAACAAGCCTTAAAAATAAGGGGAAGAGAAGGGAAATTTCATTGAGAGGTTAGCCGTCTGCAGATTAAAAAACTCAAGGTCAAGACATATGAGTAATGCAAGATGTAAGATCAAACTGTGTGTTTGGGATGTATTTTTTTTTTATAGTGTCTTTCATAAGAATGTATCCACATCATTTTTACCATGCAAAGCATCAACCAGTAATGTTAGTGTATTATTAAGCATGCCAGTAGAATAAATGCAAAGTCACATGGTTTCAACGAATTAACAGTAAGTAAGAGGAATAAGCAGAGGATACTTACAGGCAAGCTTTTCCTAGCAAAGGCTGTAAGGAAAAAATGAATTGATATGAGTTTAAAAAGAGCACAAGGATATAGAAATGTCTGTCTATAGCAAGAATGTCTGTATCAGACAACCAATGAACATTGAAACAAAGCACAGATATATTGATTTAGCAGATCTATGGGAGGAATTTTGGAAATTGGTATGGATAAAATTTTTTAAAATAAGCTCTCAAGCTCAAATTTCAAGTTGTAGGTTGTGAAAGGATCTCAGAGAAACCTAGGTTTATGCGATTATCTGCTTTGCAGAAAAATAGATGTTCTCATTTTTGTTATACAGTTAAATGGATAAAAGGACCCACAATACAATACAAAGTAATACGTAAATACACAAGATATACTCTTACCTGTCCAGATGGAGCTTCTTGAGAAGTGCAGCCGTAAGATGAGCATGCAGAAAAATCTTCAAGACTATGGATTCTGGCTTTTTTCGTTGGCTCTGGACTTGCAAGTGGGGTCACGCTATTGCGTCTCATAAGGGTGGTAGGACATTTCTTGCAATCCTAAAATATAAGTTTATAGTTAAGAAGCTATTTGGTAGAAAAAATGTGTGTCTAAATGCCCAAGTCACATGTGGTCTCTGGAAATGATCTCTGCCCTTAATGTGAATGTTAATTTTAGTTATCAAAGTGTAAACACACAAACACAAAAAAAATTGCAAAGCTCACCTCTATTATGCGATCAGAGTGCGTGTTTACAGCATCCACACTAAACGGCACCATTTCTACATGGCAACCTGAAACAAACAATTTAATTGAGTACTACTTTCATACTGCTATGCACATTAAGTTACTAGTTGCCTGTTAGTAATTCGTTCACCAACTCTTTTACAAATACAGTTTCCAGAATCATGTGTGGAATGTTATGTGATGTGTACTTTTAAAAACTACCAGAAGACTAAAAATCAGTAGTTTAAGTTAGAATTGTGTAGCTTATTCATTAGTACACATTGCACTTTTGGGGATCAGTATCAAAACACAATATTTAAGGAGATGTCATTTACATTTCTGCTTAGGGCTGTTTTCCCCTAAATGCAAGGATACTAGAACTGAATGGGTGTAGCAACTTAAAAATGAAAAACCAAACTTAAGAACATACCATATGCAAAGGGAGTCAGTTTAAGCATGGAATGCAGTGGACACTTGAGATATGGCATTTCATCTGCAAGAGAGAGGGAAAAAAAAAAAAACACAAGAACATTAAACAATTTGTTTTAGTTTTCTTAACCCACACCAGGAATATTGGTAGCGGCTGTGTACTAGACATTCAAAAGGAACAACAGCATGCCAGATGTAATGACAAACGAGTGCCAAAATGCCTGAAATACAGTGTCACTGTAAAGTAATATTCATTGCATGAAAAATATCTTAAGAGACAATTTTACGCAAATAAACAAAGATTTACCTGCAGGCAATGGCACAGTATTTTGGATGTTTTGTCAAAAATGTCCAATCTGTCCTAAATCTTTATGTAAATTACATAGTTCTCGAAATAAATGTATAATCATTTATACTGACAATTTTAATGCCACTAACAGTCATATTTACAATGAAGCCCATTACAATGAAGGCCGTGCTCCCTTGGTGACCTATGTTCCCTGCAAGGTTCTTATAAGGGGACAGATTATAATCAAAATAGGAGAACTATGGCATAAAGCAGCATAACAAACTGCAAGCTATGCCAAATACGCTTACAGAACGTAGCGGAATTAAAAAAAAAAAATGGAGAAAGTATACATCTTCTTTTAATAAAATCCCAGACAACAAATAAAGGTGTAGTTACAGCAACTGATAAAATGTAAAAATCAGCAAGTATCTTGCTAAAACATATTTGTACTACATTCATGTCACCCAGTGTTTCAAGAGCAGTTTTTCACCTGCTGATTTGTCCAGGAAGTAAGACAGAAGGCATCTCAGGACAGCTTGATGACAAATAACAAGGACATTTCCCTGCCTTTCCAGCTCCATGATAACAGGCTCCAAGCGCTGAACCAGATCTTGGTAGGACTAGAAAAAAAAAAGTTGCAAGATTTAGGGGTTATTATGAAATGTTTCCATACCTACAAATCTACAGTTATTTTATTCAAATGAGTAACCACAAATAATCACTACTGTTTTTTTTTGGAGAATGTTTCTAAAATGTAGCAGTGGATTTTAACAAGTTGCAGACTCTAAAACCCTTAAAACTATATAAATTAGTTGCTCTCATTCTTTACATAGCAATTAATACAATATCACAGAATTCTTAAGGTCAGTGCTTCAAGTCAGTGAGAACATTTTACAGATGAAGTCAATGTATCAGCTAATGTACCTAGTTGTAAATGTTGCAACGAGGCTTACTAGCTGCTTCTGAGGAGCAAAACCATTAAATATAGATTTTGGTGAAAACCATTGTTCATGTTCTAATAAAAATCTTAGTTTCTGGCCAATAACAGTCTTATATTAACATTGAGACTTTTACCTCTCCTGATGGATATCGATAATGATATTTGTCCTGAGCACGCAGTGCATACTCTTCAGGATACAGTTCTTTTATTTCTTCATAAGTCTTCTCCTCACAAACACCCTGTCAAAACATCCCATAGACGTATAGGTTAGATTCCAAACATCTGTATAATCAGATACCCAAGTTGTATCAACAGTGCTTCAAAAATGGGAAGTGAATAGAGTGGATGGGACATAAAGGGGAAAAAATTTAACTTATTTTGGATATTTCCCTAAAATAATTCAAAGACATAAGAAATTAAAATGAGTTGCCTAACTTGTAATAGAACTGCTTTATGAAGAAAGTAAATATGGCTATACTAGGAAACTGAAACGGTTGCTTCCAAAAGGACACCATAGTTAAAGAGAGAAACTTACAGCATCAAGTTCATTTAAAGCCTTCCACTGCTCATAAGGCAACTTCAGAGCTTCTGCTGTTTGAATTGATCTCCTTAGCTGGCTTGTCCACACTTTCAGCTCTTTTAAGTTCTGATCCTCAATATATTTCTTTAGAGCAACAGCAAACTGAAAAGACAAGGCAAGTTTTATTACAATACAAACTTTAGATTATACAAACTTCAAACGATATCACACACACTCTTCCATCTACAAAAAAAAAACCTGACTAGAGAACAGCTATTGCCTTAAGTATAAGAAAGCCATGACATAATTTTGACCATCTTTACCTTCTTTCCTCTATGTGACAGACCAGAATCTCCTCCAATTTTTCCATTCAAGTTACTTTCACTCTCCCCAGCCCGACACATATAAATACAGCGGGGTTGTACATGAATGTTCATTAGGTAGTACACTATTTTGCTCTGTATGTGATCTTGAACTCTGTTTACCAAAAATCTTCTACCAACATCAATCACAATGATCATGGAAAGGTCCCTGAAAGAAAAGATAAAATAATGGTTTAAAAAAAAAGAAAAAAAAAAAAAAAAAAAAAAAAAAAAAACACAAGTTTGTGACAATTCACATTTTTTGACAGTAAGCAAACAGCAGTACAGATCAGAGATCTATTAGTATTCATATTATCCAGATAAGAGGCTTCTTAGGGGGGAAAACATCTACCTCAACTACTGTTATTATTACAGTTAAAAAAAAAGCAAAGCATTAAATTTCAAAGATTGTTTGTTTATATAGGACACTATAGGAAATAGAATATCCAATTGGTTGCGGTGAGTTATGGCACAGACAAGATTTTGCCTGGTGTTCTTAATAAACCCACTGCCTATTTAATTGTAGTCAATATGCAGACATTACCGGTCATGGTGATCTGGATCCAGAGGTTCATAACGGTTCTTGTAACAGTTAATTCTTTTCATGAAGTCTTCCAGTGCTTCATTGGATGTGCAACTTTTGTAGTCAGGGCTAGACAGCTTTACTTCCTGTTTATTAAAAAAAATACAATATATAACAATGTATTACGAGGATATTAAACTACACAGCTTGTTATTCAGAGTGTAACTCCAGCTGCAGCCACTAACGTCCACATTTTTTTCAGTGACTGTTGAATTGAAGGAAGGCCTGTGCAGCTAAGTATACAAATGCCTGACTATACAACAGGATTTCCTATTTTCTTACCAAAACATTGCTTGCAACAACAGCTGGATCGTCACACACCGATTCAATGAAAAACACCTGAAAAATAACAACAATGTTTCAGAAACTTATCTACTCAGGCTCTTTAACAAATATAGTACAGAGCATTTTCCAAACTGTATATATGCTCTAAACCAGGACTGCCCAAAAGGTAGATAGGGCTCTAACAGTAGACCTTTAGCTGGTGATTAGTAGATCGAGACACTGTCAAGAGCTGGCCTACATCACCCTCCTATTTCATGCTTTTCATTCAGATATTTATTATGCTAAGTTTACATAAGAAATAATTGTTCTTCTAAATACAACAATATACCTTTTTTCATAAATCAACCTTTAAGTAATATTTTCTATGGAACAGAATGCAAATGATTTTATGGATATAGATCATAATGGGACATCATCACTAAAACTAGACATTAGTACAGTACAGGCACCCCTGCTCTTAACAGACAAGACCTCGGCTCAGCCATTGCGGAGGTCTGCGTTTAAACCTGCATGCTTCTCTTGCTCACCTTAAACTCATTCTCTTTGGCAAAATCAACAACTATGGATCTTCTCTCTCTTGTTGTATTGGTAGCATCAAAGACCTGTAATAAAATGTCTACATAAACATTCCACTTCAAAATTATAAAGGTGAAATAGGAAACTAGAAGTAAATAAGATCAACTTACAGCAATCTGTCCACCTTCCTTGGTGAGATAGGATTTAACATCTGCTAAGGCAGCTAAGGCACAGTGTCTGGAAAAGAAAAATGACAAAAACATTTACACACACAGAAAACAGTAGAAGTACACGGTCTTAAACACATTACACAGAAAAGAAAAGTAGGGGGAAGGCATGCGCTCTTACTAGGATGCACACAGGTCCAAAATGTTTAACTAGTTCAGAGAAGAAGATCTCCTCTATATGGCATGCCCCACAAAACAAATCTATACTGTCTCTACTATAGCTCTCTCTCTTGATTTTAATGTGATACAATTTCTCAACCCAGCAATATGTCAGCAGCAATATGGCCACACACACACACCAGGGAAGACTTCTAGAACACAACTTTTTTTAAGTGCTGTGAAATTTGATGCAACTTTAAGATGGATGTTGGTGGTTTAATAACAAAAGTCCACCATTATTCTCCAATCCTGTATCATATATACGTCTGTAGAACGGTGGAGTACATCTATGTATCATATAGTGATAGATACAAACCTTCTAATTGTCATAGCTTCTTTATTGTCTGCACGGAAAAAGTCATGGGAACTGAAATCTTTCACAGCTTCACGTCTGTATTCTCCCACGTTAAACACTACAAAAGAGCAGAAAGAGTATAAGGAAGAGCATTCCCAGAATAAAATATATATGGGTTATGTAATAAAAGGCACCAAGTTTGCCCAGCTGCGGTAATCCATAGCAACCAACCAACAAATAGAATTTACTTGTCATCTGTTTAAATGCAAGCATCTTATTGGTTGCCATGGGATACTACTCCTGGGCAAACGTAGTTCCTTATATTACATAAAGGGGATTGTGCAGTGCATTTTGAAATAGTAATCACACTATTTACATAATGGTAAGAGTGCTAATAATGTACTTGTTACCTTGTGATGTATACTGAAATAAGGAAAGGGATGAGAAGAGGAAGAATTTCTACAAAACACTGTGTAAGTATCACTCATATTTCATGTTTGTAGCTCAACAGTAGCAGTTCTTTAAAAAAAATGCATTTTGGTCTTTATTTTTTTTTTTTTTTACACACATCATTTTGTGCCACTACTCTCTCTCCTACACACACACACACACACAAGGGTGCCATGTGCCACATCCATTGGGGACATGGGCCAATGCTAGGCCTTAATCTTACCTTTTGTTGGGACACCACTCCAGTTGAGATAACGGGTCAGCTTTTTGGAGATATAAGTCTTCCCTCTTGCTGGAAGCCCCACCATTACAATCACTGTTGGGGAATTGGCAAACTGAGGCCCACCTACTGGTATAAAAGGAAAATAAATCCATTACAATCTATAGTTCAGCTGTGGCAAAAGAAACCAAACTATTTTGAAGGGAAAGTTTTAAAAAGAATCCCATTATCATTTGACCTCAAATAAAGAGGTCAGCGCCTCCCCTAGGAAGTATACTGTGTGCACCCCCTTTTAGTTGTTAATTAGATTTTGTAAAATAGAATGGACCCCCCGCCCCCCAGAGTATTCCTATGCCTTCATATCAGGTGCATCTCCAGGGTATTAAAGTTAAATGAAAGAAAAAACAAGTTCCATAATAAAAGACCTAACAAAAAGATTTAACATATGGTACTGTATACCAATCACACACACAGTTCAAGTTTCTGCTGGGACAGAAGTCATGGAGTGGACAAGACAATTATTTTCAATTTAACTACAGAGAACAGTGTGAGGATATACAGATTTCCTCATTACAACACGATTTATGCCACATTACTGGTATAGTGGTGGTGTATTTTGATTATTTATATCTGCATTCATATAGACCCAATGCTTACATTTAGTAATTGTATACTTCAACCATTTTTTGCTCTGTCCAATTTAGTTGCCTGCACACGTCATAATAAATATAAGTATTAGAGATAATAGCATTTTGTATTAGTTTCAGTTATAGGTGTCATCATTAATATTTGTGTTAACAGAACAGCATGATGTACAAAAAAAAAGTAGCCCACAAAATGAAATTAGCAAAAGCAAAACAATTATATAACAGGAGAATCTAGAACACACATAAATATAAACACCATAGTATCTAAATAACCCCATCTGCTAGCTCAGTGAATGTTTGTTCAGTGGGACTGGGATAGCACTCTTGCCAGAGGCAATGATCACACCAAGCTGCGAGGGATCAAAGCCCTCAAGGCAAGTTTTGATCAAGGCAAAGACAAAATCAATTGCAGGTTCTGCTTAAGTGTGAAGATTTTATCACTAAAACATGCACCATATGTATTGGCCAAGCCAACTGGCTTAATTAGAAAAACAAAGACAGATTGGCTCAGCTGTTATAAAGGTGCACAACCAACTGTATTTATTATTCACGTGGAAATGTGCTTCTGCTGTTTCTCCCTTCTACAAAGCTCTCACATCTCAGTTTATGTGTAATGCCCACCAGCACTAAAGCCAATATTCAACAGTTCACAGGTTAGCGTTTGCATTTAAGATAGAGGGGGCAGGACTGTTATCACTTTATTGTAATTGGCAAAACCCCATGGGGGAAATTCACTAAAACAAGAAGCGGAAAACATTAGCGCTAATTTCTCAGTGTGACATCATTTCTCAACTTCGCTAGTGAAGTAGACAAGACTCTAGGGCAACTTTGCACCCGAACGCCTAGAGAAGTTGTGCTCAGGCTGAGAGACTTGCCTTTGCCAACTCACGCCAGGCAAAGTGCAAGGAAATGAAACTAATTAAATGAAGAGAAGTCAATAGGAGTCTCTAAAAAAAGGTGAATTTCTTTCTGAGTCCCAAATAAAGTTGGTGTCTTTTCATTTTTAAGGGGTGATAGCCTGAAAAAGATTGTCACATTTTTTTGGGTACCCTCCTTGCCACCCTACATTTCTTAACATATGGCAACTAAACTATACAGTGGGGACATGTATAGGGCATTAGAATGACTATTTTATTTTAGAACAGTTTCCCAGGATTGTGTAGTGTTTTGTACTTTATGCTGTATTTACGTCCATTCGATTTGAACTTTGCTAGCTCACTAGCGTAACTTCACTTTGCCTGGCGAATGAACACTTGCCCAACTCCGCTACTGTTTACCTCCCTGACTGCAACTTTGGCTTTTAGTGAATTTGTGCAGCCCTGGCGCAGCAGCGAAGCCATCGATGGCGCAAATCCACCGGTTAGTGAATGGCAACTCAAAGTCATATAGGAAGAATCTCAGTAAATGATCTTACTTGAGAAAAATTACGGAGATAAAACAGAAAATCTCAGCACCTAATAGGGCCATTACAGTATAGAGGTCACACTGCTGCTTCTGGGACACTCGCATAGCAGAGTAGGGGACTCTTAAGGGCGAAAGTCTTTCTGCCTTGATAGCAAACCCTTCAATCCAAACTACTGCACCATAGAGGCCCGTGTCCATTCCCAAGAGAAAGTAGCAGGTTAATGCCTATGGGATCAAACCTAATCCTTGGTAACATTAGGGAGAGGACGTGATGTCTAGATAATGTTATTTTGGATCAGTAATCCGGATATCTCGGCTGGCTTTCTCATCCAGCGCTGAACAGGGATTATTCAACCAACTGCTCAGTCTACATCCAGCGAACAAGGCAAAGCAAGTGAAAAACCTTAATAAATCATTCGCCTGATGTACCAGGTGTTAAACAGAACAAGTTCCAATAAGACTGGCTTTTTATTTTTTTTCACTTTACTTATCAGTCATTAAGGGAACCCAAAACACCAACCAACCCTTTAAGAAGCCTACACCTAACGTTAGGAGCAAACTTCAGTTTCTGTATATATTAGTGATAAAGATACAGTCAATAAGAATTGTGCAGACAAGTTACAGTATATGCAGAACATATTACACACGGTCCTGCTGTAGCACTGGAAGACTAAACCTAGCGAGCTGCACTGGTGAGTCATCTATTCCCTGCTGTGGTGTCCATTTGTATGAGGATTTGTATGGACTGTGAATAAAATGAATGTCAATTGTCTCCCAGTGATGTGAACCGCAAATACCTGTAACCCTGGCAACTGCTGTCCCTCCCTCACCTGGAGGCATTGCGTAGAAAGGGAGAGGGGTCGTGTGGGAATGCTCGCTGGCCATCTGTCAGAATTGGGAGAGGAATGTGCGAGTCACCAGCTGATTGTCCTGCCTGATGGCTCAGCAATACGCCCACCTCTTTATAACGAGTGAGGGATCCCACAGCTAGTAGCCCCTCCCACAACCCACAATATGCTAGAGGGCTTCATACGGGATGCATCCATCTGCTATTATTATTATTATTATTATTAATAACCTCTCGCCTGGCTGAAGGCTCACTTACTACGACAGCAGCGGCCTTAAGTCAAATGGCGGATTTCTATGAAGACCAAGTTACTAAACAGCGGTTTGGGGCCGTAGAATAGACGAATAATGGAATAGTAACATGGGAATCACCGTGAGAGCCGCATCAGAGCATGTGATGAGTGACACAGAGCACGTGATACACTGCGGATGCGCCGGGTCTATCGCATTGGAAGATTGCAGGTAACAGCAGCCAATGGCCCATACACACCCACCCGAGTGCCCGTTATCCCTTACCTTTGCCATGGATTGGCGGCTGCGGTAACTCGTCCCTGGGAAGCCAGATCTTCTGGATCCTGTTCTGCGTTAACTCCACGGGCATCGTAGCCACGGCCCGATCAAACACACGGGGAAAAAAACCGAGTCCCTTTTCTTCCGAACACTTGAGATTCTCTTTTTATCGGATTCAAAAAGCCGCACCGACAGTACTCCCCTGATGCAATCAATACAAATCCTACGTAAATCGTACGATACGCGACGAGGATTCCGCTTCTTTTGTAGCCAAGTCCTCTCTCGATTCCTCCACCAACTAGCTCTGATCTCCTCCGCTCGCGCAGCAGCCTCTAATAAAATCCCCTGCCGGCAAACCAAACCACGCCCCTCGACGTCAAAGTAGGCGGGTCGGTCACTATCCACCTGCGTGTACTGGAGAGATCTGCGCTGCACGTATTTCTTAACCCGTCAAATGCTGAAGACATGGCACGGGCAGATAAAAAAAACACAATCATCAGATTCAGCCATGTATTTACAGGACATTGAGACACAGGTTTCACAGAAACATGCCAGCCAGTAATGTATACGCACAAGCGTATTGGCTCCGTCACATCACGTGCAACGACTGGGGCCGTATAAAACAAGATACCAGTTAACTCCTGCCAACAGGGCAACCTGTGTTGGCCAAATGGTGATGTGAGAAGTAGGCAGGGCTGAATAATGTTTGTTGCCCCAGCATCACTGTTGCATTCTTGTGACACGTGATCCATAGCATGAGCATCCGCCTTGCACGTGAGCAGCGCCCAATCTAAATGAAATCTCTTCCATAAGTGCCGGTGTGTTCACTTCATTTCTCTGTAGAAGACGTTCAGGAATCCGCATAGGCGAGGTTTCAACGTCAACATCTGCGCGAATCTCTGTCTATAGAGATGAGCTTGTGTTTTCCTGGCGCTAGTGAGAGCTGTAGTTGTCAGACAGCTATAGGACATTACGTTTGATATCCCAGGAGATGGGCAGTTTGGTTTCCCTTTACTAGAGCTATACTGTGGGATTGTTGCAACACAGTGGAATTTTGCGTTACGCTTACTGATACTTTGTGTTCAGGATTTGGAATCACTGGAATGTCTCCTGGTGTTTCCCCCCGGGTAGTTCCTTTCCCATCTCTGACAGACCCCCCCCCCCCCCCCCCAGTCCTACCTACTGGAATAGTATAATGCCCGCCACAAGGAACGTAGCTGCGCTTTGTTCTTTGTAAGCCACTTAAATAGAGGAGAACCCCCCGAAACTTTAGAACAAATCAGGGAGGCAGGTCGGATACTAAACAATGTTTCTCAGTGTGAGTGCGCGTGGCAGCACAACAGACACACTCTGTTGCATAACCCCATAACTGTGTGACTGTACAGCCCAGCTGCTGTCACATCGATACCTATAGAACTCCGAGGGGATTCCACTGATGCACCCTGCTGCTGCCACACACCGATACCTATAGAACTCAAAGTGGACTCCACAGATGCACCCTATACACTGATACCTATAGAACTCAGAGTGGGTTCCGCCGATGCACCCTATACACTGATACCTATAGAACTCAGAGTGGACTCCACTGATGCACCCTACACACTGATACCTATAGAACTCAGAGTGGACTCCACTGATGCACCCTACACACAGATACCTATAGAACTCAGAGTGGGTTCCACTGATGCACCCTACACACACACAGATACCTATAGAACTCAGAGTGGGTTCCACTGATGCACCCTACTGCTGCCTGCCACACGGGGAAATGTGGTTTCCGGCGCCGAACTGGTTACAATTCAGACATCATTAATATAGCATGATAGTGACTGTCACATCTACACGCTAATCATTATTCTCCAGCTCAGCACCAATCCAAATAGGGCCTGGCTACATGGCACTGTGCCTACAGCTTCCAGCCAATGAGCTGCAGACTAGGCAGCCATGGAAAGGTTTCAGAGAGTGGGTAACAGGGGGGGTAGCCTGGGCCACCCGCGGATGAGACATGCACGTCCCTCACGTTCCACTGTGCCTGAATACTTCCCTCCCCCCCTCTCCTTAACAAGTGGACTCTCCGCATCCCTCTCTCCCATCCCCGCCCTTCTTCCACTCTGTACCACTTACACGTATTCTGCCATATCCACTGCACTCTTGCTGCAAAATACCCAGCATTGAATGGACAACATAACCTTGTGGTATACTGGTTACTTTTACGTGGGTTTTATTTACCTTCCTCTAAGCAGCTTTACAGTATTAAAAATGCTGATTAAAAACACAAATTCCAGGCTGTTTGCTTGTCAGAGTGCAGGATTTAAAGGGAATGTCAAAATAAAATATTTTCTAATAAAAGAAAACACTTTGCAATATACATTCATTACAAATTAACGTTCCATGGTTTTAAATTGTTGGTATATGTAAAGCTATTGAAAGTAGTGTCTGTCCCTGCCCGATGGATCAGACTGTTGAAACAATGTAACACAAGGCAACCTTTTCTGGGGAACTTAGATTTTTGTAACATTGTTTAAAAAAAGTAAAAACCAGGAGTCACAAATATTGCTTTCAATAGCAACTGTTTTTACAAATATCTAAATTCACTGTACATTTTTAATTGGAAAGCTGCTTAGAATTAGGTTTTCTTTTATTATGCAAAATGTTATTTTGGGGTGACTTCCCATTTAATTAATTTAATTAATATAATGTCCTGTCCTACCAGGGATTCTGTAGCTTTTGTTGTGAAACATTATAACTAAGCGCAACCATGCTCTAACTGTTTTCTAAGCACTCTGAATATGAAAAAGCCCCATCCATATGGGCAACTGGACTCCTTACACAAGGAAATTCAGCCAGTACCAAAGTAAAAGGCAGGCACCCCACAATAATCACATTTGGTCTAAGGCAAAGTCATATTCAGTAAAGAAGAACCATTTGCAAGTTGCCTTGTGTACCTTTATTTGAGCCTGATCCAGTTCTGCAGTAGCTTTGGGGGCACTGGTAATACCATTGAAGCTGGTCAAGCATAGACAAAGTTGGACAGTTATTTCAATGAAACTGACAACACTTGAGTTTCCCTGCTCATTTGAATTTTACAATCTAAAAGGAGAAAGGGTCTCTATCTATTCTCTACAATTAGGCCGGGTGCAGACAGGGAGATTCTGTCGCCTGGCGATTAATCGAGGCGACAATCTCCCTGAACTGCCTTCTCCCTGTCTGCACCAGCCCTTAGAAGAGGGGATTTATCCTCTGTAATCAGAAGGGGGACGAGACAAAACTTCTGGTTTATCTGTCCTATAAAGGAGACAAATTGTACAGGTGGTACTGCCTTTACCAGCCCTTAGAAAATCAATATTAAATACTGTTCATGATATAGCATGGGACCTTAAATATTGCCATCCCACCATGCCATTCTATAGGAAATTTGGGTTCCTGATGGCAGTCATGACAGAGTCTTGGGAAGTGAGGTTTCCCAAATTACACACATTCATGCCAATTTGGTAATCTTCTGATAGAATTTCCAGGATGCAAGACAGTTATCACTTCTACACTGAACAGACTGTAATCAGAAAGTTTGATTGTACGGGTATGGGACCGGTTATCCAGAATGCTCTGGGCCTGGGATTTTGCAGATAATAGATCCATAATTTGGATTTCCGTGCCTAAAAAGGGTTGTTCACCTTTTAGTTAACTTTTAGTATGATGTAGAGAGTGGTATTCTGACACAATCTGCAGTTGGTTTCACATTTTTGTTATTTGCAAGTTATTTAGCCTTTTATTCAGCAGCTCTCCATTTTGTGATTTCAGCAGTCTGGTTGCTAGAGCTCAAATTACCCTAGTTACCATGCATTGATTTGAATAAGAAACTGGAATATGAATAGGAGAGGGACTGAATAGAAAGAGTATTAAAAAAGTATTAAAAAGTAGCAACATAAATGTGTAGCCTTACAGAGCATTTGTTTTTTAACCTTAAAGCTGGAAAGAGTCAGAAGAAGAAGGCAACTAATAAAAAAACTATAAAAAAACAAATAATAAAGACCAATTGAAAAAAAGCTCAAAACTGGCCATTCTACAACATTTTAAAAGTTTAGTTGCAAACATTAAATAACCCCAATAAGCTGGTTTTGCATCTGCATCTTGCAATAAGTATTAACTTAGTTTGGATCAAGTACAAGTTACTGGTTTATTATTACAGAGAAAAAAGAAAAAAAATTGTTTTTAAAAAATTGATTATTATATTATAATGGAGTCTATAACAGACATCCTTTCAGTAATTTGGATCTTTCTGGATAACAGGTTTTCAGATCCCGTATCTGTCTCTCCCATACAAACAAAAGAAGTATTTGATTCCACACAATAGCTCACTCTATGTGTATATATATATAGCCTTGTATTTTTTTGGCTTACAATCTCCATTCTCATGACCATACACATGAGAGATTATTTACTTTGAAAATATGGATCATTTAATATTTTTACCTACCCACTGCAACAATACCCAGTGTGTATGACCACAAAGTAATCACTTCAAACAGAATAGTTGTATGGGCTATTGTGGTTTCTGCTGCTTAATTCCTGCCTATTATCTCTGGCCATTAAAGGTCCATTGTTTTCAGAGACACAGAATGCTTGACACCTTCGGTTGTGACTAGAATAAACTAGAATATTTTTGGATTTCAGACAAAGCAGGTTAACAACTGGTATAAGTACTAGTTACAAACTGTCAAACTATGTGTTTGCAAAATCAGGGTTTTGTATGTTATATACATGATACCCAACACACAATCACATATTTGTACAAATGCATGTGTTTGCATTCCATTTTCCCAAAGTAAGGAGCATTCTGGTTAGCATGGAGCAAAGTCCATTTGTTTATATTTATATCCAGCTCATTCAGAGACATCAAAAATGGCATCACTGGGGGGGTGCTCTCTGGATTACAAGACTCCTTCCTGGTCCAGTAAAAGTAATTAGGCTTTTGTGAAAAATTGTACTACAGAATTGCCACATGTTGTTTTCCACTAATAGATATGGAACTACTGCTATTAGAAAAAACAAGAAATTGTAAAGGGGTTGTTCACATTGTTCAACTTTTAATATTATGCTGAGAGTGATATTCGCAGGCAATTTGCAATTGGTTTTTATTATTTGTGGTGTTGCGTTATCTAGCTTTCTATTAAGCAGCTCTCCATCTTGAAGTTTCAGCAATCTGGCTGCTAGGGTCCAAATTACCCTAGCAACCATACATTGAAACTGGAACATGAACGGGAGAGGGACTGAATAGAAAGATGATTAATACAAAGTAGCAATAACTATAAATTAGTAGCCTTACAGACCATTTAATTTTTAGATGGGGTCACTTATTCCAGATTCCAGCCTCAGGAGAAGGCAGCAAATAATATAAAAAAAGCAAAACATCACCAATGAGCCACAGAGAGAGAGAGATGTAAAATGTTCTGCTGTACAGTTTTGTGTGCATAAGTGGGGCTATATATAAAAAAATATATATAGTGAATAAAGTACCACCTATTGTAAAATATAAGGATATTATAAGTCACCAAGGAGTTCCATGACCATATAAAATTACGAGGCTGAAGGCCGAGTGCTTTTATAGAGGTCATGGAACTCCGAGTTTACTTCTAATAGCCTCACATTTTCCAACAAGGGGTACTTGATTTATTATAATACACAAGTTCTAGTGAGTCATGTCACAAAAATTATATCACTACTCACTTAAGTGCATGATTTTCAAGAATCTTAGACAAAGCCCTTGAAAAAAGGATACACTTGTTTGCATTTTATACTTGTGAAGTGGCATTATTTCCAGTGCTGTAAATATATGGGCAAGAAACCTCTTGATCGCATGGGAGGGGGGCTTAGAAAGCACGCTGGGCCCCCTGCTCCTACCCAGTGTATGATCTACATACAATGCCTATTCCCTCTGACTGCATTTACATTATACTAGGGAGTAGTGGAGGGTCAGTAGGGGTAAACTTCCTTTTGCTTTTATCACCAGTACATATTTACAGAGAACAAAAAGGGCATCTGAATAAAGATTGTGTTAATTTAGAAACTGTAGAAACTGTAAAGGTGTAGAATGCTCACACTGAAGTGGTTGTACAGAGAAGCAAATTAAGACTATGGGTATATTACAATGTTAATCCAGGGACTGGTCCCTTTGTTAATGCCATTCTTTGCTGACCCTGCAGCAGTTGAATGGCAGGTAGAAATTTAAGGATTGCTTGTGACCTGCATAGTTTTGCCCCACGAACTGTAAATCCATGCAAACTAAAACACTACAAATGTCTTTATGTTACATATTGTGGTCATTCTATAATTAAAACTGTTCAGGCTGTGTTTTAATTAAATCTTATTTTGTGTAGATACAGCATGCTCTGCATTCCTTTGCAAGCACAGATTTTTATACACTTAACTGGGGATGTGATTTTTGTATTACTGGATCTCTTAAGCATAAAGCAGCAGCTCTGCACAAAAAAGTGGTGAAATCCAAGAAGACAAGAATAAATGAAGCGTTTGGCAATAATGTGTTAGATCTCTTAACCTAAGATAGTTATATATTAACATATGATACAGTGTAATAGAAAGACCCTCATTTGCAATTAGCACTGGATTTCCTTTTCCCTTTCACTAAACTTTTGTTGGGTTTGTTGATTGCTTAAAAGCAGTTTCCCCAGAAGTTCCTGCTTGTACAGGTATCTACCAACAATTACACGTTTAGTGCTTTACCCAGTTTAGCTTGGGCTATATAGACACACAAACAGGATTTAGTGAGAATATGTGGTGGGGAGTAGAACATCAGTAACATTTAGTAGTTCCCTGTCAAGAGTTATGCAGCTGTATATTCTATTGTTATACAAAAAAAATGGACACCCATCCCAGTTTATTATAGCTACTTATTAATATGCTCTCCGTAAACCTGTTTAGTCATATGAAAGCTAAAGTCATGGGGAGGGGGTGGACCATTACTGTAATCAGACAGAGAAAGGCAGCCAAAATAGTCAAAACAAGACAATCCTCATTTCACCTTGCACCGTATTAGGAATATTCTATGATTAAATCTATTCTGTAGGCATACTAAACTCCTGAGGTATTGCACGCCTTATTTGTCCTGTGCTAAATAAGCCCACAACTTTTAAAGTCCAGGTTTCCTGTAAATTTGAGCTACTGGCATTAAAATAACCCTACTCCAGTTACTCACAGACACAGTCATATAAGGCTAATGGCTCACAAGGTGTATTTTCTGACAGACTATTTTAGCAATGGATTGGAAAAGCATGACAACACTGATGGATATGACAGAAGAGGGAATGAGTTGCCTGCAATAAATCTCTTCTTCTAGGCCGCGACTAACCTCCCCAAATGCATTCCCACCAGTAATAATGGAAATTGCCCTTGGGAAAACATATGCGCTTAGTTTTTCTAGAGTCGTTCGGTTTCTTGGCAAGGCAACTTCTAGTGACTTCAGAAAAACAATGCCCTGCATGTGTTTTTCCACCAGCCATTTACATTATTTCTGGTGGTGAAGCATTTGGGGGAGGTTAGTTGCCCACAGAAGAGGAGATTTATTGCAGGCAACTAATGTCCTTGTCTGCCATCAGTCTGATACTGGAATATGCTGGTGGAGAATAGCCACAAGGCCTAAGGGCTAGAGCAGATGGGGAGATTCGGGGGCATTTTGTCGCCTGGCGACTCGTAGCCGCGACTTGTAGCCCCCGAACCTCCCCGAATAGCCAGGTCCTGAGGCGCACCGGCGTTACTTGAAAACGCCGGCGCCTATTCACACGAAGCGGCGCGATTTGTGGAATCGCTCCAAATTGACTCGCGAGTCAATTTGGAGCGATTCCACAAATCGCGCCGCTTCGTGTGAATAGGCGCCGGCGTTTTCAAGTAACGCCGGTGCACCTCAGGACCTGGCTATTCGGGGAGGTTCGGGGGCTACAAGTCGCGGCTACAAGTCGCCAGGCGACAAAATGCCCCCGAATCTCCCCGTCTGCTCTAGCCCTTAGGCTAGGGCCACACAGTAGCTGACATACACTAATTTCAGCCCTACTGCGGGTAGTAGCCTCCTCTCTTTTCCACATTTAGATGGGTTGAATCGGCTTTGGCAATTTTCGGCATTTTGATACAAACCCCATCAAATTCTGTTCTTCAGAATGCAGAAAAGAAAGGAGGCTACTACCCACAGTAGGGCTGAAATTAACCACTGCATTTCAGCTAGCTGATTTCAGACCCCATGTGGCCCTGGCAGCAATATGTAACTGCTAATACATTTGTTAACATTTACTGTTTGCATCTTCCCATAATGGACCACTGACCTGATTAGGATTAAGATAGGGAGTTAACACCTACATGTTAAAGACATTTAAAAAGGAAATTGATTCCAGTTTTTTTTAAGTGATGCTAGTAGCCCATAGACCATAATAATAGCCAAATAATTCATACATGGGGGGGAGAATTCACAAAAGTGATGATACTGAGACAAAATAAAAAGTTTCAATAGAAATGTCGGATTTCCCACTATATTCACAAATCTCTATCTCCACTTACTGTATGTGAATTTGTCTTTTAAACAGAAAAGTTTCCAGATTGTGTCATTTGCACAACATTTCAAATTTTATCAACATTTTTTATGAATTTGTCTTAAGATTTTCCTAAACCTGTCAGTGTGCCCTCAGTTGACTCTCAGCCTCATACTAATTATTGTGCCCTTCAGAGAAGAAATTGACAGCCACATTAAAAGTCCAATATGGCAGAACACATACTTTATCACATGTCCATTCCCATTATTCATCTCACCTAGGAACATGTGCAGTACCACAAAATTCCAGTTTAACTTCTGGTGTGTATGTGTTGCTCACTGATTAGCCAAATTGATGCTGGAAACAGAAGTGACACAGATAAATGTGGGGCCAATACTGCTGGGCAACTCTAGTTTTGGGCATGATGGGGATTGAGCTGTGTACAGAACTAAAACTAAAATATGCCAGGGTGCCTTTACTTCACCTTTAAATCTATAGTATATTTTTTTAAATATATTAATAGTAAAAAAATTAAACAGGAAGGGGTAGGACCTTTATTATCAGAGGGTTGATGAGAACAAGCAAAAAGCCCAGATTCTGAAAACATACTTTTTGTCTGTCTACACAAATGAGGAACCAGCTAATGAAGGTTTCCTTATTGATAGTCCCAATTCTAATAATACATCTAATGATGCTTGGTTCACACATGATGAAATTCAAAAGGGACTAGAACATGTTAAGATAAACAAAGGACCAGGGCCAGATGGGATTCATCCCAGGGTACTTAGCGAGCTTAGCTCTGTGATTGCCAAACCTCTCTACTTAATTTTTCAGGATTCATTAAGGTCTAACATGGTGCAGAGAGACTGGCGAATTGCTAATGTGGTGCCGCTATTCAAAAAGGGATCCCATTCTCAGCCTCAAAACTATAGGCCAGTTACCAGTTAGTGTGACATCGGTGGTAGGAAAGCTTTTCGAAGGATTAATAAATGATAGGATACTGGACTTCATAGCAAATAACAACACTCATGGTTTTATGAGTAATAGATCTTGTCAGACTAACTTAATTTCTTTTTATGAGAAGGTAAGCAGGGACCTTGATTCTGGGATGGCTGTGGATGTGATTTACTTAAACTCTGCTAAAGCATTTGATACAGTGCCACACAGAAGGTTACTGGTTAAATTAAGGAATGTTGGCCTGGAACATAGTATTTGTACCTGGATAGAGAACTGGCTAAAAGATAGACTACAAAGATTGGTGGTAAATGGAACATTTTGTAATTGGACCAGTGTTGTTAGTGGTGTACTGCAGGGCTCTGTACTGGGTCCTTGTTTATTAATGACCTGGATGTGGGCAGTTAAAGTACCGTTTCTATTTTTGCAGATGATACTATGTTGTGCAGAACTATAGGTTCCATGCAGGATGCTGCCACTTTGCAGAGTGATTTGTCTAAAGGTGGCCATACACCGAGAGATCCGCTCCCTGATTTGCCCACTTTGGGCGATATCGGGCTGATCCGATCGTGGGCCCTAATATAAGGCATACGGGCGGTTGGATCGCATCAATGGACAGATCCGACGGGATTTTGATAAATACAAGGTTATGGCAAAAATAAATATGCAAGTTATACACTAAATGGCAGTGTGTTGGGAATTTCCTTAAGTGAGAGTGATCTTTGGGTTTTTATAGATAACAAGTTGTCTAATTCTGGGCAGTGTCATTCTGTAGCTACTAATCCAAATAGGGTTCTGTCCTGCATAAAAAAGGCATAAACTCAAGGGGTGAAAACATAATTATACTTCTTTCTAGATCCCTAGTAAGACCTCATCTGGAGTATGCAGTGCATCCCCTTAGGAGGGATGTAAATGAGCTGGAGAGAGTGCAGAGATGTGCAATTAAACTGGTTAGAGGGATGGAAGACACATTATGAGGGTAGACTGTTCAGGTTGGGGTTGTTTTCTCTGGAAAAAAGGCGCTTGCGAGGGGACATGATGACACTTTACAAATACATTAGGGAACATTATTGGCAAATATCAGGGGACCTTTATACCCCATAAAGAGGATCACCACACCAAAAGCCACCCCTTCAGACTAGAAGAAAAGGACTTTCATTTGAAGCAGCGTAGGTGGTTCTTCACAGTGAGGACAGTGAGGTTGTGGAATGCACTGTCGGGTGATGTTGTGATGGCTCATTCTGTTGATGCTTTTAAAAGGGGCTTGGATTATTTTTCGGACAGACATAAAATCAATGGCTATTTTGATACTAAACTCTACAGTTATTATAGTTATGGGCGTATATGGTTTGTGTGAAAGGGTGAAGGGTGTGTGTGTGTGTGTGCTTAGTTTTAATTTGGAGGGGTTGAACTTGATGGACTTTGTCTTTTTTCAACCCAATTTAACTACGTAACTATATGTATTTACTCAAAATTGAGGTGAGCGATAGAGGTGGGCGATATCTGGCTGATCCGATCGTGGGCCCTATCATAATGCATATGATACAGGCAGTCGGATCAGGGGACCACATCAACTAATAGATGCGGCCGCGATCCGACGGAATTTTCTAACCTGCCTGATCGAGATCTGCCCGACTTTTGCCCAGATATCAATCAGGGAAGACCATCGGATGCTCCCACACACGGCCAATAGGCTGCCAAATGTTTTTCCCATTTTAAAGGGGTTGTTCACCTTTGAGTTAACTTTTAGTATAATGTAGAGAGTGATATTCTGAGACAATTTGCAATTGGTTTTCATGTTTTATTGTTTGTGGTTTTATAGTAACTTAGCATTTTATTCAACAGCTCTCTGGTTTGCAATGTCAACAATTTGGTTTCTAGGGTAGAAATTACCCTAGCAACCATGCATTGATTTGAATAAGAGACTGGAATATGAATAGTAGAGGGACTGAATACAACGATAAGTAATAAAAAGTGGCAATAACAATACATTTGTAGCCTCACAGAGCATTTGTTTTTAGATCAGTGGTTCTCAACCTTCCTAATGCTGCGACCCTTTAATACAGTTCCTCATGTTGTGGTGACCCCCAACCATAAAATATAAAAATATTTTCGTTGCCAGCCCAGAGCGGATTGTTAGGAAAGTACAGGAGACAGTGTGGCTGCATAAAGGTTTGTTTTCCGTGCTTAGTGCAGGAAAAATTTTGTGGCCACACTCCAATTACTATGTTAATTTTACAAATTTTAAATGGGCAGGGAGAACTGTATGGCAGTCCCTACTAAGGGGATATAGAAAGTTGTAGTGCAACTGGCTTCCCTACACAGGTTACTGAACTACAACTCCCAGCACCAACACCCGGAGAGCTACAACCTTGCCCCAGGGCTAGTGGGGAGAGAGATGAACCTGCTCCTGGAACCCCTTAAGTGACCCCTGTGCAAGGGTCCCGACCCCCAGGTTGAGAACCACTGTTTTAGATGGTGTCAGTGACCCCCATTTGAAAGCTGCAAAGAAACAGAAGAAAATTGCAAATCATTAAAAAACTATGAAAAATAAATAATGAAGACCAATTGAAAAGTTTCTTAGAATTGGCCCTTCTACAATATACTAAAAGTTAACTTGAAGGTGAACCACCCCTTTAATGACATATTCACAAAAGTATCTGTAAACTGTTCTATCACCAAAAAAATTAATTGTGGTTGTTAAATAGGTATTTTGGTGGATTTCTGCTTGTAAATATGGAGATTACAACAGTTTTAACACCACTTTTACTCCAAAAAATAGCTTCCACCACTTTTGTGAATTCCCCCCATATTATCACATGATAATCACAGGTCATGGTATAATTGTGGCACTTCAGGTTGTAGCCGGTGGGAAGCAAACCTTGACAATATTGAGGAATATAGAAAAAATATAGAGGTTTGTTAAATTATTGCAATACCCACGTCTATTATAAATTAATATAAAGTGCTGCCTAACTTATTGTCTCTCTCACTCTGTCTGTATATATATGTGTGTTTATAATGATTTGTAAAGCTTAAACATATTCCAAAACCAAAGCAAGTGGTTCATTTTACACCCAGACAGGGCGTTTGGATAGCGCTTATCTGAGAATTCTCAGTTATTATTTTACCATCTGTCCCACCAGCATGGGGTACACAAAATATACCTGTCACTTAATTTTAAAAACTGTCACGGCTTTTGTAAAACCTAGCATTCTGTTTGCCAACACACTTACCATTCCCCACCTTGCATTCATGTAAAGGAAATTTACCTGTCAACATTTCAGTTCAAACTATTAGCTTTTCTCTTTTTTTCCCATCTATATGTGTTAACAAACCAAATGAGCACAACCAGATTCCTGACCTTAAAATACACCTAGCAACCAAGTAGCCAGACACAACAGGAAGCAATGTAGAATCTCCTGAGACATTATTCTTCCTCACTACTTCATAGGATATGTGACCCCTTGGCCACACAATATCTGTTTGCAAAGAATGCAAATGGGTAGGATTCAGTAGCTAATCGGATAATGGTCATTCAGTAACCATTCAGTAAATATTTGTATATAAATCTGAGGATAAATAAGATTAATAATGATTAGACAGAATGATTTGTTATGTCTTTAAGGGGTCTTACTCATTAGGCATATTTTTGAGCTTATCAAAACACATTATTTTCACACAATTTTTTTTTTAGCTCAAACAGAACCCTATTTTACTGTCTTAGAAACATGCACCGAGAGCAATAAATAAGGCAGTATGTTGCATTAAAAAAAACAATGCAACTTGACCACAATAAAACACAATTTTAAAGGGATACTGGCATGGGAAAACATGTTTTTTTCAAAACACATCTGTTAATAGTGCTACTCCAGTAGACTTCTACACTGAAATCCATTTCTCAAAGAAGCAAACAGATTTTTTAATAATCAGTTTTGAAATCTGACATGGGGCTAGATATTTTGTCAATTTCCCAGCTGCCCCTGGTCATGTGACTTGTAACAGCGCTTTAGGACGGAACTGCTTTCTGGCAGGCTGTTGTTTTTCCTTCTCAATGTAACTGAACAGTACAAAGTGGGACATGGGTATTTTCTATTGAGTGCTGTTTTTAGATCTACCAGGCAGCTGTTATCTTGTGTTAGGGAGCTGTTATCTGGTTACCTTCCCATTGTTCTGTTGTTAGACTGCTGGGGGGAAAAGGGGAGAGGGTGATATCTCTCCAACTTGCAGTACAGCAATAAAGAGTGATTGGATTTTAGCAGAGCACAAGTCACATGACTTGGGGCAGCTGGGAAATTTACAAAATGTCTAGCCCCCTGTCAGATTTCAAAATGAAATATAAAAAAATATGTTTGCTCTTTTGAGAAATGGATTTCAATGCAGAATTCTGCTGGAGCAGCACTATTAACTGATGCATTTTGAAAAAAAACCTTTTTTCCCATGACAGTGTCCCTTTAATTGAATACAATTTCAACTTGGAATTATCTAACTTAAAAGGAAGCTGAAATCTGTCTCGCAATCATACAAAGAAGCCTGTGTATAAGAGCTATTCGTCTATTCTTCTATTCATTTTCAATTCAAAGAAAACTCCAGCTTTTATTTTGGAAAAATATAATTAAAACAACTTTGCAAGATGCATTTCTGACAAAAATTCTTTGGTTTTAGATTTATATGCAGTTGCTATAAAAAAGGTTTGTTTATCCCTTTCTACAGGTATAATTGGCCCAGCTGATTCTGACTCTTGAAGCAGTGTAGCAGGATAGCTGACAGACCAGTGAAGACAGGCCAGGATTTACTCCTTCTGCATCCTTAGGCCTCCAGGTCCTAGTGCATGCCCTGTTTTGCCCACAAGCACGCAATCACTGGTTCATTGGAGAATCTTAGGATTGCCACGCCTGAAATGTTGCTGCCCTAGGCCCAGGTCTTTGTGGCTTCACCGCAAATCTGGGTCTGAGTGAAGATGTATGCAAAGCATTGCAGTAATAGGATAGAGGAGAACTGGCTTCTGCCACACTATTTCAAGAGTCAGAACAATAAAGCATAAAGTGAAACATAAATGCTGCTTCAATTCCAATTACTTTTACACATCACTTTTTAAATATTTAATGTTAATTAGAAAGAACAATTTATTTCATTGTGCAAAAAAAAAAAAAGCAATGGATTTGATTTTTAAAACATTTAGTCCCTAATTTTAATCGTAATAAAAATGAATGATACTGTAGTTCATAGTTTTAAGAACTCTTTAAGAAGTCTTTGTTCATGCTTAATAAGAAAAATTTTAAGTGGATTTAGAAATGGATTTAATGGATTCTTAATCAAACTTATATTTTTAAATGTAAGTGCAATCATACATTTAATTTGGAAATTAAAACAGAAACAGGGCTGGGGATCATGCATGTCTGGAGTTCAGATTCCTGGAAATGTGAAACACTTTCTAGAAGTCTTGGGAACTAACACTGGCAAAATAAAAATATTTTGTAGTGCTGATGAAATAAATAGTATATTTATATCAGAAAGACAATTTTATCATTGCTTACCACCAATACAAGCCCCAGTTATCATGTTTGCTTTTAAAGCAGTTGCTCACCTTCAAACACTTTTTTCAGTTCATCTGGTTTCAGATAGTTCACTAGAAAAAAATACTTTTTACAATTACTTTCTATTTTCTATTTGTGTTTTTCAAATATTGAAGTGTAAGATTTCATTTTTCACCTTCTAAAGCAGCTCTGGGAAAGGAAGGGGGTTGCTGACTCTGTAACATTTAGTTGATACATTTGCTATCTTTAGCCCTGCAGAACAGAATCCCTGCATTCCATTAAAGGCAGCGATTAGAATTGATACAATAGTTGCCGATAAATGTATCAACTAATTGTATCAACTAGCTATAAGCAAATTGTAACAGTTCAGAATGTTCACTGAGCTGCCAGATTGCACATTATTCTGGTGAACAATCTGAAAACACAGCTCAACTGGAAAAGGTGTTTTGAACAACCCCTTTAAATGTTTCTTGAGAACATAGAAACTTATGCTTAAACCCAGTCTGACCATAAAAAAGTTCCAGTCATCCAAGAGTCATCTGACAATGAACAGGTATGATGGTAGATGATATTTTTAATCCAAATAACTACTATATCATTAGGCATGTACAACTACCCCATGATACAAAATAAGCCTACACATATTGTGCAATTCTGCTGATTGGGTGTTATAGGTGAATAGCTCTGTAGCAAACTTTGCACTTCTATTACATAACTTGCCATTACTAAGAAAAACTACAAATCCTAGCATCCCCAACAAAAAAAAAAAATTTGCTCCTCAAGTAGTAAACTAAACTTTTTAGGGGCAAATGTTACACTTTTACAAACCCCATAGGAATGAAAAGAAAAACGTGGGTGAATTTTTCTGTGGCAAGCTCTAATCTTACATTTTGATAATTCTGTCCCTAAGTGCTTGCTCAATTGTGGCAGTATATCTGCCATGTTCTTTTGTAGCCCTAAGCGTGTCATTCTCTCAGCATTGACTAAATACTTTTTGCCTTATATATTATTCCTCTGTTATAGAAAGACAGCACATTGTAAACTGTGTTGGCTAACTAACAAATAGGTATGATGGTGATAAACATTACCCTTCTGGAAAATGAAGCACACTGAAGACAGAATTTTGATAACGTATACAAGCTGTGTAAGCTTCAAATACTACTCATGGCTGACAAACACACTTGGTACATAGCTACAATACGTATGAAGCCTTAAATCCTACTACGCACATTTGCACAGCTTATGCCCAGTTCTTATTATTTTGAATCCATCAAAACTAGGGCTTTGACATTATGTTCCTGAGAAAGATGACTGCTGTCTTTAATACTCAAGAAACGTTTTTCTCTGAGCTGTATTATATTACTCTGGAATGTTCTCTGTCTGAACTCAACATCTGATCTCCATATAAATACATGCCAGGTCCATTTAGCCTGGTACAGCTTGTTCAGTAGATATGGCTGTCCTACAAAGATCTGGCAACCATACAAAAGTTTATGAAAGAGCTCTTAATTAAAACAGTTGCATAAGCATTAAGGTGACAGTGTCAGAAAAGTCATTTTACAACAACATGATGAGAGTGAATGAAACCAAGGGAATGAGAAATATCTAAATATTAAATATGACTATATTGTGACCCATTGCAATATAATCTGCTTGTATAAGATCCCTAGGCAGGAAGTATAAATGGCAATATATGGTGTGTCCATTATTTGCAAATATACTGTGCTTCTGTGTAGAAATGTACCCTCAATACTACAATTTGTTTAGTCCGCTCTGAGTCATTACAAATGTACTTGAGACCTGGCTAGTATATGTAACAAACACAATATTCTGTCCATAAAGATGTGCCCATCATTCAATGACAATGAGAAGGTAGGGTGGAAGATTATTAAAAGGGTTGTTCACCTTCCAAAACATTTTCAGTTTAGTTGTTTTCAGATTATTCACCAGAAATAAAACCTTTTTGCAATTGCTTTCCATTTTTTAATTGTTACAGTTTTTTTTTAAAAATTAAGTGTAAAGTTAAATGTTCCTATCTCTGGCATTTTTAGTCTGGCAGCTCAGTAATCCAGGTGCAGATTCTGAACTGTTGAATTTAATTGTAATAATTCTTATAATTTGCTACATTTAATTGGTATATTTCTCTGCTGTATTTGTGTAGCATCTATTGTATCAATTCTAACAGCTGCCTTGCAGGTGCAAACATAAGAACTTAATGTATCAGTTTAGAACAGTTTACAGGGTCGGCGACCCCCTCCTCACAGAGCTTCTTCAGAAGGTGAAAAATAACCTTTTAGATTCTTTATTAGAAAAACATCTGCAAAGAGAAAATAGAAACTTTCTGTAAATAATCTGAAATCAACAAATGTTGCAGTT
This sequence comes from Xenopus borealis, assembly GCA_024363595.1. Classification (NCBI taxonomy): domain Eukaryota; kingdom Metazoa; phylum Chordata; class Amphibia; order Anura; family Pipidae; genus Xenopus; species Xenopus borealis. The sequence continues at coordinate 57,922,597 of CM044436.1, read as the reverse complement.
ATATGGATATATGATACAAAGCAGCTTTAGCCTCCAGTTAATAGCCACACACATTCTACCATTGGCACTATACAAGCTGTAAAGTTTGCTCCTTGCCTAGTAACAATTTTCAACAAATGCAATGTTTGGTTTCACACCAGTGGCCATTTAATAGTACCCAATAAGGTTGCTATGAGTTACTGGATCTGCTGCAAACTTTTGGGGATGGAAGTGGTTGTCTTACGGCCTAGCGAGTTCTAATTAGCGCCATACAAGATAAATGGATGCACAGGGTATGTGGAAAGAAATCTGGAGAGCATTTTTGTAAAGAAATGTAAAAATGATACATGTGTAATGTGCAACAGTGGATTACAATTAGGGTTGCCACCTGGCCGGTATTTTACTGGCCTGGCCGGTATTTTTGATGTTTGAACCCAATGTTATTAATAGGAAAAAAAAGATAAATATATAGGAAGGCCGGTATTTTTTTCAGGAAAAGGTGGCAACCCTAATTACAATTGTGTTGATTCCTATATAAGCCAGCATCTATATTTGTAAAAACCTTGCTAACCAGTAGGCACTTGCATTATGCTAATCATAATTGCACAGTCTCTCCCTTGGTTTACAGTGCTGTTATACATTGATATTATACAACGGAAAATGACCAAGTTGAAAAATTGCTAGTTTTATGGTTCTCTGAAATGCATCTGACAACAGGAAACAAATTTCATTGTGAAACATAAAATACAGCACAAAGATTTATGGATTACACCATTTTGATGAAAATTAGGGAAGATAAAGACATTTCACAACCTTGAAAACGTGCTGGATAGCGAGTCAGAATTTCTTCTTTTAAACTGAAACCAGATGACGCCACAAAATTCTGTTGCAGGGTAAGTGTTTAGCTTCTCACTTAGTAAGTCACTGGGGCACATTTAAAAACAGTGGGTACATTTGCAACTGATCAGGTAATCACAGCAAACAGTTTGTGATTAGCTTTCTTTCAGCCAGTTGAATTTAGAACAATAAAAGCAAAAACTTGATTGGTTATCATGGGTTACTACCCAGGTGCAAAATTGCCTAATGTAAATGACCCACAATGCATCATGTTGGGATGTGTCAGCTGTAAAAGACAGTCACAACAAGAAGTGATTGCGGCGCTAGTGGCATAGATGTAGACAAGGCATCCAATAATTGAATTGCAGAGTATGCTTTATGAAGTTAGTCCCAATTTCATTTACAACCAGCAACAGAAATTAGCAGCCAATGGTTTCCCTTGGTTACTACTCTTAAAGGAACAGTAACACCAACAAAGTATTATTATTAACATATAATGTAATGTAGCGTTCCCCTATACAGGTAAAAATGGTGTGTTTGCGTCAGAAAGACTACTGTAGCTTGTATAAACAAGGTGAAGCCATGGGGGCAGCTATTCAAGGCTTAGGTTACACAGCAGATAACAGATACTCTCTGTATGCCATTGTATTCTATTACAAAGCTTATCTGTTATCTGCTAAGTAACCTGTGCCTTTTCTGCTTTTTCAGCTTGAATGGCTGCCCCCGTGACAAACAACATCTTGTTTACATAAACTATAGTAGTGTTTCTAAAGCACACATATAACTTTTACCAATGCAGGTGTCACGGTCGGCACCCTAAACCAGAACAGATGCCAAGCTCCCTGGTCTCGGCTCAGCTTCACCAGTAGTGTGACCGCCTTTGGCTTCGGGAGGAGCCACCTGGACTTAACGAGAGGAGCAAGGCGAGCAGTTCTGGCAAGCAAAGGGGCACGACTGTATAAAGAGTTAGTTAGGCCGAAGGTCACAGTACAATAAGATTAGGCAAATTCGTAGTCAGGCAGGCTGGGTCGAGGCAGGCAGATGACAAGGATCGTCAGACAGGCAAGGGTCAAACCGGGTAATCAATCAGAAGGATGAGACAGAATCGAAGTCGAAGTACAGGCAGGGGTCAGGTTACGGATATCAGAGTAGTCAGGAACAAGCCGGGTCAAACACAGTAATAATACAAGCAGGATACAGGAAACAAACGCACAAAGGCTCAGAAAAGCACCAGGAATGAATCCTATCACGGGCAATTTGCTAACACTAAATGCCCCTTTAAATACATTTGAATTTCGCGCCATTGTGCGCCGACGTCATCACGCCGGCGTGCATGCGCCTTTAAATACGGAAGTACGCGGGCACACTAAGGAACCGGCACACTGGGGGGAAACAGCTCGTGAAGGAGGTCAGCGCGGCGGGCGTCCCTGCTGTCCCCCCACTAGACCACCAGGTATTTTTCTTACAGCAGGGCAACAGTTCATTATATTTTAATTACTTTGAAATGCTTATATTTTTTGCCGTTACCATTCCTTTAAAGGGGTTGTTCACCTTCAAACAACTAGTTGTTTTCAGATAGATCACCAAAAATAACAACTTTTTCCAATTACTTTTTATTTTCTATGTGTCACTTTTTTGTACTATTGAAGTGTAAAGTGTAATTTTTCACTTCCTAAAGCAGCTCTGGGAGGGGAGTAGCCAACCCTGTACTAAATTGATACATTTAGTTGATACATTTGTTATCTTTGTCCCTGCTGAGTTGAATCGCTGGGTTTCATTACAGGCTGCTGTTAGAATTGATACAATAGTTGCCAATATTCCAGAAATGCTTCTGAGAAAATGTATCAACTTAATTTTGCAAAATTATAACAGTTTAGAGTCTGCACCTGAATTACTGAGTTGTCAGACTCAAACACCAGAGACACCAACATTCAACTTTAAACTTAGATTTTGGAAAAACGGTAAAACTTAAATAATAGAAAGTAATCAAAAAAAGTCTTTATTTCTGGTGAATTATCTTATACTTGCCTCCACATTCCCCAGTCAGTGTCTTAGCTGATTTGCATGATGCCTGTTACAAGCATTAAATGCAGTCACATTAGGGGGCACATTTACTAAGGGTCGAAGTGAAAATTCGAAATAAATTCAAATTTGAATTTCAAAGTAATTTTGGGCTACTTCGACTATCGAATAGCCCAAAATTCAATTTGAATTTAAAAAATTTTAAAATTCGTATTTCAAAGTTATGTCTTTTTAATAAACTTCAAATCCGACTATTCACCACCTTAAAGCTGTCGAATTGGCATTGTAGCCTATGGAGGACCTCCTGGAACCCTTAATAAGATTTTTTATAAGTTTGAGAAAATCGAAGGATTTTGCCCAAAATCGTTTGAATCAAACGATGCATTTGAACGATTCGAGCGATTTTTATTCAATCGAAAGCAAACCTATTTGGTCAATTTTTGATTGAAAAATGCCCTTTGAAAAAACATTTGATGGTCAAATTTCGAAGTTTTTTAACTTCGAAATTCGACCCATAGTAAATCTGCCCCAAAGGCATCCATTGCAAGAATTTGTGAAAATACAGTATAATGTGATTCACCCATGTAGAGCCAAAACTTACTTGGCCATATAGATTGGCTTATGAACAAATGAAAAATTATGTAAGTGTCCAAAAGTTTATAAATAAATAAGACTAACGAATGAAATAAAATGGGAAATTATATCCAAGCATAGGGACTGGCTGCACTACACATTCCAACCTAAACCTGCCCCTGTGCCAACACACAAATACAGTACATTTTGTTCTAAGCAGACAGTGGCCACTTAATATAACACATTATCAGTACTCCAAAACAGGTTGTATATAAGTAGCTATTAATGCTAGGATTCTTAAAAGTAAAAGATGGTTGCCAAAGTTCTAATCGCATATAGTGTATTACATACTGTTCCATTCACATCCAAATATTCCAGCTCGGACATAATATTTTGGTGATTTTGGACTCTGCGCAGTCTTTAAATTAATGATGTAATGATCACATGGAGTGTGTTGGATAGCTGGGTTACGGTAAGGATAAAAACATATTTTCTTCCACTCAGCTAGGATCTTTGTTTTGACACAGGTTACTTGTGAACGTTCCTGAAAACCCCAACCAATCTTGTGCTGAGCATGGGGAAGGTTTTCTGAGCTGCACGGGCTGTGCATGCAGTGTACACGGGCTAGGAACACCTGCCAACCAGCTGTGGGAATTATACACAGGTATTTCATTTACTGTGCTCTGTTTCTGAGAGAAACACAGATTTAACCCTTGCTGAAATAATAAAGTAAGAACAGCACAAACACAATCCACAAGGATTTCTCCTATTTTACAGAAGTCTGAATATGTAAATATGAATAAACGACCATTAAATTAACCCAATACAAACTTTAATCTGATTAAAGACTAGATTAGCCATTGGCAACTGGCTGCCTTCTGGTTTCTATCTTTACCAATGCATAGAAAATCCACCTGCATAATGGACTTCTGCTTACAAAACATTCACAGCAAAGACTAGAGGGATGGGATTGTATAGTGGTAATCTAATTATCTGATCACGGAAAAAAACAGCAGGCACTCAGATATTCCACAGACAGGAACTGCAGATTTTATTAGGCAAATAATAAAGAAAGCCTTATGCGTTTTGTGCACTTTGGCACTAAATCCACAAGTTAATTACCTCATGACGACCAACCATGGAGTGGCTTCAATGTTCCTGTTTGAACGGTTTATCTCAAGAGATACCAAAAAAAACATGCATTTTTATGACTAAAAATAGGAAATAATAGTACCTACAATGACTGACCCCCTTTTTCAACATGAGTTCAATAAATAGGGATTGTGCTTAATATACTTTTTGCCTGTTGTTTTAGTCATAAAAATGCATGTTTTTTGGTATCTCTTGAGATTCAGCAGCTCTCTAGTTTGGAACTTCAGCAGATATATAGTTATTGGGGTCCAAATTACTGTAGCAACCGGTCATTTGAATGAGAGACTAGATGATGAAGGTCTCAGTGGTAAGAAACAAATAAAGGTAACAATAATAATAAAAGTGTTATCTCTCAGAGCCAAAGTTATTTGACTGTTGGGGTAATTTAAAGGCTGGATAGAGGCAAAACAGGGAATAATTTAATTTAAAAACTAAGAAGTAAAAAATGAACACCAACTGACAAGTAATAGTAACATTCTGAAAGTTAGAAATGTAAACTACTCCTTTGATTAGAATTGTTATAAAAATAATAAGAGGTAGGCCGGGGGGGGGG
>CM044436.1:57861842-57874233 GCA_024363595.1 Xenopus borealis | reverse complement strand
AAAAGAATAAGAAATCAGGAAGGGGGCAAATAGTTTTTCACACCACTGTATATATAAGGCGGGGCCTGCTATGAATCTTAAGTAAATGTTTTTTGAGCTGTATATACAAATATATATATGTAACAACTGCAAGAAGATCTGGGAATCCCCTCCATAGGCTTCTTTTACAAACACCTGCTCGAATACCATTAGTATGATCGAACGCCTCACGAAAAAAAATACGTTTTTTTTCCGCTAAATCGAACGATTGGTATTCGATCGTACGATTTCATCGAGAAATCGAATATCGAGGAAAAAATAGCCTAAAACTATTCAATAAGCATTCGAATGGTTATCGAATTTCGAGAGGATTCGAGTGATTTTTTGGTGAATTATAGTAAATTTGCCCCGAAGATGGGGATTTAAAGCCACATTATGGGGCAGATTTACTAAATTCATGTGAAGGATTCGAAATTCGATCAAAGAGATTCGAATAACTTTTTTGGGTACTTCGACCATCGTATTTAAAAAAATTTGATCGATTTGAATGATTCAAATAAAAATCTATTCGAGCATTCGATGGTCGAAGTACTTGCCCCTTAAAAAAAATTTTGATTGCTTAGTTCACCAGATTAAACCTACCAAATTGCTGTAATTCTGCAGTTTTAGATCGAATATAAAATTTCGATCGAATAGTTAAAATCATTCGAATCGTTCCATTCAAACAATTTAATCATTCAGTCGAATTTTTATTTTCGATCTTTCGATTAATCGAATTGCGTTGAAATCCTTCAAATTTGAATATTTGAATTCAAAGGATTGCAATTCGACCAAAATTCAATGGTCGAATTTGAAGGTTTTTTAACCCTCGAATTCGACCGTTGATAAATCTGACCCTACGTGTGTGTATGTATGTATATATATATATATATATGTGTGTGTGTGTGGTTGAAGAAGTCCGCACTCTCAGGGCTTAAAGTATTTGAAGAATTTTTTTCAATTCAGCGGTTAGTCTGACGTTTCGGCTGATACAACAGCCTTTCTCAAAGACTTTGAGAAAGGCTGTTGTATCAGCCGAAACGTCAGACTAACCGCTGAATTGAAAAAAATTCTTCAAATACTTTAAGCCCTGAGAGTGCGGACTTCTTCAACCACACAGATTGCTTTCTCTAAGGACTGCACCCAGGCAAGCTGGACTACATTATCGTGAGTGCCGTTTTTTCTTTGTGTGTATATATATATTTATATATATATATATATATATATATATATATACACATACATATAGATTTATTTTTAATTTTTATCCTTATTTTTCATTTTTGTATACATTTTACGCTATTCTATCACTTACTCAGTGGTGGATTAAGGGAGGTCATTATAAGTATTGCACACTGTTTTGCATTTTTATAGGTCATCATACACTTTATTAATGATCAACAATAGTGACACGGAAGTATCTCTACATAAGGGTTTCCTTTATTCAAACATATTATTTTATAGTTGGTTTTTTCACATTTAGGTTTTGGATTCACTTGATGGGATGAACTTTTATAACACTATAGGGAAGATTTACTATTGGTCGAATTTCGAATAAAAAAAAATTAAAAATTCGACCATGTGAAGTAAAATCCTTTGTATATCGAATTCGAAGGATTTTACCGCAATTCGATCAATCGAACGATCGAATAGAAAAAATTCGATCAATTGATTAATCGTTCAAATCGATTCGGCAGCTTGGATCTGGCGAACTAGGTGTTCGAATAGGGGAAGTACTTCGACCATCGAATATTCGAATAAAATTTTATTTGAATGCGAATATTCAATGGTCTAATTTGCATATTCAAACACTCAAATTCGAATTTTATGCAAATTCGACCGAACTTCGAATTCTTCACACTAATTTAGTAAATCTGCCCCTAAGGGTTTGGGATACTGAACATGACATATATTGCTCCAGTTGTCAAACTAAATGTTCGGAGTCTCCTTCTACATGTTTTCGAAGCATTCAGATTCAAGAAGACTACAAACACGCCCAGTGGTTAATACATTTTGGGAAATGGTATTTTGCACAGCATCTTGTATTATTATTATTATTAACATGTATTTCTATAGCGCCAACTTGTTGCGTAGCGCTTGTATTATAGGAGAAGAACTAGACATCAAACAGTACATTTTATTTTTAATTGATTGTATTTAGAAAGTTTCTTGTTTCTGTATGATGAAGCTTATAGAAAGTTTTAATTTTTGCGATAGTTCTCCTTTAAGGTGCCTTTGGGCAGAGCTAGCTTTTGTTAGTGTAGATTGCAATTTACTGATCTGTTGAAAATGATTTAAAGTATCAGGATTTATGGGTGTTACTAAGAGAGAATCATTATTCTGAATATCACATGGCAGCACAAGGTCTGTGAAGCCATACTGGGAGCATATGGGGATGGGATTTTTAAAGAATCAGATGCTGGAAAGACAATGTCACTTGAAGCGTTTTTTTTTTTCTTGTTTAAATTCATCCCTCCATAAACAAAATACTTGCCATTGATCCTCATCAGGAATATGAGATAAAAGATTATAAAAGAAATTGTATAGCTTTAAAAACATGTTAAACATCATAAATTGTTCAGGAGCATTCGGATCACAAATTTCTTGAATTTGTGTAGAAATTACTACTTTCCATTGCTTTTCTGTATTCTTTTTTTATCTGATTATTCTGCAGTTTTAGTTTTACAGTTACCCATTCAAAAATCCTAACAACTACTAATCACTTTGTCGGTTTCCCCGCCCCTCTCCCTGGTGACTGCACATGCGTGCGTGCGAACGCACGCAGGCGACAGTGCGCAGGCGCGAGTACACATGCGCCATAGGGAAGAGTAAGGGAAGGGGAAGGACAGGGTTGTTACGAGGGGAGTGACAGGGGAGGCCCGGAAGGGAGTGACGAGAGGGTGGAGGGGTGTGAGGAAGGGAGGGGAGTGACAAGGGGAGGGGGGAGTGACGGTGGGGTCGGAGGAGTGAGAGGAGCAGGGGAGCAGCCAACCGGACTAGGGATAGGTAGAATACTTTTGAACAGGCACCTGCCCAGCGCCCCTACAGCTTTGCGCCCTAGGCAGGTGCCTCTTCTGCCTACCCCTAGTTCCGGCCCTGCTACCTGGTTTTACACTGAGAGAAGTCACCCACAACCTGCACTAATACACAATAGCAAAGCAATTGTCCCATAAATCTAACTCTAACTTGCATTGTGTAAGCAACAAGCTAAGACAAATATTGGCTTTACGCTGGATATAGTTCCACAGCCTACTCATGCGACTCATGCAAATATAAGTAAAGGCTTTTTGCTGGATATACAGTTCTCTCAACACCAGTGTGAAATTGAGAGTGGTGGCAGCAAGTTTGTGTGTGTTGGTTGGTGTTTGGGGTGCTCTTATGCTAGTCTAACCTGTGTGCAAGGTGGGTGAGAGATTGACTGAATAACCCCTGAAAGCCACACCTTAAGTCCAGCTGGAAGTACTGTATACATGAATATTGGAAGGGAGCGGTGGCATCATTTTTATTTAGAGCATTAGTGCTTGCGTTAAATCTTTAAGCCTTGCACTAAAGAACTATACATCCTTTTGAGGAGTATACAGTATTCAAAGACAAACTCAGTGCATATTAATTTAAATTAAGACATATTTGCAAACAGTTCCCCTTCCCTTCTTGTTTTCTTTTCTATCTTTTATTCTGGTAAAGTGTAGCAAGATGGCAGCATTTTAGAAGAGGCAGACCAAGGAGACCCTCATCAATCTCTGTGAGCAAAGAGGAATTAATGCAGCAGACAAATTGAAGGAAATGTTGATTTGTGCCTTGGTGGAAGAGGAGAAACAGAACTAAACACCTGAGTCAGAAGACTATGCAAAGGATGTCCCAGCGATGAACTCTGTTCCTGGATCCTCTCAGCGAGAGGACAGTTCTAGCTGCAGCAGGCAGGATGACAGGAATTCATCCCTGCAAGCAGCTTTGCAATTGTTGTCCCAGGGACTGGGAGGAAAAAGCAGCCCTGGCAAAATTATCAAAGCAACCCATGTATTCACGCGGCTGCAAAAGCATGATATATATTTCCAACCCCAAGGTTAACTAGAACTAGGGTTTATTAGTAGATATTTTAAGAGTCCATTACCATATAATCCCCAGCAATATTATACACCCTATGTGCTTGAACTGGACCTTGCAACAAATATCTCACCCTTGTTTTTATCACAACTATTCTATCTGATGGATTAGTGACCCTATACTTACATTATATTCTAAATTTTCCTTTGTGTGCCCCCAGCTAGACCATGTACCCTGGCAGATAAGAGAACTTTAATTACCATGTGTATCACAGGGCCAAAGTGTGGCATACTTGAAGAGACTAGACTGTCTCATGCAATTAATGCTGCATATCACAGCGTTCCATATACAGGCTGAAGTGACTGTTCTGAGCATGGATCCTCCTGTTGCCAACACACCTATCATAAGCATAAGGGATTGGGCAGATAGCAAGCAACTCTAATATTACTAACTGGAGTTGGTCAGAATTCCTGGTTCCTCTCATATGTCAGTACAGGCATGATCACTAACTATTATGGACAGTTCATTTACATTTCTAAAGTGATTGGCTCATTTACATATTAAAAACATAACTCATTTGCATTTTTAGGTGAGCAGCTATTTACATTTTAAAGCAAGCGGCCCATCTGGAATTTGCCTGAACCCACAGATTGCCAGTCCGGGCCTGAATGACCCCCCAGCTGTGTTTTAAGCTTATCCTGCAATATCAACAGCCAGAAAGAGATGAAGACAAAAATGAACACCAAGAGCCCCAATAGTGTAATATGTTTTTACAAGGAGTAATGATAGAGTAAACAAATTAATACCAATAGGCAACCACTGTATAGGCAGGTGGGGAGATTATCCTGACACCATTCAGGAATAAGAAGTCGCTCTCTGTAGAAGGAAGAAAAAGATGCAGAAAGAGATGCAGCCACAGAATAAAGAGAATCAGCAGAATGAAAGACAGATAGAGATGCAGCAGCAACTGAAAGGCAGGCAGAGAGAGAAGCTGCTACAGCAGAAAGACAGCATCAACTGGAGTTAGCCAAGCTCCCGTAGCAGGGATCACACCCATGGTCCAGTGAGACACAGGAAGTGCGCCATTTGATAACCTCTGTGGATACATTTTCAGTTATGGATAAAGATGGTGACCTGGATGCCTTTTTTGTGGTGCTTTGAAAGGGCTTTTAGACAGTATCAATTACCTAGTGAGCAATGGGCAAAATATTTCATGCCAGGGTTGAAAGGCAAAGCCTTGGATGTATTTGTGGACTTATCACTAGAGTTTGATGGTGATGATATGATGCTATAAAAATGCTCTAAAAGTACTATCATTACACCAGAGGTATACTTCAAAAGATTTAGAACTGTGCAGCACAGACCTACAGACAGCTACTCTGATGTTGTGAGTAGACTATGAACCGCATTTAGATCCTGGTTGAAAGGACTCTCTGTTACATTATTTGAGTGCCTGGAAGATCAAATGATAAAGTTTTTGCACACATGTCCTGTGGAAGTGAAGCAATTCATTATGGACCATGAGCCCAAAACAGCAGATCAGGCAGAAGTGATAACAGACACATATGCTGCAAATAGTATGTCTGACCCCCCTGCAAAGTTAATCTCCAACACTGGAAAGGAGAGAAACCAACAGGAATTTTTTCTTTAGCTTAGCCATGTTAGCCATCCCTACTTCCCTCTCAGTTCTGAGTATGAAGCTCTAAAACAAATGCTAGCTTATAAAAGCTGAAATGTCTTGCAGATGGACCCCCCACTGAGTCTGACAAGGAAAAGGAATGCTGGGACCAGGGAACGCTGTATAGAGAACTAATTCCTACACCATAGAACCATGGATGATACAAAGACAATTAATCGTAACTTTTAAGATCCATTATTTAAGGTGGCCAATGAAATTCCACTAGCTGGGCACTTAGGAGTGCAAAGAAAACAAAAATCATTTAGAGCATAATTTTTATTGGCCTAACATGGTTACTGATAGTGCTAAATATTGTCGTTCTTGTGTCACTTGTCAATGTGCTGGTAAAGTTGGGGATGTTGTAAAAGCCCCACTGATTCCATTGTCTGTCATTGATGAACCTTTTCAAAGAGTGGCTGTTGATATTATAGGTCCTCTAGCCATAACCAGCAGTTAAGGCAATTTATCCTCACGGAGTCATGGTAGATTATGATGCTACTAGATACCCAGAGGTAGTAGCTCTGTCATCTATAAAGTCAGACAAGGTTGCTGATGCCTTGTTGAGCTTATTTTAACGGGTAGGCTTTCCTAAGGAAATGCTTACAGATCATGGCGCTCAATTTATGTCCGACCTGATGCAGTGATTGTGTACATGTAGAACATATAGTTGCCAGTCCCTACCGTCCCGAAACTAATGAATGCTTTAAATGTTTGTGGGCTCACAGGGAAGAGATTGGAAGCAGTACCTCCCCTATTTACTCTTCGCATACAGGGAAGTACCCCAGGCTTCCACTGGTTTCTCACCATTTGAGCCCCTGTATGGGAGAAGGGTACAGGAAATAGTCCAAGTGCACTCGCACACCCTGGCCTTCACCAAAAGAGATTCGCTAGTGCACAGCAATGGTGCTTTATCAAGCATACAGAAACATAATGCACAACTCAATTTAAAGATTTAAACAAGTGATGTGACAAATTGAGTAGGCATGCTAATAGTTAATTGGTTAACCAATAAAATAGTCAATACAACTTAACAAGTGCATTTGGCAAATAAAAAGAGTTGATAAAGAATCCATATACACTGTGCAAAGAGTGAAATTATCAATGTCCGTAAAAGTTATGTCCTTGAATTACAGTTTCTTTAAAATCTGTTGAAAGAAATGTCTTTCATAAACACAAGTGAAAAAAATTGGATCCAAGAAAGCCTCAAAGTGCAGTGTCCAAACAATGAAACAAAGTATCTCACAGATAATCCTATTAAGGGAGACACAATCTTATAGCAAAGGAAACACAGAGAGAACACAATGTAAGGGCTCCTACACACGGGCGTTTTTACCTGCGCTCCCCTGCGTTGCGTTTTGCTGCGTTCAAACGCAAGGGAGCGCAGGTATAGACGCACTCAATTATTTTCAATGGGGCTGTACTCACACGAACGCATGTAAGCGCCGAACGCAGGAAAAATGCAGCATGTTGCGTCTGAATCTGCGTTCGGCGCTTACACGCGTCTCGTGGGTACAACCTCATTGAACAAAATGAGGTGTGTCTAGACCTGCGCTCCCCTGCGGCTGAACGCAGCCAAACGCAACGCAGGGGAGCCCTTACAGTTTCAATGGTAATTGCTGAATAAACATTAAACAATTATCTTACCCTATACTGGAAATCTATATCTGACCCTGAGGCAAAATCAGCAACTGCTCATCTACAAGAGAGAAAAAAGAATGTATTAGGCTGGGGACAGACAGGGAGATTCGGGTAGATTCTGTCGCCTGGCGTTTAATAGCAGGCGACAATCTCCCCGAACTTCCTTCTCCCTGTCCGTCGCTAGTTTAAATGACAAAGTGCCAGCGCTGTGCACAAGCGGCGCGGCGATTTCCGGAATCGCCCGAAGTTTCCTCACGAAGTAACTTCGGGCGATTCCGGAAATTGCCGCGCCGCGTGTGCGACAGAATCTCCCCGAATCTCCCTGTCTGTCCCCAGCCTAAAAGAAGTTTAAGGAAACAGGCCATGTTAAATTCCTCATTTGACCTCTTAGGGTGTTGTGATTGTAAGAGCCAAATCCAGAAATACTCCCTTTGCAATAAACATTTCTTTCTATCTAAAAATTAACCTTTTCTAAGATCTGCCATCTCAACTGGGAAGGTTGATGCCCTTGTATGAAAAAATGCTTTGCCAATAAAGATTCCACCTTGGATTTGTCTGGTTTATCATTTACTTTTTTTATTAAAAGTTTCTGGAGTAAGAGGTAATGGGCGATAAGTGCAAATATTCGATTTATGCAAATTGACCCCTAATTTTATGGCCCGACTAGTCTGACCCACATACACCAAACCTCATGGACATTTGAGGCAGTAAACAACATCCTTTGTGTCACATGTGAAAAAACCTTTGACCTCATGTTTTGTACCAAAATGTGGGTGAATGACAAAACTGCCTGGTATGATGGCATTACAATGACTACAGTTTCTACAGGGGTAGGTACTCTGTTTACCCAATATGTTGGATCTCCCCTTATGTGTAATTCACCAACATTTCTCCCCCTTCTATAAGGGGGAGAAGAGAGGAGTTGCCTTAAAGAGATGCCCATATTTCAGATTGGTACTTAAAATCCTCCAATGATTTAAGATAATTTTTTTTGATAATTTCACTCTTTGCACAGTGGATATGGATTCTTTAGTAACTCTTTTTATTGGCCAAATGCACTTGTTAAGTTGGTATTGACTATTTTATTGGTTAACCAATTAACTATTAGCATGCCTACTCAAACTCACTTGTTTAAATCTTTAAATTGCTTTGTGCATTATGTTTCTGTATGCTTGATAAAGGGGGTTACCCTGAAACGTTGCATGCTGCAATAGGTTTATCCTGCTAGCTACTCCTGCATGCCAGCGATTTGTTTGGATCCTTTAGAAGGGTACAGGGTCCATTAGACCTAATTAGAGAGGGTTGGGAAGGAAAAATATTTTTTGTGAAACATGCAAACTATGATATTTCTAGTGCATGAAAATTAGGGATGCACCGAATCCAGGATTCGGTTCGGTATTCGGCCAGGATTCGGCCATTTTCAACAGGATTCAGCCGAATCCTTGCGCCTGGCAGAATCCAATTAGCTGAGGGCTCCTCCCGACATGAAAGGTGGCTGTTATAGGCAGAAGCAAGAACCGAGACCAGGGAGCCTAGCACTGTTTCTGGATTTAGGGTGCAGATTGTGACATAAACGAACCTAGCCTAAAAGAGAGTAACTGTGAGCCTTAACCTCTGCATGCTGAATTGAAATGCTAGTCTGTCAGTATGCTAGTTGACCATTTCAGTGCTGGTAGGAAGTGTGTGTATTTCAATTACATTAACCCTTTCACTACTAGAGTGCCTGGTTTCTTTCAACACTAGTGTGAAGTTGAGAGTGGTGGCAGCAAGTTGTGTGAGTTTTGTGGGTGTTGGTTGGTGTTTTGTGTGCAAGATGGGCGAGACACTGAGTGAGCTACCCCTGAAAGCCACACCTAAAGTCGTGTGCTGCTGGAAGTACCGTATCTGTGACAAACATATTTTAAAATCATTCGATAGATGGTAACATGGTATATTCTGATTGGTACAGTTGTATATAACCTACACTATTGAATATGTATACCTTAGAAAGAGCCTAGGTCAGAGGTTAAACAGAAACACACATGGAAGCCTGCACAGATTCCCTTTTAAGGACATGAAGAGTTTCTCATAGATTTTCTCCAAATTCTCATTAACCCTTACAGTAAGTACATACCATACATCACTCAGGGAAATCTTTTTCTGTACAGAACTTTCTCGTGCTGTTCAGACTCAGCATGTCCTGTAATGGAGCATTCCATTTCTTCACAGAACTCCTCTCAATTTATGCAGCTTCCTTTGGATTCCTACTACCACTCCTCCCACAAATATAATTGCTGCCTCTAGCAACTGAAAAAAAACAGATTTACAAGGCACACACATACGACTGAACTCCGGATCACTGGTATGTGTGTGCAGTCACTGCAGTGAAAGGTATCAAATTAGAATTCAAGCAAGCAGAGCAGGAGCATGCACACATAGCCATGCAATGTGCTTGAAGTGCCTGATTGTGGCATGTCCTGTACAACTCTTGCCACATCTTTATTCCAAAACCTACTAAAGTAGTTTGGTGGTAATGCAAAAGATCCTTTACTTGGACAAAATTCATGAAAAATTGCTGTTGGCAGTGTAACTTTAAGAGAGAAAATGAAAGTGAAAGAACTTCTTGCCATTCTCCTCCACCCATGCTTATGAGGAACCACTTTGAAGGGTTTGATCGATGGCTACTTGTGTGACAAAGCATCTGGGACACGTTTGTCGTTTTTGGAAAAGCTGCAATGTAAACCAGCGGAGTGCAATAACACTGATGACTTTCGTGTGAGCCCATTGGGGTGGCACACTAAGGACAGGGCATTTTTTGTAGCAGTTCAATGGCTTGTGTTTTCCCTTGCACATATTCCACCTTTTATGAAACTGTGCTGATGACAGTCCTCCTGTTAATGCAGATCCAGAGACATGGAACAAACAGCCACGGTAAGTGTTGCTTTTTATTTCAGCTCTGCTTTTGGTTTTGTAAAACTGTGTGACAAACAGTCCCAAATGCTTGCAAACAGTTCATGACTTCATATCAGTCGAAGATAGTAAAAAAAAATCTGACTGATGCCTGGTATTCTTAGACACCAGTAAATATTAATATTCAATATAAAATTTCAACTTCCATTTCCTTTACTGCAAAGTTGGGCACATGTGGTTTGGTTTACTTGCTTTTTTTCTATTTCACTTGGAGAGGAAAAAATAGTCCTTGTTCAAACCACTTCCAGTGCTAAATGATGTAGTGCACTTGTCACATTTAAATATACTCCATGTTTCTGCGTAATAGCATACTAAGCTGACAAATGTGCCAAGGGGGTCACAGACAAATCATAACCACCAGCCAAACGATGACATTTGTGTGACATTCCCAGTCTGGCCACTCACCCAGAGTGCATGTGCACGCATGCTGAGGATGAAGCATAAAGTACATGCTCAGGCCCACACTAGGGGTAGGTGAAAATAGAGGTACATGCCCAACCCCCACCACTGTTGTGCCCTAGCTATGTGCTGCTTCTGCCTACACCCCAGTTTCAGCCATGTTCGCAGTCTCCCAGAAACTCAAATTCAAAGACCAACTTTTGTTTCTGTTTATCTGCATGCTTGAAACATATTTTTAGGTTAAAGTTACCAGATTTAACAGGAAAATCTGTGTGCACTGTATTGTGTAGAGACACGCAACACGCACTCCCATTTTTACATAGGTGCTTTCACCTTATTGCTAAAATTAAGGTATTACCCAGCTGAAAAATGTATATCATCTCAGGACACAGGACAGATTTTTACTGCCAAATGGATGTACAGTATAATGCCCCTGCAACACATTGTGCAATTAATTCAGTGCCGGTTCTATACCTTATGCCCTAGAACACATGTAACCCTGGTGATAATTGTATATGCACAGTGGTGTGTGAAATGGTACCCATGTTTGGTAACAGCAGACCTGAGCTTCTATATAACATGGGAGAATGGAATGTTCTTTGAATGTAGCGCTGGTGCCTTTACAGTAGGACAGAGAATCATAATTATCCTTACTGAGACATAATAATACATAAAAGAATCCAGAACCAGAATAACAGACAGTGTGTTATCAGATGAATCAGTATAAACCCTTTATGGATGAGAATGTTCAAAGTTTTGACATACTTTGTAAAAGAGTAGGGGTTAATTGCACCTGCAGGCAGCTCCCTTTTCAACCCCTTTCAACTTCCTCTCTCTCTCAAACAGAATAGGATGACTTCACTGTGCCAGGCAGTAAACAGCAGCCATCTTGGGCATGTTAACTTCTGTAGGTAAAACAAAGGTTATGTCCCATAATCTTCCCCCGATTGGCTGCCTTCCAATCCAGCAAGGAACATAAACATATAAGCACAGCAAAATGTAAAACATCAATATCATATTCTGCAATCTACCCCTCCTAAGGCAGCCCTTTGCAACAACAAGCCATAAAGTAGAAAAATGATTAATAACATGATTGCATCATTTTAACCAGCATGTGCAGCTATTAGATTTATCAAAGTATAAAACTAGGACGATAACAGGATCTCTCCAAAGTGTCATAAGTGAAGAATGAGGGAGGTCGCCAAATACAATCAATTCTTTAGAAGATTCCTCACCAGGTGGATGCACGGTCCGGCCCAAACCTGCTGGTTTACAGGCGGGTTCGGTCAGCACCTATACAAAATCTTCTATTTAAAGACCTGCACCTACCTCACCCCGCAGTAATGTCACAAAACGGGAGGGGGTGCGAGTCTAAGTTAGATTGTGGACGGGAGAGCAGGAGGAGAGCTCAACCGAACACGTCCTAGCACTGCTGGCTTCCAGCGCCTACATTTATAGGCTTGCATCCTCCCCACCCCTATTGTGACATCAGGCCGGGGCGGGCATGTGTCTATAAGTAGAGGGGGAACAGCAAGGCAGAACGCCGGGCAGGGTGAGGGTTGGGAGGGGGCAGTCGAAAATTTACACTTAAAAGATGCCTATATGAAGCCAAGCCATCGGCAAGAAGCCCCCACAAAGTCCCATTGTTGAAAAAAAGATGTGCTT
>CM044436.1:57801444-57816482 GCA_024363595.1 Xenopus borealis | reverse complement strand
GAAATACATCCGTACACGCACTAGTAGTCAGTTTTACAAACCTTTGATACTTACAGTAACAATTTAAAAATGGTAGTCAAAACCAAAGCCTGTTCCTATTCGGTTAAAGTACTAACACACACAAACAAATCAGTAAAAAAAAAATGTTTCTATTTATTTTCAATTAGGCTGCTGCCCACAGGATGCACGGCCTGTTACACAGTAGCCTACAATCATGACCACGTATCACTTCTCAGCACCTCCCTTTCCCTCAGTGATAAACACTGAGATTTATACAATAATCCGCTACAAAAAAAATATTCTCCCACCCTTTTATGGCTCCTCCCACGCACGAAGCATGACAAATAAGAGATCAGCATTGAGCGTACCCTGGACTCTAATTGGCCAATGACACGTCTGTCGCATTTCTGTCTAATCGGGAATCACGTTACTAAGCTAACACTGCCTACCCTTGAGCTTCTCCAATGGGTCTCGGAGAACGGCTCCAGATACGCCCCCTACCCGCGGACACTGTCGACCTAAGGCAATACGATTGGCTGGGCGTTCCTTTTGCGTGTTCGGCCTGTCCAAAGGGCTGTCAGTGCGTGCGCGCTCCACCTCACTGTGTTAGTGCTTCCGCATCCAGTATTCAGTGAGCGCTTCCCTGATTCTTATTCGCGTTTCATCTGATTCACCCGGTGTCCGCAACATCATGAATGAGGAGTACGACGTAATCGTGTTAGGCACCGGTCTGACGGTAGGGCTGTCGTGCTTGTTCCTGTGGTAGTGCTAGCCACACCCCTGTTCCTTCAGATCCATTGCCTGTGTGAGGTGGCCTGCTGCTGGCAAGGCCCGTAGTATGGGGACACTCCCTTGCAGTAGTGCTGGGCAGCAGCCTTGTCATTTCTTTCACGGTAGTCAGATGGTTGTCTGCTTTCTCCATCACCAGTGTGCATGCCAATCTCCATGATTGTGAGAGGGGCTTCTCTTTAGTCAGCTTTATTCTCACCGCCGGCTAATGGCATGAACAGCCGAGCTGCTATTAATGAACCCAATCCGCTTCTTGCTGGTCAATCTGCAGCTCTAATGCCATCACAGCCTTGGCTTCAGCCTATTGCATAGCACGCAACAACTAGAAAACCTAAAGGGGTTGGTCACCTTCAACATAACTTTTAGTATGGTGTAGAGAGTGATATTCTGAGACAATTTGCAATTGGCTTTCATTTTTTATTATTTGTAGTTTTTGACTTATTTGGCCTTTTATTCAGCAGCTCTGTTTGTGGTTTTAGCAGCCTGGTTGCTAGGGACCAAATTAACTTGGCAACCATGCATAGCTTTGAATAAGAGATATGAATACGAATAGGTGAGGCCTGAATGGAAAGACAAATAACAACAAGTACCAGTAACAATACATTTGTAGCCTTACAGAGTATTTGTTTTTTGTGAAGGGGGCAGCGTTGCCCATTTCAAAGCTGCAAAGAGTCAGAAGAAAAAGGCAAATAGTTACAAAACTATATAAAAAAAATAAACCATGAAAACCAATTGAAAAGTTGCTTAGAATTGGCCATTCTATAGCATACCAAAAGTTACCTTAAAGGTAACCACCCCTTTAAACTAGAGGCATATACTAGTGGGCTGATTAAGTTCTGAAAATATGAAATGCTTTCCTTACTAAACCTAGTAGGCTCTGATCTAAATGCACATATAGGAACATTTCCAGTCTGCCCAATGTGGATATGTTTGAGGCCTTCAGGTTTTTAAAGCTGCCAATATCTTATGTATATACGATGTCTGCAGAGTCCCAGATGTTGCAGCACTGCTAAAGCAAGCTCACATTTCCATTTATTTCATTTGTTGACCGTCACCAGGTACACTTAAGTTACTACCTCTCTTAGGTTCATGTATTCCTTTGTCGCTTGCTATATGTGATTTGAGCCCCTAGAAGAATAGGTATATGGGCTGCCATTGCCGCCTAGTGGGTTCATACTTTACGAACGGACACCAATTTTTATTCATATTGGCGATGGACATTTTTGATCTATGTGTGGAAAATGGAGCTGTTTCCATGGCTCTCGTGGTCTGCTAACTAAATAAAAAAAAGTCTACATGCAGCATACTTCAAATTATTTCCCTTTGCTTATTATTTTCTTTTTCAAGCCCTCAACCATAGTTCAAAAGACATTTACATATAATGCTATGGTTCCATTGATCTGCTAAGCCCATGAATACAATTTCACCCAAACAATAAAAGTCATGTATCATGTTCTAAATGCATTTTAATATTCAATGGCAATTGTGCGGTGTTATCCAATTTTTTTTTTGAAACTGGATGACTTATGGGCAAGATTAACATGGTAGATAGACCTATGCTAAGAAATTCCAGTCAGAAAAGCCATATAGTTACATTTGTGATACAAAACTTAAAGGGGTGTTTCACCTCTAAGTTAACTTGTATAATGTTCTAGAATAACTAATTCTAAGCCACTGGCCTACCTGTATTCTATTTTACAGTTTTTGAATTATTTGCCGCCGCCTTATTCTTCTACTTTCAAACTGGGATCACTGATTTCATCTAAAAAACAAATGCTGTATAAGGCTTCATATTTATTACTATTGCTACCTTTGTTAATCTTCTTTCTATCCAGGCCCTCTCCTGTTCATGGTCCCCTATTCACAGTAAGAGCAAAATCACCAGCACACAGGATTTGTAGCAGCAGGGTGAACCCTTGCAATTTTGATTAATGCAGGGATTTTACCCTACTGCTACAAATCCTGTGTGCCGGTGATTTTTCTCTTACCTGTTTGGGAGGTTGCTGATTCCTCTCTCACTGAGCACCAGGAGCCATCTTTACATGGGGTTTGCGGTTTCTCCCAGCTGCTTCCCCTATTCACAGTCACCTATTCGTAGTCCAATCTCTTATTCAAATTGGTGCATGGTTGCTAGGGTAGTTTGGACCCTAGCACCCATAAATTGCAAATTATAGAGCTGCTGAATAAAAGGCCAAATAACTCAAAAGCCACTAATAATATATAAACCAATTGCAAATGGTCTCAGAATATTAAAGTTAATTTAATGGTGACCAATTCTTTTAAGTGCTGTACCTTTTATGAACTAATCTATTACTCACAGCAGGCTTTCACAATAACTTTGTTCCTTTTTCAAGCTGATTTTATATGCTCGGCTTTGAATGAATAAAAACGTAACCCTAATATTGCAATTTCCATATGAATGTTTGGAAAACAACAGGCCTATAATTATAATGGGCAGTGTCCATAAATTTCTTGTGAGCCAAATCTTGGTAGTGTTCAGTGCAGGTGCTACTATTGTAGCTTCCTCCTATATATGACAATATATACTATATCCAGAATTGATAAGTCTAAAGAACTGGACTTCCTATGTAATTCAAGTTTCACTGCTTGATGAAGCAGCTTCTTTACAAAATTACTGCACAAAACCCAATTCTTTAGACTTCTCACTACAGAATTAGATACCAAATACTGTATCATGACTTGGATGAATGAAAACCTTCACAAACAGCCCATCCAAAACTGAGCATGTGCTGCCAGTTTGAGTCCTAGAAAAATTCGCAAGAAACCATGTTTATAGGGCACAGAAGATATGTTTAGCTTCTTGATTAAGTAATTGTTTTCTCTCGAAGTATATAAAAGAGTGTGGTGATTGAGGGTCTGGGAAGGAGTATTAAAGGAAAACTATAACCCCCAAAATGAATACTTAATCAACAGTTCATATCAAATTAAGTGACCTTAAAGAATCTTACCAAACTGGTACATTTATTTGCCTATTGGGGCAAAATTATACCCCCAACCAAAAGTGCGGGCTGATAGAGCCCGCATTCCGGTTGGGGGTTTCACTATTTTTAAAAAAAAAATATGCCCCTCGCAAGCGCTAGCAGCCTCGCTCCGGGAGGGAGCTCCCGGAGCGAGCAGCCGTCTCCCCATAGGCGCGCATGCGCAGAATGAAAAAGCGGTCACAATTCTGGCTGCTTTTCGTGACGTCATTAAGACGCGCGCCTGTGGGGAAACGGCTGCTCTATCAGCCCACACTTTTGGTTGGGGGTATAATTTTGCCCCAATAGGTGCCCTTTAAGTAAATATTGCCCTTTTACATCTCTGGCTTTGAACCCCCATTTCATGATGGTCTGTGTGCTGCCTCAGAGATCACCTGACCAGAAATATTTCAACTCTAACTGTAACAGGAAGAAGTGTGGAAGCAAAAGACACAACTCTCTGTTAATTGGCTCATGTAACCTAACTTTATAGTTTGTGTGCACTATGATTCCTAGGATCTCTGGGGGTGGCCCTTATTTTTTTTAAAACTGCAGTCTTCTATTTAAGATTACCAATGGCACAAACTACTTGAAAAGTATGATTATGAAAATGGTTTGTTTACATGAAGCAGGGTTTTGCATATGAGTTGTTTTATGCAAAATATATTTCTAGAGACCTACATTGTTTGGTATTAGTTTTCCGTTATAGACTAATATAAGTTCTGCAATTTTAATGATTTTTGAAAGGCACTTTGTATTTTCATATAAGCAGGTTACTCCTTGTGTCATCTGGATTGTTGAGTAGATCTAATATATTTTATATACACTTTCCAGCCTTAACATTACAAATGTATGTATTAATTACTAGGTTAAGGGCAGTCCTGCTACAAACTTGTTTCCTGAGAAGCTGCGGGAGGAGAAGGCCTGTTGCTTTTCTTGCTCCATGCCAGTGATTAGAGTTTTTTAGGCTAAAATCCATTTGTCACTGCTGATGCCAGACACATACCATTAATGTTACTAGTGCCTTTATTTTTAGACGCATATAATGGAGGCCATTTTGTTTGTCATGAGTAGTTCTAAGCTGCTGGTGAAAGAAGTAAGATCTAAGATAGACCTTTATTGACCTGATGAAAAGATTTTTAAATTGCATTTTTTTTCAGTGTTATGTTCTCTGTAGCAGGATTTGTTTGGCTCAAGTTAAACTGATAAGTACATGCTGATTACAGAGTTACTTTTCTGTTTCTTATTAATAGTCCATTACAAGCCAACTTCCCATTTCTGCCGAGAAGTCTGATCTGTAGCTACATTCTCCTGTCTTTGGAGTGGCCTCATTTCACATCCTGTTTTTGGAATTCAGGGAAATCTGGGCATGTCTCCACACTGATTTGTGTGTATTTAAAGGCAAATTGCACTGGTCTGTCTTCCCATCTGATGCCACAGGGCTGTGCTTGCTTTGAGTAACAGCAGAACAATTAAAATTGAAAAGTTGGTAACAACCTATACCTTTTGCCCTGCACCTATTTTATTTTCTTTAGCTGACCCCACTATCACCTTAAAGTTAACTTTTATTATGTTATAAAATAGCCAGTTATAAGCAACTTTTCAATTGGCCTCCATTATTTTTTTCTTCTAGCTTTTTATTTATTTACATAGTTAAATTGGGTTGAAAAAAGACAATGCCCATCAAGTTCAACCCCTCTAAATTAAAAACCCAGCTTACACACACACCTCCACTCTTTCACACAAACCATATATGCCCATAGCTATACTAACTGTAGAGTTTAGTATCACAATAGCCTTGGATGATGTCTTGGACAGAAATAATATCAAAATGACTCTTAAAAGCATCAACAGAATGAGCCATCACAACATCACCCAGCAGT
The DNA here is from genome assembly GCA_024363595.1 of Xenopus borealis. Taxonomy (NCBI): domain Eukaryota; kingdom Metazoa; phylum Chordata; class Amphibia; order Anura; family Pipidae; genus Xenopus; species Xenopus borealis. The sequence goes on along the minus strand of CM044436.1, from coordinate 57,810,832 downwards.
GTATTCCACAACCTCACTGTCCTGACTGTGAAGAACCACCTACGCTGCTTCAAATGAAAGTCCTTTTCTTCTAGTCTGAAGGGGTGGCCTCTGGTGCGGTGATCCTCTTTATGGGTAAAAAGGTCCCCTGATATTTGTCTATAATGTCCTCTAATGTACTTGTAAAGTGTAATCATGTCCCCTCGCAATTTAAGTCTTCCATCCCCCTAACCAGTTTAGTTGCACGTCTCTGCACTCTCTCCTTCTGACTCTTTACAGCTTTCAAATGGGGGTCACTAAGCACCAATGCTCTGTAAGGCTACACATTTTTTGTTATTGCTACGTTTGATTACTCCTCTTTCTCTTCAGACCCTCTCATATCCCAGTCTCTTGTTCAAATCAATGCATGGTTGCTATGGTAATTGGGACCCTAGCAACCAGCTAAAATTGCAACTGGAGAGCTGCTGAATAATAAGCTAAATAATTTAAAAACCGCAAATAATAAAAAATGAAAACCTTTCAAATTGTCTCACGATATCACACTCTACATCAGTCCATGGGTCCATATATCTTGTTAATCCTTGTTAATATCTTGAAATACACAAAATATGTTTTTCCTAAACAAGTGTGTCCATTAAGCGAAGGAAATTGTATGGCGGTTCGGAGCTTGAAGAGAATAGACTACAACTGTATGTGCTCTACCACACGCTTTTTAAATCCATTCTATATAGAATCAAAATATGTCTAAAAGTGCAAACTATACTGTTGTGTAAATCGTTTTTCTTCTCTGTAGGAATGCATCCTCTCTGGAATAATGTCTGTGAATGGCAAAAAGGTTTTGCACATGGATAGAAACTCTTACTATGGAGGAGAGAGTGCATCAATAACACCTTTGGAAGATGTAAGGATATCCATATCTATCTTTCTCTCATTTGTTCAATGTATTTGATTTTAATGTAAGCTGTGTATCCAAGGTCAGCACAGGGTTTGCATCAAGAAAGTTTAACACCAGTCCAGCTCGGGCAAGAGCTAGAGAAATTGGTCAAATGAAGGGTTCTTGTTTTAATTGAATATTTCACTTTATATTTTTCTTCTTAGAATAATGTATAAAAGGAAAACAAACATGATATCTGTTAAGGAGTGTTTTTGTGGGGTGCAATTTGACAAATCATATCTACTTTACCACTACTTTTAGCTGTTCAAAAGGTTTAATATACCTGGAAGTCCTCCAGAGAGTATGGGACGAGGAAGAGACTGGAATGTGGATCTCATTCCCAAATTCCTTATGGCCAATGGTAAGTCTGAAATCTGTACTCTGTTCAGATGTTTGAATACACATTGTCTTATTATTTGATACGTTGTGTTTAGTGCTGTAAATAAGTTGCTTAAAGCAATCCTGACACGTTCCTATAAAAAAGCCTAGGAATATGTCCATATCTAGGAGGTGTTGCACAGCAAATATTTTCAGCTAAAAGCTCCCCCAAAGCCACCTCCAGACCCGACCTGACACTACGAATGGATATTCCACATTTCTTCAGTGACTCTGTGCTGGGGGCAGAGTGACCCTTCCATAGGTTGCAGTTCTGTTTTCATTTGTAATTTTAGGGAACGTTGTGCTCACCACTAATTTTTAAAAACATAGCAGTGGTGCCATGAGGCTGTGACCACAAAATACATATAGACAAATACAAGAGGTCCTCTGCACTCAACCCACTATCAATATATTAAGGACATTGAAACATTTTGTGCCTTAAGCTGCTAAATATGCCTCACCCTTTAAACAAAACAGGGATTGTTTGTCCATATATTGCAATATGTTTAAGCTGGCCAACTACGTCAGTCATCCCAATATGGCCAGTCCTACCCTCTACTTTCAAATGATTCATTAAGAATTCTATTGCTTTGTTATACATTTTACAAAGGGTCTAAGTTTTACCTGCAACTTCCTCGCTGCTTTCAAAGTAAAACTCACAATCTTGGTAGCCTTTTTATTAGACACCAGTGGGATCACCTGACTATGGCTGGGAAGGTGCTCCATGTTGTAATTCCCACCCTTCACAGCTATAGTCAGGTGATCCCACTGGTAAAGCAAAGTTTTTTTTAAAGGGCTTTTTTGATCGAAAATTTACCTATTTTGGTTGAAGAAAAATCTTACTACTGCATCGTTCGAATCGAATGATTCAAAGGATTTTGTGCAAAATCCTTTGAATTCTTAGAACTTAGAAATATTTTCAGGACAGGTTCTATGAGGTCCCCCTCACTTCAAGTGTTGAAGTTGAAGGATTTTAAAGGGCCAGTAGTTCGAAAATTTGACTTTTCAAATATTCAAATTTTCAATTTCAATCGGATTTTGCGGCTATTCTATAGTCAAAGTAGCCCAAAATTACTTTAAAATTCAAATTTTTTAAATTTGAATTTTATTCGAATATTCACTTCTACACTTCGTAAATGTGCCAATTAGTTCCATTTTATCATGGCAATATTCAGTAACTAGGCAAGCCCATAACCTGTCATTTCAACTGTATAAACACTAGTGGTATGAAAGGAAGGCGTGAACCTTTCTTCCCAATGCTTAAATAGTATCAAAGTTGCCAGGTGGTAAGTGGGAAACATTGGGACGTAATTCTAAACCCATTAAACTAGAGGCTTGTTTCTTACCTTGCCAAATTGACAGTGAATGCTGCCAATTTCTTAATAACAGGGGTTATGTCTGACTCTAAATTGGTGCATTAACTGTTGCATTCTGCATTCTCATTTTTGGCATTTAATTATATTACAATTAAAGCCAAAAGTGAACAGAATAAGAAATTATGTTTTGCCGCAACTTTAACTGTTACTGCAGATCTGCGATAAATACAATGCCTTTTACTGTATGCCTGTTTGTATAGGTTTTACTAATTTACTTGAAATCTGAAAAATGTGACATTATTATAATGTAACTTGTATGAACAGTTTGACATTGTTATAATGTAACCTATATGGCCACTTTAAAGGAATTGTTCAGTATAAAAATAAAAACTGGGTAAATAGGCTGTGCAAAATAAAAAAATTTTCTAATATAGTTAGGCAAAAATGTAATGTATAAAGGCTGGAGTGACTGTAAATCTAACCTAACAAAACAGAATACTACTTCCTGCTTTTCAGCTCTCTTGTTTTCCACTCACTGGTTACCCTGGTGACCAGGCAGTAACCAATCAGTGACTTGAGGGAGGACCACATGGGCCATAACTGTTGCTTTTGAATCTGAGCTGAATGCTGAGGATCAATTGCAAACTCACTGAACAGTTATGTCCCATGTGGCCTCCCTTCAAGACCAAGTACCAGACCTATGTATTTTTGTAAAAGTCCATTATCACCATTTTGTTTGTCTTTTTGTTGCAGGCAGGTGTGCACAGTAGAGTGAAAGCCGAACTTGGATGCAAAAAGCTGGATTCTTCACTCTACTGCACATGTGCCTGAAGAAAAGAAAGCAGAAAATTGTGGCAGATGAGCCCGTACAGAAATACTCCAGGACAGTGCAGTTTTCTGTTAACTGGAGCACCGGCTTAGAATATTGGTTAAGCATTTCCTGGAGGGGTTACCTGATATTTTTACTTATTTTATCGTTTGTTCAGCAGCTCTCCAGTTTTGGAATTTCAGAAGCTATCTGGCTGCTGGAGAACAAAGTACCACTGCAGCCAGCTAGTGGTTTGAATAAGAGACAGGCATATGAATAAAAATATAAATAAAAAGATGAGTAATAACATTGTAGCCAAAAGTTTTTGTACTTATGGGATCAGAAAGAAACAAAAGAGGGGAGCATAACATTCAAAGGAGTAGTTCACCTTTAAATTAACTTTTATTTATGTAGATAGAAAAAAAATTGCAGTCAGCCTTCATTTTTTGAAAAATTATTTTGCTTAATAGTTAATGCAACAAATTAGCCTCAGGAAAGAATTGGGGGCAGATATCGCTGACCCTCACAAAAAAAACCTCAAACTATATAAAATTCAGTTGGTCTGCATATCTTTTATACTAAAAGTTAACATAAAGGTGGGCTACCCTGTTAAGTAAAAATTCTTCTACAGTCTAAATGGTTCACTTCTGCCCACTTGAATTACTGCATTGCAGATTGACATTCTTCATATATATCTCTTTCAGGCCAATTAGTGAAGATGTTGCTTTTCACAGAAGTTACCCGTTATCTGGACTTTAAAGTTATTGAGGGGAGCTTTGTCTACAAAGGAGGAAAAATTTATAAAGTCCCTTCAACAGAAACTGAAGCCCTTGCATCAAGTGAGTTTGAAAAGCATGGTAAAAAAAAAATTGTTCCCAAGGAATACAAATACTACAAGTGGGCAGCTTTTTGAGAAGCCCACAATTATAATGCCTACTATTTTAGGTACTGGGAGGTTTGAGCAACATCTCCAATTGAGTTGCCTTGTGTACCATAAGCAAAGAATACAGATGCCAGTGCAATATACCATCACAGTTTTGAAATCTCGTGTGCCATCTTCATGACCTGATTTCCTGGAATTGCCATATCAAGGTGGTGTAGCAGACTGAATTGCTACTGCCTTTCACAAAGGATGTTTTATGAAAAGGGCTGCATGGAATGATTAGGGACTAGGTTTGGCTTTAAGTCTTGGTTTGCAGTACTATAACATGAAGAGGCACATTATCAAGGGTCGAATTCATGTAAGTTTTTTTTTTTTTTTTCTTCACATGAATTTGATTTTTTATCAAAGGGCTTGTTCACCTTCCAAACACACTTTTCTGTTCATTTGTTTTCAAAATGTTTCCCAGAAATAAAGACTTTTTCCATTATTTATCTTTTACTGGTTTTCCAAAATCTAAGTGTAAAGTTGAATGTTGGTGTCTCTGGTGTTGGAGTCTGGCAGCTCAGTAATTCAGGTGCAGAATCTAAACTGATACAATTTTGCAACATTTAATTGAAACATTGCACAGCAACATCTCTGGAGTATTAGCAACTATTGTATCAATTCTAACAGCTGCCTGTAATGAAACCCAGAGATTCTGCTCAGCAGGGACAAAGAAATGTATCCATTAAATTTATCAGTTTAGAACAGTTTGGGGGGGTTCGGCGACCTCCCCCCTCCCAAAGCTGCTTTAGAAGGTGAAAAATGACACTTTATACGTCAATATTAGAAAAACGGTTACAAATAGAAAATAGACAATAATTGGAAAAAGTCGTTATTTATGGTGATCTATCTGAAAACAACTAGTTGTTTGAAGGTGAACAACCCCTTTAATAAAAGCAAACATTTAAAACTTGAATGGATGTGAATGAATGTGTAGATTCATTCATTTTTGGAAATTCATATGGTGGTTATGCACATACAGAAAGTCATATGGCCTGACATACCAGGCATATTTTGCACACGTGAAATGAAGTGGATGTTATTATTGTAGTGTTTGCTGTGATTTTGGTGTCTGTAGCTGTTGCTTAAACTGAATTCTCACCTCTGTTTGGTTAATTGGAACAACATTCTTGTCTTCAGAAAGCCCAACAAACTAAGAGAAGTTGGATTTTTAATAAAATGAGAGAAACTGTATTGTAAAATAAGTGACTCAACATGTGTAAGCATTTTTTGCTAAATGGCTTAGGAACATATCTTTGGCTTGATTGGCTTTGCCTACCTGGAAATCTGCCTGTAGGTAGTAAGAAAAACTGGAGAGACTTCCAATGAATATCAGAGGAAGGACATGTGGTTTGAAATATGTAGTTCTTCAATAAATCATTGGAAGGCTCTCTGTTTTTTTCTTACTAAATATGATACAGATGTGACTACTCCATTAACTTTTGAAGAGCCTTGTATAAAATTTGAGAGTAGTGGAGGATCAGGTGGAAAGCATTTGATTATTAGGGCTTTAGTTGTCCTTGTATATTGCCTGTCCCTGATTGTCGTTTTTGTCTTAAGGTCTAATGGGGATGTTTGAAAAGCGGAGGTTTAAGAAACTGCTGAGCTATATTGCCAACTTTGATGAGAATGACTGCAAGACACTAGAAGGTATTGACCCAAAGAAAACAACAATGCGAGATGTCTACAAGAAGTTTGATTTGGGCCAGGATGTTATTGACTTTACAGGTCACGCTCTGGCACTCTATAGGACTGATGAGTAAGTTGAGTTATACAAGTTATTTATTAATTAGAAATATGTAATAACACAAACTATAGTGACTATAGGTTTTCCTTTCTCCCATTCTACTTGAAAACTTTTCTCCAGATTTTTGACAGATTGAATTGGTCTTGTGTAGAACATAGATTTTACCTATTCTTTTAATCAGGCAGCTTAGATTCCCAGTGCACAGATACTCCCTTTGCTTTATAGACCACTGCTTGGGACAGATGCAAGGGAGGGGTTTGTACAGTATAGGACCTGTTATCCAGAATGCTCAGGACCTGGGGTTTTCCAGATAACGGATCTTTCTTTAATTTGGATCTTCATACCTTAAGACTACTAGAAAATCATGTAAACATTAAATAAACCCAATAGGCTGGTTCTGTTTCCATTAAGGTTTAATTATATCTTAGTTTCGAGAAAAAGGAAATCATTTTTAAAGATTTGGATTATTTCATTGTAATGGAGTCTATGGGAGACTGCCTTTCTGTAATTCAGAACTTTATGGATAACCGGTTTCGGGATAATGGTTCCCATACCTGTATATTGTTAATCTGCTTACTCTGTACCCTAAAACACAGACATATAAATATTAACTCCATTTTGACTGTTGAGTGCATATTTGGGTATTGCCAGTTATGCAATATAACCAATACGCGTCTGTTCTTCTTCGTTACGTTTTTAACTCCATATAAAACCTCTACCATCAATTTGCATCAGATAGAAAGGGTACCATTTTCTATATCTTTCTTAAGGAATAATTCCCATACTATGGGTCTGCCCCCATTTCCCTAAGTGATTCAAATCAATGGGTGAATGGTGCCTAAAGGCTAGTCAGGATAAGTATGGGGGTTAAGCTTTTGTGCTCTTATTGATATCTCTCCTTGAACATCTGTTTAATCTCCAAATAAAATAAGCTTGCATTTTATGTGTCCTCAAGACTCATGGTCAAATTGCTTGTCTTCTTGAAAGTTTTGTGTAACATTCTGTAGGTCAATTCTTTCTACACAGCAAATAATTTCATTGTCATTGTCCTGAGTAATACCACAATCCCTGTTTTTTTTTCCCCCTAGATATCTGGACCAGCCCTGTCTTGAGACCATAAACCGGATTAAATTGTATAGTGAATCTCTGGCTCGATATGGCAAAAGCCCTTATCTTTATCCACTTTATGGCCTTGGAGAGCTGCCACAAGGTTTTGCAAGGTAAGACAGCTGGACTTGTTCACTTATCAGGCATGCCAAAATCTCTGTTTAAAAATGTATTTTAAAAAGTTGATTTAGTTACACAATCCAGCTTCAGTACAGACCAGATTGTCAAAACTAGGGATGCACCAAAGCCACTATTTTGGATTTGGCTGAACCCCTGAATCCGTTGCGCCAAATACCAAACCGAATCCGAACCATAATTTGCATATGCAAATTAGTGAGGGGGAGGGTAAAGAGAAGTGTGCGGCAAACAATTTTTTTTACTTCCTTGTTTTGTGACAAAAGTCACATGATTTTAAGGATTTGGTTCAGCCAGGCACAAGGATTCGCCGAATCCTGCTGAAAATGTCCGAATCCTGGCCGAATACCTAACTGAATCCTGGATTCGGTGCATCCCTAGTCAAAACAGAATATTTACTAATATCTTACCTATTTCTTTCCGTCTTACATGGAGTGGATTATGCCCGTAAGCAGCTTTTGTTAATAATCTCTATATGTTATCCTTTACATTTTACAAGCAGCACACTTCCTTGCTGTTTTGTGCTGCCAAATCCCAAATGGCTGTCACACATTTCCCTTTTTCATATCCATTATATTATGCTATCATTTGTCCCCCCAACGATAGCTTTGTATTTCTACCTGATATCCTGTAGACACTATTCCTGTATTAAGAGACCCTAACCATCTTTGACTGCAAAGTTTTCATGTATGGTCTTTGCTTACAAGTTGTTTCTGCCTAACATATAGTGCCTCGTGTTTTCCAGATTGAGTGCCATTTATGGTGGGACATACATGCTGAACAAACCAATAGAAGAGCTGGTGATGGAGAATGGCAAAATTGTTGGTGTGAAATCTGAAGGGGAGGTGAGAAATTGTATGCGTTTATTTTGCTTTGACTGTCTCTGCAGGTGTAAGAAACCAGTGGTTAATGTGTTTCGATGTCTCCTACCAACCAGCTGTATGCAATTGGATGCAAGTGGAAATTGGAGTACATTATTTCACCTTATATCAGTATAGTGGTGAAAGCAAACAGTTGGTAGGACATTAACTAAGATATACTGTTAAGTATATGAAACCTTCATTATTTAATGTTGGCTGTAGATCAGCCTGCTCTCTTCCTACGCACCTGCAAACTCTGCAAAAATCAGGTATGACTTCTCATGTTTACGGGGAACCTGGACATAAAAATATCCTATCAGAAATAATGAGTAGGTTACAAAAAATGTAGCCTACAAACGCTGTATTTGGCTTGTCATTTTGTCATTCTTTTAACTAAAGCAAGAATGACATGTTAATTCAGAATTACTCTTTGCATTTCAAACCAATTCAGACTTTTCATGTATGGTGTGCTGGAAATAGAGAAGTACCCTAAGCTTCAAAGGATTTGTTGGCATCAAGACGACACATCCTCTAGTCTGTAGTAACATAAGGAGACAAGTACCCTGCTTGTTGTACAAATATGCCATATTTGCTTGGAAAGTATCGACTTCATATCTTTAACTACTTGTCGTTTTTTTTTCTTTAAGATTATGTTATATAAAATGGGTTAAAATGCACAACAACATATTTAAAAACACAATGTGGTGCTGACCCCTAATAATTAGTTTGCCCTGGCTTCCTACAGTTTTGTATATTGCCTTCAAGGATTCACAATTGTAATTGCATTTGGAGATCAGTATTCCAGGGTGACAGGTAAAAAATAAGCATGACATGACTTTAACACAAGCTTTTTGGCTTTTGTAGGTGGCACGATGCAAGCAGCTGATATGTGATCCTAGTTACGTTCCTGATCACGTGACTAAAGTAGGGCAGGTTATCCGTGTAATATGTATTCTGAGCCATCCAATAAGAAACACGAATGATGCCAATTCCTGCCAGATCATCATTCCACAGAATCAAGTCAACAGAAAATCCGGTGAGTTTCAAAAAGAGGTCAAATTCCTTACGGATGTAAAAATCAGTGCGCAGGATTTAGGAAAAGGTCATCAGAGCTTGAGAGAGAAGACTTTATAAGTTAGCAAGGCATAACCTCGAGGGGGGCAGGGACCTTGATCCTGCAATGGCTGTGGATGTGATTT
>CM044436.1:57768113-57795204 GCA_024363595.1 Xenopus borealis | reverse complement strand
TCACAACTTTTTGAAAGGACCAAACAGAGGTGCAGAATTGATTAGACAGTCTGGTGTGTTGCTTCGTAGAGTATGAAAATGATTTCTGTACTGCAAAGTAAAGCCAAATTCTGGAATCTGGTGCTGTGCCTCATTTAATCAGTCATTCTCTTTGGTCTAGTAGATATGTTGCCAATGTTGTTCCTTTACTATTCAACTGTCCTCTTAGAAATGAATTCTCTTCCAAGTTTTCCCATTGTCTGTCACCATCCTCTTTTGCTACAGAAGCTGTTTAGGCCTCAGCCAGCTGGAAGTTTAGCCTGCCCTCAAAGTGAGGCACTAGCTGCTAGCAGATCAGGAACAGAACCTAGGTCTCAATCGGAAAGGTCTTTTACAGGGTGACAGCAGATAGTTAATTAAAGGAAAATTCAACCCCTTAAAGGGCAAGGAAAGGCAAAGAAATAAAATCCCATTTTTAATTTCTTTAATGAAAAAGAAATCTATCTCCAATATACTTTAAATTAAAAAATGTGTGTCGTTTTTATAAGAAACCTGACTATGGAGTGAAATTCTCCCTTCATTTAGTGCTGAGGATAGGAATTGTCAGACAGTCCCTAGCTTCTGGCAGGGAAACAATCATACTTATGAACAGCAGGGGGAGTCCCTGCCTTACTTACCAGCCGTGCAGAACTCAGGCCCCCTGTGGCCAACTTTGAAAGCATAAATCATTTGTTTGATTAGGCTTGTGGTGCAGTAAGTTCATGTTTAGTTTACAAAATACAGCATTTCTAGCCTTATTGTATTTTACACTTTTACTTGTCCTTTAAAAACCCTACACTACATAGACCCCCCCAGCCTAACTGCTGCCCCTAACTTTTTACTTACCCCATCGGTGCAGATCCAGGGCATTAGAGTTCAAGGCAGCCATTTTCTTCCCTTCAGATCTTCTTCAGCAATTTCTGTGACTATTGGCACATGTGCAGTTGTCATGAAGCAGAGAATTGCTCCAACTGTGCTTGTGCCAATATGCAGCTCTCTTCCTGAAGATTTCCGAAGAGAAGACGATGGCGCATGTGAACACCAATGCCTTGAATTTACACCAAGAGTCTGTGTAGGGTACACATTTCTGTGGTTTAGGTGAATTGTACTATAAGCTGCAAGTCACAGTTTCCCTAAGAGACCTGCTTATCTTAAATTTTTACAATTGTTTCTCTGCTTGTTTTAAGTTGGTACAAAAGTATCAAGTGTCACCTGCCATGTAATCTGCGCTCCCTATCAAAGGCCAATTCTGTTTCTGGTTGTTCAGTGCAGGAGATCAGAGAAAGTCAGGACATTTCGGGAGGTATGATCATGGAAAATTCTTTTGCTAAATGCAAATGTGTGTATATTCTCACCTTTTCCATTGAAACGAATGCCCCAAGCAATAGCAATACCACTGTGCAGCACCTGCTGATGTAGCCAAAGTTCTGTGGTTTTATGGGCAGATTTAGCCATAGCTCTGGCCTGCCCTTCTTCAACATGGTAGCCCAGAAGCATGTGCACATAGTCATGCCACAGGCCATGGTGTCGATAAACCACAAATCTAGAGAGGGATATGGTAATAAGGGCGCTAGGGTTTTAAAGGGAAGTTAGAGACTTCCTAAACTAGTAGTTTCCATGCTCCTTTTTCAACGTGGCCATTCTAGTGTGAAAACCTGCTGGAAAAATGCTGAGCTGAGTAGCCGTTTGTGGCTTGGCCCATGCTGCACAACAGGGGTCCAACTTTTTTTTTTTTAACCTTTGACCTGCATTCAAATCTAAAAATTGTGAGAGTAATGGGAGTCACCAAATATGGGCTGTGAGTGTCCCCACAGACCCAGGGCTAGCATTTCCTTGCTGCACCAGCCCAGGGTACTATTCTAATGAACGCTAAGCTCTCTGTGATCCCTTGGGCCACCTGATCTCTGTAGCAAAAGCATCTCAATTGCCCAGGGCTGCTACAAGGTAAAAAGATGGCACTGCAGTATAAAACCAACTCAATCTAGCAGTACAATATTTTTATTAACTCCAGCCCATCGTTTGGCAAGAAACTGAAATCCGTGGATGAAAGTAGGTGTCTACAGTATGATCAGTACCAATTAGATTTTATGCTATGAAAGCTTCTGTAAATGAAAGAAAAGGCCTGCACTCTTCACCGTACCCTATTGCAGGGATCACCAACCAGTAGCTCGTGAGCAACATGTTGCTCTCCAACCCCTTGGATGTTGCTCTCAGTGGCCTCAGAACAGGAGCTAATTTTTGAATTCCAGGCTTGGAATGTATAAAAACCAGGTGTACTGTCAGAGTCTCAATGTAGGTTGACAATCCACATAGGGGCTACCAAACGGCCAATCACAGCACTTATTTGGCATTCTAAGAACATTTTTCATGCTTGTGTTGCTCCCCAGCTCCCTTTTATTCTGAATGTCGCTCACAGAATAAAAAGGTTGGAGATCAATGCACTATTGGAAGGACCCTCCTGAAGAAGCATTAGAGGCCACCTTGAAATTCTTTATGGCTTTGGTTATTATTATATAGATTATGCCAACCGGGCTGAAGAAGGTGTTTGTTTTGGAACAAATAAATATTACAGAGTAGGGGGGTGTCCAAACGTGGCCCTCCAGCTGTTAAGGAACTACAAGTCCCACAATGCAATGGAGTCTGACAGCCACAGTCAGGCAAATGCATTGTGGGACTTGTAGTTCCTTAACAGCTGGAGGTCCAATTTTGGACACCCCTGGCAGGGGGAACACTCATAAGGCAGGTGCTATGCTCCTCTCTACACCGTAACATTTGTTCACTTTGGATGCTCTCCACTTAAATCAGGGGCCCGGGAGAAAAGATACACACTGCTCATTTGTATATTGCTAATAGAACTACACCTCAACACTGACCACATTATGCATAGAGGTCTTTAGTCAGTTGTCACAAAGCCTCCAGCAAATAAGTCATGTCAATAAGCCAATACCCATTTCATTCTTCATACTGTTACTTGTGCTTTATTAAAAAAAAAAAAAAAAAAAAAGTTGTATTAAGATGACACTCAAAACGGAATCACTCGTATTTACAACAATACTTTAACACACTTGTCAACACAGAAGCAAAGTAAAAATATCAAGTAAATATATGGAAATGTCTTGTAACATACATTGCTTTAGTTAAATAGCTTATTCTCTTCTGTTAGCTTAGTGTTTGTGTACAAAGATTTACAACAAAGTCGTGAAAAAGAACCCTAGGGGGATATATATATATATAAATTCTAAATATGAATTATTTACATATGAACTGAACCGTTTACATGTTTCGTTTCCTATAACATAGCAATAAAAAGGAAAAAATAATTTAAATGCTCTTAAAAGGAAAAACCATTTGTGGACTGTTCTAGGCAGGTTAAAATTAGGACTGTAAGCAGCACAATATTGTGCAAAAAACAATGTACCAAATTTTCTACATCAAAGCTGGTAATCAATCTTTGTGTATAGTGCCGCTCATCTGGGTCGGTTTGTGCTCCAATGTTTCATCACCTACAAAAAAAAAAGACAAATGATTACAATTACAAGTTCCACTGAGGCAGCACAATGTCGCATCAAACTGCTTTGAAAATGACTGCTTCAATATCGGTAGAACCCCCATTTTTGTTGTGGAAAATGTAGATTTAGGGGAAGGCATTAGGAATGGTGTAAAATAAAGGGAAACTTAAAAATCAGGGAATGTAAAATTGTGACTGTATATCATGTATTTTCCCAGACAATTACACAGCTGTGGGGAAAAAGCAAATGGAATACAATTAGACAAAGAGAACCTGAGTAGACACATAAGGAACAAAGTTATTTAAATGCCAAATTATCTGTGTGAAAAAGTACACACTAAGGGGGAAATTCACTAAAGTGTGAAGTGTCAAAACGCTAGCGCCAATTCACCAGTGTTACGTCATTTTGGAACTTTGCAATTTACTAACGCTCCCTGGCGTAACTTCACTAGCAAAGTAGGCCGACTCTAGCGCTACTTCCCACCCTTACGCTTGGCGAAGTTGCGCACTGACAAAAGGACGTAACAACGCTAATTCACGCACTTGAAGATTTTACTGAATGTTACCTCTTGCACAAGACTTGACTTCACCACCTCAGACCAGGAGAAGTGCAATAGAGTAGATAAGAGAGTCACTGGCTTAACTACGGAAGTTAGTGAATTTGCCCCTTAGTCGTAACACAGCCAGGCATAATTGCAGTCAGCTCTGCTGAATCTAAACTAGGGATGCACCGAATCCACTATTTGGGATTCGGATGAAATATTCATCTGAATACATGAAGGTAAAAAGTGGGAAAAACTTTTTTTTACTTCCTTGTTATGTGACCAAGAGTTACTTTTCCCTTCCTGCCCCTAATTTGCAGAATTCTGTTTAGCCAGGACTAAAGCTGGCCATAGACGTAACAATTACGATCTTTCTCGGAAAAGATCTTTCCGAGAAAGATCGTTCGTTTCAACACACACGTGTAGAGCTGAATCGTCAGATATACAGGTAGAAACAATAGAATTCTACTTGTATCTGACGATTCAGCACTAACAATGGCCGATGTTCAGGGAGCTTTCAAAGGAATCCAATCAAAATTTTCTGTCCAGTCCGATCAACCAGCCGACCGATATCTTAATCCTCTGACGATGTCGGTCGGCTCATTTCCCACCATACACGACCGAATATCGTACGAAAATTTGTTTCATACGATATTATCTGTGCGTCTATGGCCACCTTAAGGATCCTGCTGGAAAAGGCCAAAGAGCGAACGGCATCCTGTATTAGGTGCATGATCTAAACCACTGAAACTTAAAGGAACAGTTCAATGTAAAAAATAAAAACTGGGTAAATAGATGTAAAAAAAATCCCATGCCTACTGCGATAATGGTCTATGAACAGACAAGCAGAAGTGGAACTTTCTGGGTAACAGGTATGACCTAAAACAAATAGAGCATTTCACACTAAGGACTTGCAATAATCACTCACCATGAGTAAAGTTCTGCATCAAGTTTCTGGATTCTCCTAATAAACCTGTCCACGTCCAGCACAAGTATACCGTACTGCTGATACTCCTCTCTTACTGGGCTGGGCTTGTCTGAAAGGGAACCGGCGCAATGAAAGAATTCATAAGAATGCATCACAATGAATGGAGGCACGGTTACAAGAATAATTCAAGAAAACAAGGATTCTAGTTTCACAGTGATGTTGAAGTTAGTTGAATATATAATCCGTTGCATTACCTGTCAAATACACAGCAAGTCTACTATGTATTCTCTGGTTCTGAAGATTCAGCATGCATGACAGTTCATCCGACGCTTGATTTTTCTTAGAATCACACATGTGGTAAGGCAAAACTTCAACCATATTCCTTAGTTGGTAAGATTTTAGAAGTGAACTCTTCAGCTGAGAAACAGAGCCCATTCTGCTGGGAGAAAAACGTATGTAAAGGAGTGTCATCCACCAGGGTGAAACATCACTGAGCTGATGCACAGATAAGTAGATCACACAGAGATAGATACAGGCAGCCATTAAACACAATTTAAACAAAATAGCCTACCCACGTGGGGCCATAATAAAGACCACATACCAGAAATTCACAGTCATCAGCTGGACAAACTGCAGATAGCTTCTATACAGCAGTGAAATTACAGAATGAAAACCAACATTTTTCTCAGTAAATATATTTCTGATGGGGTTATTGACATGGAATGTACACCAGGGTGACAACCCAAGTAATTCACACATACAAAGAACTCAAAACAAACAGGTCAATACAATAAGTTATGTGTAATCAAGTGGAATGACACAGGGAATAAGTATTGAACTCATGAAAGAAAGAGGTGCAAAAAGGAATGGAAAGCCAAGAAGCATCTCATGATGGTTAAATGCAAAGACCTCAAGACCTTATTGCTGCACAACATACTGATATAGCATTGGTCACAGACGTATTTCTAAGCTCCGGAATGTTCCAGTGAGCTCTGTTGGGCCATAATCCAGAAAGGGAAAGAACATCATCCATGACCAGGTGCTCAGTCATAAGAATAATCAGAAGAGTTGTCCAAGAGCCAATGATCACTCACAGAGAGCTTCAGAAAAACCTTGAATTAGCAGGTGGGGTTGTTTCAAAGAAAACAAATAATGCACTCAACAGACATGGCCTTTATGCACGATAACCATCGAGACTCCAATGCTCCAAAGGATGTTAAAGCTTGTTTAAAGTTTGCTGCACACCATTCAGACAAGCAAATGAAATTCTGGGAAAATATAGTCTGGTCAGATGAGACCAAAATCAAAGTGTTTGGATGTCATTGCACACACCATGGCTGGAGGAGAAATGACACTGCACATCAACACAAAAACAACATACCAACAGTGACGTTTGGAGGTGGGAACATCATGGTGTGGGGCTGTTTTTCCAACATATGGTTGTTTCAGACTTATAATTGAAGGAAGGATGAATGGAGAAATGTACATTCTTGATAACAATCTGCTGCCCTCTACCAGAATGCTGAGGGTGGACATTCCAGCAAGACGATCCCAAACACACAGCCAAAGAAAATCTCAATTAGTTCCAGAGAAAGAAAATAAAGCTGCTAGTCAATCACCGACTTGAATCCAATTGGAAATCCATGGAAAGAAATGAAGATCCGAGTTCATAGAAGAGGCCCCCAGAATCTTCAAGATTTGAAAACCATTTGTGTGGAAAAATGGGCCAAAAGACTTTCTTTGATAATAAAAACCTTTGAGTAATTATAAAATCTGAAGTGGATAATGTTATTGTGGATGTGTTTGTGTCCCATGTTAAATGTAATATTGCTGAACATTAGCTGAAATATAAAAGTGGAGCATCTACACCTACTCCTCCTACAGTTTTAGGGGTACAACACCCAAACTCTCCACATGTCTCCGTCCTATAGCGGAGTAGGTTGCTTTCACCCATTGACTTTGAATGGTGAAACTTAAAATGGTGCCATTCTTACAGTTTTGATGCTACACTCACCAAACTTGAATCACGTACTCATGGGGTCAACCTAAATGAAAAGGCAGTATTCACTGGATGCCCAAACGTGCCCAACAACAGCATTGACTTTTTATGGAGAAATTTAAACTGCTGTCATTTTCAAATGTATGATGCCAATGTCCCCAAACTTTTCACAGTTCCTCACTGGGTGACTAAGGTTAAAAGTTTGAAAAAGTGGGCAGAGCCAACAAGAGCCAATCAGATTTCATTGAGTGAGTGCACATGTTTTTTCAAACCAACATAAACTTTGTTCTCAAACTTCCCTTTCTAGTCTGTGTTGAGTTCTTTGTATGTGTGGATTACTTGGGTTGTCACCGACATCTGGTGTAAATTGTGTTCAGAATATAAGCAGTATGGCTAAAAAAGTTAAAAAGTGTTGTTTTTATTTCAGTACATGCAAATGCATACCTCCCAACATTTTAGAGGGTCAAAAAGATTTGCCGTGCAGAGCAGTTGAAATTTAACCGCGCCCATTTTTGTGGCCACACTTTGAACACATTTCTGTGGTTTTTATGTGTTACTACAGTTTTGCTAATGAAGGTGAATTGCCCTTTAAGCTGCAAATCACAGGTTCCCCAAGAGACCTTCTTATCTTAAATTGTTAAAGAAGTTAAGTATCTAATCTGGTCCAAAAGTCAATCAATATCTGTTTGTGGCTGTTCAGTGCAGGAGATCAAAGAAAAAGCCAAGGACATTTCAGTAACAATCTGGGACTGTGGGTTGAGCTGTCAAAAGCGTGACAGTTGGGAGGCATGCAAATACATTGGGAACACATTCTATTCCAAATCAAAACATGAAGAAACATTGATCAGATTAGTGTTATTCCTCTACAGAAAGTGAAGAAACGGAAATATAAGGCTGTTCCAAAAACAGCAGTGACTGCATTCTTCTTTACAAACTCAAATATTCACTGTACAAACTGAAAAATGCTTCAAGATTTTGCATGGGGTCTGGAATCAAGATGTTGCCCCTCTACTGGTGTGTTTGGGGTTGTTGTCTTGTTGAAAACCCAATTTCAAGGGCATTTTCTCTTCAGCATAAGGCAACATGAACTCCATGTATTTTCATTTATTGATACTAATCCTTGATCCCTGGTACGTGATAAATAGGCCAAACACCATAGTATGAGAAACATCCCGATATCATGATGCTTGTGCCACCATGCCTCACTGTCTTCACACTGTACTTGAATTCAGTGTTTGAGGGTCGTCTTAAAATCTGTGTGCAGCCCCTAGACCCAAAAGCAACAATCCTACTTAAAGTCCACAAAATGTTGCACCATTTCTTTTTTAGGCCAGTCAGTGTGTTCTCTTCAGCACATCTTTTTTCCACAATGGGAACTTGCAGGGGCTTCTTGCCGATAGCTTGGCGTCTTCTAATTGTAACAGTACTCACAGGTAACTTTAGACCATCTTTGATCTTCCTGGAGCTGATCATTGGCTGAGTCTTAGCCATTTTGGCTGTTCTATTAATTTGATCATACTTGTCCATTTTTCCCAAGTCTTTAAGGCTTTGGTTGCCACTTTAAAGCATTTCAGATAATTTTAGCCTATCATTTTCTTGCACTTCTTTATATGTTTTCTCCTCTCCAATCACATTTCTAATCAAAGTACACTTTTCTTCTGAACAATGTCTGGAACAACACATTTTACTCCAATTTGTGTAGAGAAATGCAACATAGCCAGTATGCACAATATGCCTTCCTTCCCAAAATAATTCACACCTGTTTTTTTTACAGAAAAATTAAACTCCCCACAGCTATTATTTGAAACAAGATATTATTATTATTTGGAACAAACCTCAATTAATGATTCAATTACACAGAATCAGAAGCATGACTATTGGGTCTGTTGGTTTTCTATAATTCTACTACACCTACTAGTAAATTATTGGCCATGTAGAATGTAGAAACAGTATTTCTACCAATCAGATTAGATTAGTAATGTTGCGATTATTCTGATAAATATGTTGACGCTATATAAATACATGTTAATAATAACACAACTGTATTTAAGGATTTGGCATGTGGTGTTGCTTTACTACTACTCAACTACTACTCAAGCAAGGATTAACTTATAATAATGTCTTTTGTGTGTGTACTTTTAAAAAGTCAGATACAATATGGAATGTGTTCCTAAACAAGGAAAGACTATATCTGATAATTGTTGGGGTGTATAGGTGTACCACCACACAGCTTTCCAAAAAGTGGAACGTGTTCCCATAATTGAAAGGATTGTGTCAATAAATTATGCTGTTCATTCTGAAAACAATGAACCCTGAATGTGAGACAATGGAAGTTCTGTCTAAAGGCTGCCATACACGATAAGATCCGCTTATTTCAAGAGGTCACGAAATTAGTGGATCTTTCCTCAATATGCCCACCAATCGCAGGGCAATATTGGGTTAAAGAGCACCTGTTGGGAAAAAAAGTTATCCCCAAAATTTTTTTAAATGCCCCCTGCCAGTCCTAGGATACTGACACCATGGAGGAGGCTCCCAGTGTGAGCAGCCATGTCCAGTCACTCGCATGTGCATAACGCACATGTGACGTCATGCGCACAGGCATACTGAGCGATTCGGGGACGCTTTTCATTATGGGACCCATGGGAAGCCCCCATACACAAGCTGCCGAATCGATCTAAAGGACCGATATAGGCAGCTTTAATCTGCATGTGTATGGAGATCTTAAGGCTATTTCCACCTGGGCTCATACTGCCAAATTTGCCGGACTTTGACAACATATTAAATAAAAGGAGTAATCTATTAAAAATTACTAAACTATTAAATTAAAGGACTAACTAATCTTGGCATTAATGGTTACGAGTATTCACCAGTTGAAAAATATCTATGAATCCAAGCAGTTGGAAAAAAAGCATGTGTTATTATGTTAGAAATATTTTAGCTGTATGGCTGTAAGAAAAAACATAGGGGCAACGTTTGCTATAGGTCGTTACCTTACCAAACATTCAGCGGCTAGCATGTACTGGTCACCTGTTTAAAAGCAAAACTCTCACTCATTATTTGTTGTGCGTTTCTGCACCTGATCAAACCTTTGCTTTATGATCAGACACTTACACTTACCTTTTATCATCTTTTAGCTTTCTACTCTCTCTGTAATGAATAAGCCATTTCCAAGCAGATATTTTGTTCATCTTCTTCAGCAGTCGAAAAATGTCTTTTAATTTATCTGAATAAAAACAAAGCATTGGCATAGTGAGAAAAAAGGGGTTTTTGTCTACTAATTTAAGGAACAGCAACACTAAAAACTGAAAGTATATTAATGTAATGAAAATACGACGTACTGTTTGTGCTGCAATGGTAAAACTGGTGTGTTTGCTTTAGAAACTCTACTATAGTTTATATAAATAAGCTGCTGTGTATTCAAGGGGGCAGCCATTCAAAGCTGAAAATGAGGAAAGGCACAGGACACACAGCAGATAACAGATAAACTCTGTAGTATACAATGGGATTCTTCAGAATGTATCTGTTATGTACTGTGTATCCTGTGCTTGAATGGCTGCCTCCATAGCTACGCAGCAGCTCGTTTATATAAACTATAGTCATTTTTCTGAAGAAAACACACCAGTTTTATCAGTGCAGGTCAACAGCACATTATATTATCATTCCTTTAAAATACTTTCATTTGTTGGTGTTACTGTTCCTTTAAGGGTCTCTTTTACAGGGCTTTACCATAAAACACCTGGATAGCAAAATTCAGCCCTAGGTCACCAACTGGATAGTCGTGAAAATAAACTGGTAACAAAGCAAACAACAAAAAGACTGCTCTTACTTTCACTTGAATGACTTTTTAAAAAAGATTTACAAGACCTTTGCAAAAGTTGCCTGGCAACAATATACATTAGGTGCTGCATCATGTACCCTGCCGATAGTTATACTTCCGAGTATGCATCCAGAAAACAAGCCCAAAAGTTACCTAAACTTATGGACTCCATCACGGTCTGGTCTGAAACCACAAACCCGCCAGACTGGAAGAGTTCCTGAAATGACGAATCCATTATGTCTTCAGGATTGTCCACACCGGCAAAGGTTACATTTGGAAGGAGCCTCAGTTGCAACAAACAAGGAATCTGCAGAAAAGAGAAGCCATGTTTTTAAAGAAAACTATCTAACCTGAAAGCAGCTGCCACGGATATATAGGCAGCATGGTGCTGCAGTGGGTAGCACAGATGCTTTGCATCACTGGGGTAGTAGGTTCAATTCCAGCCAGGGCACTATCTACAAGCAGTTTATATGTCCTTTCTGTGCCTGAGGGCATGGTTTCCTATTACCTCCCACACTTTAAAACCATACAGGCAGGTTAATCGTTCATGATATTGTGCATGAATGTGATATGGACTTAGATTGTAAGCTCCACTGGGGCAGAGAATGCTTTGCATTTCATTCAAAAATGCAGATGAATATGTCAGAACTATAGGACAGTGTACAATGACAATGATTTCTGACTTCCTGGCAATTCATTTTTCAAAACAATCATGCGGTGGACAGTTTCATCCAAAGAAGAGATCAGGCAAAACTCAGTCTGCATTACAGAAACAATATAATATTTGATTTTTCCCACTCAATGTCTTTCAGCTATTTAGAGTTAAATTCATTCATTTATATATTTGTAACATAAATATTACGTTGTCTTCACATTTCTGAACTCTTCCATGTTCTGTAAACTGCCCTGTGGCAAAATATTCAGCACCGAGAAATGAACTAGGCTGAGGTGCAGTTTATTTTTTGTAATGATTAATGACTACTAGTTGGGTTTTGTTCGGTATGTTGTGGGAAAAAATAGCCACGGCCACAATACAGAGCATTTCCCCGCCAATTTTCCGACATATACGACACTTTTGAAATAGTGTAGTGAAAAGTGGGCGTGATTTTTTTCGGCGCCACTTTCCCCGACATTTTTCTGAATTACTCGTCAACTAATTTTTTTGCCGACAATTTTTTTCCAATTTTTCGGTCTGTCTGTCTGTTGGTCTATCAATAGGGCAGGTAAGATCTAAAGCTTAACAAAACTCTACATGTAAAACATGCAGGTGCACAATTTGGCTCTATCAAAAAATGGAAATATTTTGGTTACAGGTGACTGAAAAAAAGTGTCAAATCTTTTCAAGGACTTAATCTGTACAAGTACACACAGTTTGGCTGAAATAAATTAACAGCTGACACAGCATTGCTTAACATTTTGTTTTTAGCAACATTTATACAAAGAAGACTAAGGGCCTCATAGAATAAAGCCTCGAGTACTAAGAAGCCTGATTAAAACTGAGCTATGCACATGATTTCTCATTTCCTATGGTGCCTATGGATTGGAGGAAAGCTAATGTGATTCTAATACGTAAAGGAGAAGGAAACCCTGTAGAAAAAACCCTGTACCCACCTATGTGGGGTTTTTTTCTACAGGGTTTCCTTCTCCTTTAACACTGAATTATGCTTAACCTGGCTGTTATGGGCCTAAAGATCTGATATCCGTATTTGGCATGCTATCTGACAGTTTGTTTCTACAGTCCATCGTTTAAGATTAGCTAAATATGTTCCACGTCTCAATTTTTAACTGATAGAAAAATGTAAACAATCTTTCATATGCTTCAACGTTTTGCAAAATCCTAAATTGCAAGTATTCCATGTAACAATACCTCTATGTGTATAAATGTAATCTTGATCATAGTGAATACACTGGTGTGGGGAAAACTTGAGTTGCTGCATAAGCGGTTTAATATATTCACAAATTGACCACACCCTTTATTGTACCTGACCTTGCATACCTTATGGATGTGCACAGATATGTCTTCATTTCTGACGATCACAAACATCTCCTCTGATGCTTCATTGCTGTTGCAGAACTGTTGAGGATCACTTACAGTGTGGCCAGCTTGATTAAGTAAATTCTAGGATAAACCGAGATCATATTTAAAAAAAAAAAAAGTACTGATACCATGTACATAATATTTAGGGACATCATAAAAATTGAAATCTGTAATCTTGAAATCTGTAATGAAAAGTTAGAGACATAAACAATACAAACCTTCAGGATCAATTATATTTTGTGCAGAAGCTGGTTGTTGCATGGTTTGGGTAAACTCCCAAGAAACATGTAAATGCACATTTTTTTTTTTCAAGGTCAGATTTAAAAAAATATTGGACTACTTGTGCACTTAAATGGCCAGTATCCCCCATTATTAGTTCAATGAATAGAGCTTGTGCTGAACATTGCATATTGCTTTAAATAATGTTTTTTATTTCTTGCACAAAACAAGGCAAAAAGTTTAACAATGTCCCATTCCAACATCCTGATTTATATGAGTACTTAAAAGGTATGGGGTGCACACTGAAGTACCTCCCCCAGCCCACCCTTAACTAATAAATTGGTGACTGAAAGAGAACATGTGTCAGAAACAGAGCTTAGAGGTTCTTGGACAGGCAGTAAGGATAGGGTCATGCTGTGGGCTGTGCCCCCTGCTGTTCTGTACCTTGCACCCAGTCAGTGCTGGTCTATGCACTACAAAACAGAGCACAGAGGCAGCTATTTGAGTACACCCAAGCATGGTGTACAACGTGCAAAAAAAAAAAAAAAGGGGGAGGTTGTGGTTTCATTGGGACAGGTAGCAAGGACAGGGCCCTGAGGGCTGTGCCTCCTGCTGCTTTAGAACATCTCAACATCTGAAGGTACCCAGCCTTGACACTTTCATGTTTTGCTGTTCCTTCAAACTATGTCAAACATAACTGTATAATTGGTTACAGCACAAATTACAAAATGTTGCAAATTTTAAATAATAATGTGCATTTTAATATTTAATTAACTGAAATTTGAATAAATCTTAAGGCATATAAATATATATATATATATATATATATATATATAGATAGCACTACTTATTTTTTTAAAGACACACCAAACAGATATGTACGTAATGGTTGAAAATGGAAATAATTTTACCTTTACTGAAGAGTAGAAATAATCATCACTTGTTTCGTTTACATAAAAGTGAAAACTCCTTCTGTTGAGTTGCTTCACAACATTGTGCAATTTACAGTGAAGAGTTGTGCAAAAGTCTGAAATGATGTCTTTCACAACACATGAATTTTTTGCATCAGGATCAAAAGTCTGTCTTGAGCAAGCCTTTCTAGAGGTGGTGCGATCTGTTAACGGGTCACCTGAACGAACTCTGCTCAATTTCAAGTGAGTAGACTGAGCACACTCCTTGAGGATCACTGAAATGTCATCATCAATTGCTTTCTTTGATCTATTACCATATTTTAATTGCTGTAAATGAAAACTCTTTTTTTTATTTTCATTGACTTTTTTTGTGTTCCTGCAGCTATGTGCTGATCTACCCTTTAGTTCATATTCATTGATCACTTGGGAAGAGTAGGTACTATTATGCCATCGTCTATGTTCAATGCCATCCCTTTTGTGATCAGAATGTTGAACTGTGATTAGTAGAGGGTGTTTTATTTTAGATCTTGAACCTGAAATACATGGAATTCTCTTAGATTCAAACATTGTCCGAGAAGGAGGTTCAAAAATATCCTTATCCATGGAGGCACTTCTTAAAACTCTTTTTAATTGATTATTAAAACGCAAATGCTCCAGATCAAGCGTACTCTGTGTTGGACCATCGGATGCTATCCTTCTTTTTTTTAAAATATTGAATGGTTCAAGGTTGTTTGTAGAACCACTTTTTCTAGGCAAAGGCCTACCAGATTCTAGAAAATATCTACTAACTATTACATTCTCATATTTCCTTCTTCTTAAAACATCTCGGTGTCTAAAGTACTTAGGGATGTATTCTTCATCATCCAAAGGAACATCACAAACATCTAACTTTCTTTTGAAATTCTTTGTGTGTCTTACTTTTGTGGAGTATGCGGCCTCATGTAATGATGTGCTTTCATGATCTGAACTCGGGTGGCACGAGTACTGTTTGTAAGGATTTCCAGGTTCTTGGGCAAATGCAACATCTCCATTAGTATCGTCTGACCAATAATCGTCACTTTCTGCATTTACACCGGCAGTGAGACAAGCATCTAGAGATTTTGGGCTTTGTAATGTGTATTTGTCTTGAAAGATTACATCAGCTTGTTGTTTAAGTGATTCAGAAAGAGATGCAGAGGTGTTAGAATGGTATGAAAATCCTTGGCATTGCTTTACCTGTACTCCAGAGAAGACAACATCATTCTCTTTAGCAGAATTCTCATTTGTTGTTAAATCATTACCTTCCTGGATTTCTGCAGTATATCTTTCTTCACAGCCAAGCACGAGGTCCTCTTGTTTTGTAGATTCAGGGTGAGCCAGGAAAGTACTACAGTCAAAGGTCTCATTCTGGCATTGTTTTTCCAGTTGAACCTTTTCTCCAGAGAAGACAGCTATCATGTCAGCACTGGCACACTCTCCAGGGGCAGAAAGATTTTCATTCACTGTTAAATTGACTTCCTTCAGCATTTCTGCACACTTCTCATGGTTAACCATAAGATCTTCAGCCAGGGCATCATTAAGTCCATGCACATGGTCATGGTACACATTCTTGAAATGAAATAAGTCAGTTTTATTTTCATTAGCTTTTTCAGCCTCGGCATTCATATTTAGGGTGCTGTTAGACCGTCCTTCATTAGAAATACTTGTATTTAAACAGCTGTGCAAAGGGTTTACATCTTTGAAATGTACGGCCCATTCTTGTTTAAGTATTGGAGGATACTGCTTTTCTTCAGTTATGTGTTTATTTCCATTGGATTTTGCCAACAGCTGCTCATTGAAAGAGCTTTCAATATGTGAATGGTTTTTATTTAATATTCTGTCTTTGGAATTTTCACATTCAATTTGCATACCTTCAGTTTGAGGGATTGCCAAGTTTTCCTGACATGAATGATTCGATTCTGAAAAACTCTGAGTTTCAATTTGTGAAAAACGGGTAGAAGTATTTGCATCTTCCATAAAAACATTTGCCTTGTTTGTTTCCTCACTAAAACTTGTAAAGGAACTATTATCTTCTGTGGATAAAAGAATTGAACTTTTCTGGTCATTGCTACACAATAAAGTACCTTCTGTTTTCTCTGTTAATTTGAATTGAACTGCACAATCTGTTTCATTAAGACAGAATGGGTCAGTTGCTAACTCTGGGCGATCCATACACATTTCTACATGGGTGGAATTATCCAGTGTTTGCTGTTCTCTGTAGATTTTTGACTCAGTCTTGCCAGAGACTGCATCATTTGCCAAAGACTCTTTTGTTGGAGAAACAACAGATTTCTCTGTGAGGTTTTCAACCCCATTTTGAGACGTGGTAACAAACCCATTTATGCTTTCATTTTCCATGGCATTGTTTTCAAATCTTGCAGTCTGATCTTTCCTACAGTGCTCTGTGGACTGCAAAGGAACCGTATTTACGTCTGTCGTTTGTCTTTCATAGATACCCTCCTGCAAATCAAACAAGATACAGTCAAACCTTCTTTATCAGTGCTTATCTAGGTGAAATCATTCTTACAAATTACTTCAAATGTGCCAAAAGAATCCTTAAGTTACTTTTTAGTAGCTAATTGTATGTAGATCAACAATGTTTTCATGAATTTTCTAGAAGTAGAAAAAACAATGCTTTGAGTCAGATGCTTACACGGATATCTCTTTCACTGTAATTTCATTAAAGAATGGTTATACTTTCCATTTGCCTTTGTAAGTAACTGTTTCAATTGCATTTTCCATATAGTGGCAGGTGATAATAAGGCCTGGGGCTTATTTAAAAAAACATTAACAAATAGATCTTCAAATATTTACACTATATTAACATTCCTTTGTGTTAACTGAACTAGCTGCTAGCCAACCCCGTTGCTGCCCCTGTTGTACAATAAAGCACATAGCCGTGTAATAACCAGCTAGCCATCAACAAAAAGAGGCCATACAGAGGCTCGGAATAGTTGCTGACAAAGTCAGTGATATCATCCACCTTAAGGTTGGTTTTTTTGTGTATCTATACAAAAAACCTATAAATGCTGCAAACAGACAATGGCTCATTGAAGCGGTTTGTGACACATTACATTTATTATTTTGTGTTACTTACACAAGACTGTTTTTGGTTTGATTATAGCCACTTTTAAACTTCAGAATATTTAAAACAGTATGTATAAAACATTTCTGTGTACTCCAGTTTCTATGTGGGGTTTACTAGTCAGCAGTATCAAGTCCTTGTCTGTTTTATAAGACATCATATCACACTTGTAAGACTTATACTTTATATATTTTATAGGTGTTCAATCTACTGCTCACCTAGCCTTAGGTTTGCCTTTATAGGTGACACATTGGTGGCTTTCTGGGTGTCCCTTTATTTCCAGACATTACCAGGCCCTCTACTGTTTCACCATGATAATGCCTCCATGCATGAGGCAAGAGCAGAATTGGTTTTCTGATATAAGAAGCAGTTGACTGGCCAACACAAAGTTCTGTACAGAATGCTGCCATCAAGGTCTTATTACTCAACATCAGCACCCAACCTCATTACCACACATGTGGTTGACTATAAGAAACACCCAACATCACTTATTCTACTATTAAAGAAAGTACCAGCTTCACAATATGCTTTGTTTCAAAATGTTGGCCAGACAGGTGTCCAGACACTTATGGCCATACAATGTATTACATATAGAGAAATATATGTTCTTATGTTACATACTGTATCATGTGTGAATTCATACATCTTTCTGCCAATGTTTCAGTCCTTCTAGTAAACCTCTGTCAAGGCAAAACATAAATGGCCTGTTTCTGTTTACATACCTGATGCCCATTGTTAGAGGTACTCGAAAAGCTTTTGTCAGGTCTAGATGCAATTTGTACTAACTCTGAGGTTTTCTCCAAGCTCTCATAATGCTGCTCCTGCATAAAGTTCCTGGATTCTTCCAGGAGCCTAAGCTCACAAATGTCAGATTTTACACTTTCGTTGCAATTAGTTTCATTAGCTGTGTTTGCAATAGAGTTTTCCAGAGCAGAAATTGGACGTACAAAATTTTTTTGGCGATTTGTATTTTTGCATGATGAATTCACCTGTAACACATTAAAAAGAATATATTTTTTCAGTGACACAAATATAATGTAGAATATATATATACTAATATAATGTAAGGAAATCAAATATGTCATTACATAATATAGTCGCTAAGGCCAAAATATCTTTCGGCAATATATACATATATATATTTTCTATAAGCAGCAGCATAAAACTCCCCGACACCATCAACCCTTCTTACTCTTGGGCCCCCAGATCTCCCTGCTGCAGTGCTCGATATTAAAGGTGGGAAGGTGAGACTAAGTAGAATCAGATTTTAATCGCCCAGAATAAGTACAATAACACGAGAGACAAGGATCATGGGTCCTTGCCAAGACCTCTGGGTCAGTGGACCCCTTGGCAGTTGCAGGGTCTGCTCCCCGCTAGTTATCCAACTGCCAATAAAGCGGACTTTCTGAAGAAAGTCTTGCCTGACAACTATAAGGTATAGCTGTGAATTATCAGTGGCTTCAATGAAAGCCTATAAGTTCACACAGATGTCTGCTTCAGAATGGTTTCTCAGGTTTGGAAAGTCTTTTGGGGGTGGGGAATTAAAATATTTACTTAAATATATATTCCAGTTTGGTAAGATTCTTTAATATGCCACTTAATTTGATATAAACTATCTGTTGCTCAAGTATTCATTTTGGGGGTATAGTTTCCCTTTAAGTTATAATGCAAAAAAAAAAATTTGATTTCTTTTTTTATTATTAGTTTTAATCATTATATTCTCAAAACTTGACAAAATGGAATGCAGTTATTCCCCACCTTCAGTGCCACTTATCTGCCAGACTTTTGTGCCAATTGTGTGCTTTGTTTAAACAGTTAAGATATCAAACAGTAAGTACATTACAGAAACAGGCAAAATTTGCAGGAAATGTTACCTCGTTACTGTAATCAGTTACACTTGTTTTTGTTCTATTATCGTTCTCTGAGCATTCCATTGTCTGATCCACATTCTCCTTGTTTCCTGCAAAGGTTTCAGTGCTCTTGTGAGATCTGGTAAGCGTTGTGCTAGTTGATTCAGAAGAATCCAATGCATCTCTGGCCCCATTTTCCACATTGTAACTTGAATCCACTGTGCTGGATCCTTCCTCTTTACGTTCATATACCCGAGGCATGCCACACATTTCAAGAATTTCTTCCTGCAAAGACTGGGATGATTTTACATTACATTTGCTTTGATCATCTCCTCTCTCACAGCCTTTTAGTACTGCAAAGTTCTTATGTGCTTCAAAGGCCTCAGAGCAGGGTTTGTCTTTTTTTGGACTGGCTGGTCTATCCTGTTCAGCTTCATCAAACTCAGGATCCTAAATGTAAACCAGCACAAATTATTTCTGAATAATTTATATTAAAACATATGATATAAACATGTTTAAAGAGATGTTAGAAAGTTACAATGTACAACTTTTCCAGTGCCAAGTCGCAAAGAACCAATTGCTGTAACAATTAATGTAGCTCTTCTCTTTTGGAGTTTAGAGGCACTCCATAAAAAATAGAGCGACAATTTATAAATTTGAATGCTAGATATGCCAAACAGTAGTACTGTCTATAACATATATCTTATCCATCTATCAATATCATCTATAAATGTATCTAATGTCTATACCCACTTATCTATCTAGCCAAAGAAATACACAGAACATTCTCTATTGAGAAATACAAAGGACAGAAGCTATACAGCACCAGCATGTTGTCCATAGCTGTAATAAATGAGTTATATGCAACACATTTCATAAAGAGGTTAACTGTGAGTATAGCAGTCACCCTACACATTCAGAGAATATATATTACAATGTAAACCCACACAATGTTTATGCCACACAGTACCCGGCAATTGAGTGCATCCTAGTGTTTTAACAATTACCATGTCCTCTGTTTCCTGCTCCAAAGTACCAACATCTGTATCCAGGTAATGCTTATTCTCTGAATCATTAGAACACACATTGCTATCAAACTTTTCTGGAGAAATGCTTGCATCATCATTTGATGTGACAGCATCAGCCTTTTGTAAAGAGACATCCTCTATGTTTGCTTCTTGTGTTTTGTCTGGTGTAATGTTGTCTTTTCGCAACAGCATTTCCAGTGTTTCACCCTAGAAGAGAACAGAGGACGCATCTGCTGTAAAGTACTGGGAGAAGGTCAACGTTATTGTTGTTTGTCAATAATAAAGAAGATATACATTAATTTCAGAGCTTCTTTAAGTATGCTGTATTTAACAAAATTGAAGTTACCTTTTCAGTAGAACATCCAGTGACACTGCCACAGCTCCAAGACTTTTCATTGTGTTCACTCACTGCATCAATCTGGTTGGTGTCTCGTACATAACACAGAATTGGAATACAAGTATTTATTGACTTCACACCTGTTGCCTTTTTAGATTTATCGGTTTCTTTCATCTCATTGTTTTGGAAGGTGCTTAACTCATTTTCATTTATGTGCATTTGATCAGCGTCCTTTAGATTTGTGTTATTTTCCTGAAATGTTAAATCAGTGTTGTTACTTTTTCCGTATCAAGAACAATGAAAAAAACCCAAAAAAAACCTATTAATATTGGTTTTAGTATAGTCCAGTAAGGGATATGTTTTATGAACTTTAATGTGTCAGTACAGTACGTGCTGCACCATGTAATGAGCATATATTGAAATAGCTTTTTGGTGTGGATTTAACCAGACTGAATTCAAAAGTAAACCACAGTGAGTGCTCCCTGAATTTTATATTTTTTCAGCTCTGGTTCAAGTTTCCACATCAGTGACCAGTGAGCAGAAATATGCACACTGAATCAGACCTGAGGGATGGACGTGCAGTAGGCATGCTTCTGGCTCCACATCAACACTGTGGAAACTGCAACTGGAAGACACATGGCTTAATGCGGCAGCTTTGCAGCTCTGAACTCTGGGAGCCCGTATGAAAGAATATTTGGTGAAGTGAGAATGATGTGGATAGGGAGCCTGTGCCCTGGACTTCACAGCTACAAATGTGTGAAAAAGGATTTACTATTGTATTAGGATTCATCGAAATCAATTTCAGACATGTTAAGTAGTAAGTTTTAACGTAACAATGTATTTATTAACCCACAGACAAAATTATAAAGACATTAATTACATTTCTGTTTTGCTCAGTACAGATATAGTATCTATTATGCAGAAGCTAAATCTTTCTAAATAACTAGTCTTTCTGTAATGTAGAAGATGATCATACCTTATACTAAAGTTTTTAAATTTGTTTTGTAACATACTGTATGCTGTTTTATATACTGACGTGGGTTAACAAAAAGTAAATCCGCACCTGACCTTAACCCTAATCCACCCTCTCCTAACCCACCGAGCCAATATTTTTTGTATATGCGCATGCCCCCCAAACCTGACATCATTGATGGAGTAGATGTGAGTAAGCTGGCAGAAGAGGAAGAAGTGTGCATTACAAGCATAGAGGGCCACTGAAAACATTAGTTCCCTGCCTGCAAGTAAAGTGACTGGCTGACCTATGGGTACTGCAGGTTTCAGGCCCAGCCCACAGGCCACTAATCCATACTATAATATTTTTTCAAAGTGATATATATTGCTATTTATACAAAACTACTTGCAAATGTATACATCTCTGCACATTTCTTAAAATACAATGATATTACAAAAGGAGGGAATAACTGACATTTACAACGTACATGAAAGTTTACAGTAAGGGGCAGATTTACTATTATTCATTAATTCGAGGGCTAAAAGCCCTTGAATTTGGCCGAAATTCGATAAGCATTCGACTATCGAATGCTTATCGAATAGTTTTAGGCTATTTTTACCTTGATATTCGATCTCTCCATAAAATCACAAAAAAATCGTACAATTCGAACGATCGATCGTACGAATGGTATTCGAGCAGGTGATAGAAAAAAAAAGCCTATGGGGGACTTCCCATAGGCTTCTATTGCAATTCGGTAGGTTCAATCTGGCGAAGTAGGCAGTCAAATAAAATTTTAAAGTTAAAGTACTTTGATCATCGAATGGTCGAATTATCGAATATCCGATCATTCAATCTATTCGATCTATAAAATTTTGGGTATTCGATGATTGAAGTGGACAAATTAGCATTTTCGGACTTTCAGAAGATTATACAGTTGGCAGAATTTATGATTTCTTAACCATTTTTTTCTGGACATAAAGACTAAATTAGAATATTTTGTGCGCTAAAAGAAAATCTGATAAAAGTTTTGATGGGGCTGAGGAAAGGCTCAGTGTGACCACTTTGAAACTCTGGAAACACACTGGCTAAAGGCGAACGTGTACCCAAACAGAATACAGTTATTATAATGTATTTAGTTATGCATTTCTTATTGATCTTCTTACATCATCAGTTCCAAGGGATATTCAGAGTACGGGACCTATAATGTGCAGCTGGATGAAAATGTTACTGCCACAGTAATGGTTAAAAACAAATTCTCACTTAAATATCTGTGTAGCTGAATATGAAGAAAGATCGTTTGCACTACTGCAATCACAACAAACAATCATTAGATTTTAATAACTTTTCTACCTTGTAAAGTGAATTGCTGGTTGTTTGTTGAAATGCCGAATTTATCTTATGCATGTTTGTTACATATGGGTACCTCTATGACAGGTAAATTCAAATATGAACTTCCTAAACAGACATAAAGACCAATAGAAAATGTTGCTTTTTAAGTTAGGCATGTTGTATAGGTCATCACTGATACGCTGCAGTTTTGTGTGAGCAGAACTGCTGAAATAACCAAGTAAACCTGCCAGTGAGATTGAAAATTAAATTATTACTTGAACTCAGATTCTTTAGCGCTAAGTAAAATGTTCTATTAAAGGCAGGAGGCAATGTGTTGAAGCAATTTCATCCAATTTGCCCAACTTTGGAATAATTCCGGTTCCTACTTAAATGCAGGTTATATAGGACCAGATGTCTGTTCCTATATAATACAAAATACATTTATTTCAAAATTAAAAATATATGTGGTTTAAAGAACATTTCGTGTTAATGATTCGAAATTCGATCGAATTTTAAAACATTTTCGAATTTGAATTTTCAAATAGGTTTTTTGGCCACTTCGACCGTCGAATTTTAAAAATTCGATCGAACTGAATGATTCGAATAGATCGAATAAAAATCTATTCGACCATTTGATGATCAAATTAAGTAAAGATGAAAAAATCAGAAGGCACACACGGCAGCTGTAGTGCAAACAAACTTTCAGTGGTTTATTGGAGATCTCCACAACGTTTTGGAGGTACAACCTCCTTTCTCAAGTGCTCTTGAGAAAGGAGGTTGTACCTCCGAAACGTTGTGGAGATCTCCAATAAACCACTGAAAGTTTGTTTGCACTACAGCTGCCGTGTGTGCCTTCTGATTTTTTCATCTTTACTTGAGTTTTGAGACCGTGTGCAGCAAGGTTTCCAGAAAGAGCACCACATCATAATTTACACAGCCTTTTGGACTATTGTTTTGTTAAATTGATGATCAAATTACTTGCCCTTTAAATTTTTATTCGATTGCCTAGTTCGCCAGATTAACCTACCGAATTTTAGATCGAATAAAAAAATTTCACTCGAATGGTTAAAATCGTTCAAATGGAACGATTTTATCGATCAATCGAATTTTTTTTATTCGATCGTTCGATAAATCGAATTGAGCTAAGACCCTTCGAATTCGAAGGATTCTAATTCGATAAACATTCTATGGTCAATTTGAGGATTTATTAACCCTCGAATTCAACCCTTAGTAAACCTGCCCCTTAGATTCCTTATAAGCTTTGTAATTTCTTAAATGCAATTCTATCCCATATGAGGCTACTTTCCCATTTCTATGAAGTCATATTCGTATATCAATACATAAATATCATACCTGGGAAGGTACTGGTACTATTAATGAATCTTCACATGATGTGTTTTCTTTCATTGCCAAGTCATACCTCTGTGAATAATTAGACTGACTTTGGTTACCAATCGGAATGAGCAGTTTTGAATTCTGGGAAACTTCTGCTGAGGTCATATAAAGCTTATTTTCAGCCTCTGTAATTTTGCCCATTTCAATAGGTTCACGGATGGTACTGATTGAAACAAATTTGGCAGGATTGCTGTGTTCCACAACTTTTCTTGAGCTGCAGTTCAACGCCTTGTTTGATTTTCTGTAAAACAGGGCTACCCACATATGTAGGATAATTCTGACTTCTTCTACCTTTTCCCTTAGACTGATATTCCATGGTCTAAAACAAACAAGAAATATAATTAAAAAAAAAAAAACAAACAAGAAAAATATACTACACTCAAAAAAGCACACTGTTGACCACTAACAGCTCCGGAAGATTCTCAAAAAAGATTCCTAGCTAAGGGTAATGGCTACCTGCAGGTGAAAATATCCCCTGAAATATTTACGCACTTAAAACAATAAAGATTACTGTGTGTAAAACACATCAGTCAGGTCATTGTGAAAAGTTTCAAAGCTTTGCTGCATAATATGTTACTGCTTTATAAATGCAAGTGTTAAGGCTGTCTGTATATCACATATCATATACTTATATACTATATAAAAATCACATATTGCTCTCTCATACTTTCAGCACATGCTTATAATTTTTATGTCAGCATGACCCAGTAAAGTACCTAAAAGAGATTAGCAGAACATACAATCTTTGCTTAGCCTTGGTCCAGGGACATCGATATACCCAAGAACTGGGTAAACGGTTACTCATGCTTTCATAAACAACGCTTTTCTCTAATTGGTTGTGGTGAGACCACCACCCTAAACCACCTTCTAATAATTATGTATGTACTCAACCTATAAATAAAACTGTCTGTCCACCAATATGGTAGAACAGAACCAACCAGATACAAAATGGGTCTCGTCTGTTCTCTCGCAATTGCGATTCTTTTCTCCCTGCAGTCGACGTCTCAGTTCCCACCTTGACACAAGTAAGGGGCCTGCTATCCAGAATGGTTGGGACCTGAGAACCCCATACTATGGAAATTTGGATAAAATGGAGTCTATGGGAAATTACCATTCTGTAATCTGTAAGATTTCTGTATAACGGATCTGTATGTATGTTTTAAGAAGAATAACGCATGTGGTGTCTATACATATGGCCTGTACATGTCACCATGTAAGAGACTTTTGCTTTATATACATAGTACAATCTATGCTGCTATAAGCGTTAAGAGTAAAAACTCCAGCTTGAGTGTAATGACTGACTGAAGCTCTTAAAGAAATAGTAACATCAAAAAATGTAAGTTGTTTTTTTTATAATGTACTTTTGCCCTGCACAGGTAAAGCTGGTGTATTTGCTTCAGAAACACAACTATTGCTTACATAAACAAACTGATGTGTACCCCTTCAAGCACAGGATACACAGATTATGAAGTTCTGAAGAATCTCATTGTATACTACAGAGCTTATAGGTTATCTGCTGTGTTTCCTGTGCAATTACTCCTTCTTCAGCTTTGAATGGCTGCCCCCATGGCTACACAGCAGCTTGTTTATATAAACTATAGTAGAGTATCTGAAGCAAATACAGCAGTTGTTCTAGTGCAGCACAACAGTACATTGTATTCTCATTACTTCAAAATACTTTCATATTGTTGGTGTTATTGTTCTTTTAATAAAGGATTGCTATATTTTACCCACTATCATTCACAAAACATAATAATACATAATAATGATAATAATAATATTACAACGAAAGGGATCATTTACCGATTATGAACGCAGTTTAAAGCGGTTAATATTATGAAAGTGTAACAGGAGCACTCCCTCATGTTCTGTCCTCATAAGCAGCCAGACAGAATGCCAGTAATGTTCTGATATTGCACCTACCCATGTAAAGCTCGATTAACTGTTTTTTCCAGAGAATCACAGGTAAATTTAGTGTCCAGATCAAAATCATATTTTGCATCCCACTTGAGTGTAATCTTGAGGTCATCTCCATTCTGTAATACAGCACGAGATTCTTTCTTCAAATTCATATGTATATTCTTTCTTGGCAAACAATGAGGGTTTTGTGGTTGATCGTAATCCATAGAAGCCTTGACAGTGGTGTCTTGACGTGTCTCAGCATCTCTCTCATTGGTTTTGTCCACAAGTGGATCAACTTTAGGCTCATTCATAGGGGGCTGTGAATAAGAATGCTCCTGGCAGATTTTGCTTAAAATATTATTTTTGGTCTTTGCAACTGCTACATTTAGTGTCCTCTTTAAATTGTTCTCTACTTTAACCATGGAAGAGTTATTTATATAACAGGATTCATTGCCTTTTTTATGCTTATCGTGTTTAATAGGCAGGATCTCATCAGACTCTGTTGTCCGTGTATGAAGAGAAACAGAATGCTGTGTTGGGGGACTGCAAGCTCTGGCTGTAGGACATCTGTTTTCAGAATGAAGGTCTTTTACAAGAATATCAGCGCCGTTTTTTGATGCTTGTGAGTCTGATGCAGCATCCGTACTGGGGAAAAAGGCTGCTGAAGAACTGAATGAGTTTAAGGCAAGGTCTGCCAATAAGTTTAAAGCATGCGATTCATACATACTTATTCGTTTTTCCATTAAATTTCCAGCTGCACCATATTTTGTATTGTCATGTTTTGGCTTTTCTCCTGAACAACCGAGAGATTTTACCCCTTTATCACTATTTTTCTTAACCTTTTCCATACTCCCTTTGGACTTTTTCATAGATTTATCAGAATGCTTTTCAACAGGACTCTTTAAGCTTTTTGTCTTCATTTTAGATTCCAGTTTAGCTATGAGAAAAGTGCAGGAAAAACAAGACAGTGTATGATGTTGTTCTTTTTAAACATGGTACACATTTTTAAATGTAATACTGAAACAGAGTAGATAACTTGCGTCTTCGAGATAATAAATGTTACATCTGATTACATTGTTAATTTCTGATTGGGTGTTCTGCTCAACCAGATTTTACCCAGAATTTAAATGAAATTTGCCAAGTAAAAATAGAATTGAAAACATCCATGATTTTTTATTATTTCTTGCCCTAATAAAGCACAGACTGAACCCTTTT
>CM044436.1:57714366-57744258 GCA_024363595.1 Xenopus borealis | reverse complement strand
TTTTTTTAACACACTGAATTAAAGCTGAAAGTCAGCAGTTCAACTGCATCTGAGTTGATTCATTTAACATTCATTGTGGTAATATACAAAATATGAAAAAAGTCGTCTCTGTCCATTTATGGAACTAACTATAGATCATGTAAATGATTGTTTATAGACTGTGAGCAGTGATGGCTCTAATGGGTCATACACTTTAAAAAAGAATAAAGTGGAGGAATGATCTGTGGGTCAAAGATAGTTGAAGAGAAAAGAAAATTGTGAACTTAAGACAATAACAGTGTTCTCCCCAGCATAAAAAACAGTTCTCCATACTTATCTGGGTGAAATACAGACTACAGACATGTTTAAATGTTAATCCAAAAAAAAATTTTTTTTTTGGACTTGTTAGTGCTATAAAAGTTATTTGTAAATGCATTTGTTATTGCTATTTGCTTAACTCCTGGTTGTTACTTTTTTAAACAATGTTGCAAAAGGCAGTCTCCTCCAGCAAGACAGGTATATTAATCTCTTGGTTTATGCTACATTGTTTCAAATGCCAGAGCCACAGGGCAGAGAATAGGAAGGGACAATCACTGCTACATAAACAAATAATGTAGAACATTTGTAATGAATGTATATTGCAAAGTTGCTTGAATTGTGTTCTCTTTTATTAGGCAAAAAAATATATATTATTGGGTTGACATGTCCTTTAAGGGAAAGTGAAATGCTCATATATCAAACTTCATACAGTGGCTGAACTTGTTTCAGAAGATTTTGAAGAGTGACAGATTTTGGAATGGTAACCTGTATAAAAAAGTTATATGCACAGATATCTGGCAATACACATGTGCACAGAGGGCATTAAGCAGTTGATTCAAACCTTATCAATAGCAGAATGAGATGACTGAAACGCTATGGATCAATTCTGATCAGTTATTCACAGTGGGTCTAAATGATGATTTAGACCAGGGGTGTCCAACCTTTTGGCTTCCCTGGGCCACACTGGAAAAAGAAAAATTGTCTGGGGCCACACATGAAATATACAAACACTTTTGATTTATAAAAGTAAAGAAAATACACAGAAAAGATCTACAATACCAGTTGGATAATCAGATGGAGCTATAGACTTATTATTATATTATTATTATTATTACTAACTGGGCAAAGGGCAGATTCCCCCCTCCTGTCTACTCCTATATCCTTTGCCACATGATGTTTCCCCAGGGAACCAAGCGTTTCAAGGTGGGCCACATTCATATCCATCCTGGGCCGCAGGTTGGACACCCATGATTTAGACCCACTTTGTACATTCGCACTGTACATTAAAAATAACAGAAAGCACTGCTATTTGGAAGTTTTTTTTTCTAAATCTGTACAGTTTAAAAAAATATATGGTGTAAAACTAAACTCATTTGATTTTAGAGTAGTAAAGCAGTAAGCCATGTCACAATTTAATTAGTTACATTGCCTCAATTTGATACAATTTGCCTTAATTGCCTCAATTTGATACAGTAGATTCTCTTATTTCTCAGCAGCAGACAGGGAATACTAAGGTATCAAATCAAACACAGATTAGTGTTACGACCAGGCTTGCTAAAATGCTAAAGGTAAATGTGTACTTGAACTAAACAGAAAATAATAACAATAAATATAAGCAAAACTGCATGTGAAAATGCTCCTCTTGCTATTACATTTTGCAATGATTATATATTTCTTTCAATACTTTCAAGTAATTCTATACTTTTTGGTATTTTTGTTACTTTGTACTGAATGGATAAAACTCAAATTACCCCAACCACCGTGCCCTGGAGTTGAAAATAATCAAATTACCCAATAACAAAAGAAAGGACTGATTTTCTAAGCCACTGCAAAATGCCAATAACAAATGGAGAACGGCAGTGCCTCAACAAATAAAAGACACTTAGGGCCCTTACACACTAGCGTTTCTTACATGCGCTCCCCTGTGCAGCATGTCGCGTCTGAACTTGCGTTTGGCGCTTACACGCGTCTCGTGGGTACAAGGCCATTGAAACTAATGGAGTGCATCTAGACCTGTGCTCCCCTGCGGCTGAACGCAGCCAAACTGAACGCAGGGGAGCGCAGGTAAGAAACGCTAGTGTGTAAGGGCCCTTACTCAAGCAATGAACTCTTAAATAATCTTAAAAACATTATTGGGCTATAAATTTAGTTCTAATGGGAACTGTACCTTCTTGTCCAGTTACAGCTCTCTTTGAAAATATGTCCTTAGGTAACCGCTGTATTAATTCTGGCAATTTGATAACTTCTTTAATTTCAAGTTTATTTGACCTGCATGTTCAAAAATATATAGAAAAAGAGAAAACCCAAAGTTGTTTTTACTTAATGCTACAAAACATATATATGGAAGTAAAGCAAATCTTCTTTAAGCGTCTAACTCACCAAGGGGCAGATTTATCATTGGTCGAATTGAAAAAAATTCGAAATTCAACCATGTGAATATTTAGGGAAGTAAAATCCTTCGAATATTGAATTTGAAGGGTTTTACCGCAAATCAATTGGTCGAACGATCGAATAGGAAATATTCGATCGATCGATACTGATTTTTTTTGGTCGATTGAATATTTTTTATTTGATCAAAAATTATATGATACCCAATTCGGTAGCTTTGATCTGGCAAACTAGGTGGTTGAATAAAAATTTAAAGGAGAAGTACTACGACCATCGAATAGTTGAATATTCAAATAAAATTCAATTCGAATATTCAAATTATTCGATGGTCGAATTTGCCTAATTTGCATATTTGAAAATTCAAACCTATTTGAAATTTGATCAAACTTCGAATTCTTCATGTGAATTTAGTAAATCTGCCCCCAAGTGTCACTGAACTAGATGCCTACCATGTTTTCAAGTAGGGAAAGATGAAGAATAGCATACGAAGGATTAGGATAAATGGATGTAAATAATAACTTTCACTAAAAACATATTTATGGCATTATTAATTTATTTCAGCTTTCTGAATCATGGATATGTTGCATTATCATGTTTACAAAGTGTCAACATATCCTGCAGCGGTATAATAAATGGATTTATACACTGTGCATACAGAATTACATACAAAGCAACAAATACCTGATAGAAGATAAAGAGGGCCCTGCCAAAAAGATCAAGTTATATCCAACGCTCTTACATAGTAACATAGTAAGTTAGGCTGAAAAAAGACTCACGTCCATCAAGTTCAACCTTTTTTTATTTTTTATTTTAACTGCCTAACTGCTAGTTGATCCAGAGGAAGGCAAAAAACCCCATCCTAAGCCTCTCCAATTTGCCTCAGAGGGAGAAAACATTCCTTCCTGACTCCAAAAATATAATCGGACTAGTCCCTGGATCAACTTGTATAATGAGCTATCTTCCATAACCCTGTATTCCCTCACTTGCTAAAAAGCCATCCAACCCCTCTTACGTATGTCTGATATTTATAGAGGAAAAGAAAAAGAATAAAAGAATGTAAATAGGTAAATACATACAACTGAGCTGGAATCCCAAAATTGACTGTAGACTGGAAAACAATGTCACACATCAGTTGATTCTGGAAAAACAACTGTCCACTCCACACATTGTAATAGCCTGTAAGAAAAGTGTATGCACATTACACATACAAGGTAAGTTAAATTGTAGGTTTTTTGTTCTTTAATTTGTTTGTTAAATTAATGATACAATATTTAACATTTTAAAAAATAGCAAAAAAAAAAAGAAATCCCAAAGCTTGCATGCCAATGTAAAATATAAAAATATATATATATGTAAAATATATCAGAACTAATAGATGTAGGGCTAAATAACACAGGTTAAATAGCCGATAACAGAAAAGAACTGTAGAATACAAAGGGTTTCACTCTTACACAGGAATCTAAACCCATTGTAGCAAAGTTCATTCAGAGCACATAGATTTCTGTACTTGTATGTGCTCCAGAGTGCTCTTACTGTTAGTGGCTGTTATATGGAAAAGTATGTCTGTCTTGGAACATAATCCCAAAAGAAAGTGATCTAATTCTTGGCAATTGGAACTTTTTTTGCAATATAGTATTCTCTTACCTTCACGGTTTAGCTTAACCCTAGAAGAACAAAAACAAAGTGGATCAGAAATTTAAGGCAAAAAGCAATATACCTGTATGTGATTTTTTAATCCTTTTTACCCCCCCCCCCCCCAAACAACATAATGTAGTCAAAGTAATACTTAAAAACAAGCAACTGTCCTTTGATAATACTATATTGTTTTTATAAAGAGAAGAAATTGCTGCTTTGTTACACTGAGAGCAGCTACTTTTGTTTGGAGCAGTTTTTTATTTATAATGTTCATAACTGTATTTCATTTATCTTTAAAAAAAAATAACGAAAGCATGCTTTGTTATGGAAGAAAACAAAATAATTACTTACATATCTACTATGCCTGGTAACACTGGTGTGCTATGTTTGTGGAACTGAAAGATCCCAGTTATAAAGGTTCACAGGAGACTTGGAAATCTAACATTGCCATTGTGAAATTCATACTTCTGTGGCTAAAAAAATATATAGATTACATCATTATCAGTGCTTAATATGCACAAAACATTTTGTTGAAAAGTCTGTGAAGGTTTTCCTTCATCCGGGTCATGATATTTCTAATAGTGTAACGTTTAAGGCTACCGTCACGTCATACTTTTCCACCACCATAAAAATGACAGAAGTGAAAGTTCTAACCAGGCCCCTGTTCACTCCATATGGGGCAGATTCACCAAGGGTTGAATTTCGAATTTTAAAATATTCAAAATTCGACCATCAAATTTTTTTAGGGCTATTTTCAATCGAAAATGGATTGAATAGGTCTGTTTTTGATCGAATAAAAATCGTTCGAATGCATCGTTTGGTTTGAACAATTTTGCAAAAAATCCTAAGATTTTCCAAAACTTTGCAAAAATCTCTATGCAGGTTCTAGGAGGTCTTGAAGACTTGATTGAGTCAGCTTCTTTTCACTTTTTAAGAAGATTCCCAGTGCAAGTGGCCACCATCCATTCACATATTTATACATTACACTAAAACTGGTGCTGTGCCTCAAATCTTCTACAGGTTCTAGGAGGTCCCCCCGTAGGATAAAATAGTAATTTAGCAGCTTTAAGGGGGAGAAGTGTAGAATTCAAATTTTTTTTAAAGAGACAGTACTTCGAAATTGGATCTTTTTTTCAATTTGAATAGAATTTTGGGCTATTCGATAGTCAAAGTAGCCAAAAATTACTTTGAAATTTGAACTTTTTTAGTAAATGTGCTCATCAACAAGTTGTACTCATCCTGTGAGACAGGTGCAAATGGAGCCGTTTTGGGCCAGAAAATGCACACTTGAGATTATTGGGGTGAAATCTCCTTAATGTTCGCACTGACCAGCAGATTACAGTACTGAAATTATGCATGTATATAGAGCAGAGGGGGACCAAGTTAGATATGTCTATGAGATGTGTGACAGAAGCATAAGAGGCATGACATACATACCAATAATCAGCCATTAGATTTGAACAGTTTCCTACAAGTTAGAATACTGTACTGTATGTTACAGCAAAAGGATTGCAAGGACCAAGAATGATCCACGCTTTATATTTAGTGAGGAAAGAGCTCCTTGTCCGACTTCCCCAAAACATACACACGCCAATTACACGCCCCACATCCCTGTATAAGAAGGACTTTGAGTGATTTTAAAAACATTTTACCATTAA
Source organism: Xenopus borealis (assembly GCA_024363595.1). Lineage (NCBI taxonomy): Eukaryota > Metazoa > Chordata > Amphibia > Anura > Pipidae > Xenopus > Xenopus borealis. The sequence goes on along the minus strand of CM044436.1, from coordinate 57,738,559 downwards.
TTAGAGCATATTTTATAGCTAGTTCATGCTTTACCCACCCTGGCCTGGTGCCTAGTCCCCACCTCCTGTAACTCTCTCTCCTAATGTTTATGGCAACCAAACTAGTTACCAAATAATCAAGAGTGGAACAAATGATAGTAGAGAAACTACTGAATAAATATGTCCCCAACAGACTTGCTTAAATGTTGCTCTGCTTCAGAAATGAAGTCTTTGGTAATGATGTTCTGAAGCTGTGCTGCCAAGAAGGAATCAGCTACTCTGCAGCAGTTCTCATATTTTCGAGCAGTGGAGGAGGAGCTAAAAATTCCTCTGAAGCATCCCAGGTGGCAGCTGTCAGAACATCATTATTAACGGCTGTCAGGTCAAAGTGCGAAGCAGGACAAACTTTAGTCTTTATTTAAATGGTGTAAATGTTTTTAAGTAATTTGGAGATAAACATTTTAAAAGTTAAACTAAGATTGCAGTTTGCAACTGTACCAAAAATAAAAATGTAATATTAGCTTCATCATACAGAAACACAAAACATTCTAAATATAATCAGTGAATAAGTCTGTACTATTTCTGAAATAAGGAAGTTAGTCGTCATAATCCCTCTGTCAGTATTTGTCTCTCTACATTCTCCCTTAAAGAACAAGTAAACGTTTTTTTTTTCTATCTCTAAATTTGCTCTAAACAGCCCCTCAAATTAATGTACCTTAGTCCCTGCTGCAAGTCTGCTCTGGTTTCTGTGTTATCAGCAGCTTGTTTCACCTTCTTCCTGGTGCAGAGTGAAGCCCAGCCCCTTAGCTTACTGAGCTGACCTTATATCTTGGACTAGTCCAGGAGATCATTTGCATACTATGACATAGCAGAGAGCAGTGTGTGTAGCAGCTTTTGCTTGGGGAAACTAGCTTACTAATGAAACACTGGCTCCCTCTTCCTCTCTATTGTGGAACAGCAGCAAATGGACTGCTCAGTAAACTAAGGGGCTGGGCTTCACTCTGCACCAGGAAGAAGGTGAAACAAGCTGCTGATAACACAGAAACCAGAGCAGACTTGCAGCAGGGACTAAGGTACATTAATCTGGGGGGCTGTTTAGAGCAAATTTACAGAAAGAAAAAGAAAAACATTTACTTTTCCTTTAAAGGGGGTTGTTCAACTACAGCACTTTTCTCAATTCTGCGGTTTTCTGAATCTTTTTTTTACCAGATTTCACCTTTTTATATTTTTCTAAAGTAGCTCTGTGAGGGGGGTTACGGACTCTGTAAATTGTTTTAAATGCTTGATACATTATACACTAGTTTATACAATTCTTATCTTTGACCCAGCGTTTCATAACAGGCAGCCGCTATAATGGATACAATAGTTGCTAATATACCACAGATGCTACTGAGAAATGTATCAACTAATGTAGCAGATTGTAACAGTTCAGAATCTGCCCTTGGATTACTGTGCTGCCAGACAGACACCAGATACTGGAATTTAAAAGTCAATTTTGAAATAAATGTTAAATTAATTTTTTATTTTTTTTTGTTTTAAAGAAAGCAATTTATTTCTGGTTTACTATCTGCAAACAACTAAAATTGAAAAAGGTTTTGGAAGGTTAACAGCCCCTTTACAGGAATTGTTCAGGGTACAAATAAAAACTGGGTTAATAGATTGAATGTGAAGATAAAAAATGTTTAGTTAGCCAAAAACGTAAAGTATAAAGGATGGAGTGACTGGATGTGCAACATAATAGCCAGAACACTAATTCTGCTTTGCAGCTCACTTGATTATCAGGCAGTAACCAATCAGAGACTTGAGGGAGGCCACATGAGTCATAACTGTTGCTTTTGAATCTGAGCTGAATGCGGAGGATCAATTGCGAACTCACTGAACAGTTATGTCCCATGTGGCCCCCCTTCAAGTCTCAGACTAACTCAGAGTAAAGGTGGCCATACATGGGCTGATAAAAATTGCCGATAGGCCCGTGCGTGGGGCCCTCAAAAGGGCTTCCCCGATCGATATCTGGCCAAAAGTCGACCAGATGTTGATTGGGCAGGATTAAAAAACCGCCGGATCGCAGCCGCATCTGTTTGTTGATGCGGTCCTGCAATCTGACTTACCGTATGTGTGCCGTTCTGATCCAATCGTTGGGCACTAGGCCCACAATCGGATTAGCCTGATATCGCCCACCTCAAGGTGGATCTCACCGTGTATGGCCACCTTTAGAGAGCTGAAAAGCAGGAAGTTGCGTTCTATTCTGTAATGTTAAACATCCAGACACTCCAGCCTTTATACATTACATTTTTGGCTAACTATATTAGAAACATTTTTTTATTTTGCACATGCAATCTGTTTACCTAGTTTTTATTTGTACACTGAACTGTTCAGGAGTCTGGCTTTAGGTCTAATATAGCCCGGGGGGGGGGGGGTTGTCCTTTTCCCTAGCTCTAGAAGATTAAAGAAAAAAAATTCCCAGAAGTCCTGTTTTTTTCATGAAGGATTTGTACTAAAGTTATTTTGTTGGTGGCGAAATCAGTTATTTGAGTGCTCATACATCTGCTAGGAAAGGGATCTGGCAATGAAAATATGGCAGCCAACCCCTGATTGAAGAGAAACAGATGCTGAGAGCGAAAGCGATGGGAAGAACATGATTATTTTAAAAGTGGTCCTGGATATGTTGTTGAATAGATTTACGTTTCATACTTTTTTATATAGCTTATATTGCATTTTCATTTTTGCAATAGTTGCCCATTAGGAGCAATTTCAACCCAAACTATGTTTGGTTTCTTTTTTTTTGTAAATCTAAACAACTTCTTAAAAAAAGTCACACAGTACATTTTTTTTAGTGATGCATTGAAGCCATGATTTGCTCAGACTTGGCAGGAAGAAAGCTTTTCATTCAGCCGAGTCCAGTAGAAGCCTCTGAAGCGATGAAACTATGCAGTTGTGTCTGTGACAGAGAACTAAAGATGCCCGCAGGATAGTGTCAGCCATTTCCTGGCCAAAATACTTCCGCCGCATTGTTGGGCACATTGCCACAGATGAGCTTGCAGATAGTCACTAGCTGTGGCAAACAATTAATCGCATTACTTTTATTACCCGAGGCACTGAGCATATAAGCCCCTCTGACAATGATCCGCTTCCACTCATACTACTGCTGCCCGTCACCTTGTAGAGTTGTAGTTGGTAACTGAGTGACGTAAGAGCCCCACGGAGCAGCAGTAGCAGATGGGCAGGCGCTAGATCCGCGGCGTGAGTTAAACAGATATGTGCCCTGTGCTTCTTCCCACACAGGAAATAACACGTTCCCATTGCAACGCTGCGTTACACAATACCTGCCTTTCCTTTCAAGCTTGATGCCCAAGAAAGGTAACTCGGTGGAAGGCTACCGAGCCCAAATCCCACTCCCCAACGTCAACAATAAACAACCCACGATCCGATGAAATAGCCCAATAACCCTGCTACACCACAATGCTTGAATCTATCGCTTTGCTGTCATCTTCTTCCAAGATCTCAGGGTGTCGCACGGACATATAAACCCTACCCCTAGAGCATACTGTCTAAACCCCTTCCAAACTTATTTTAGTGTATCCTGAAAGCCAGGCCCATCAGCCTATCACATACACTGCTCCGAAATGATAGACATGGGGCTCACCTCTCCGTATCCCTCTCCAGCTCCTGTACAAAAAAAAAAATCGCAGCAGCCTAAAAATGTCTGACGCTCAATAGGCACAGTGTTCCAAGAAAGGTAGTCACAAGAAGCACTTCCTGTAGGGAAAAAAAAAGTCGAAGAGAAAGTGAAAACTCACCCGGAAATGAAACAAGTACCGCCCTCTCCTACTGCTCCCGTGCTTTCAAATATCTAGATGAATTGCATCCAGGCGAGGGAAGCTATTGCTTTCATTTCTGCTGTTCACTGCTGGTGAAACGTATTCGTTGCTTCTCTAGCCCTAGTGTTATTAATGTCTTTCCTATCCACTGGAGTGTAATGAATTAATAAAATAAAACTCATGTTTGTTTTTTTGCATAATAAAATAAAACGAAATTAAAATAAACCTTTTAATGTACATTAAATAAAAAAAATAATACATTTATTCTAAGGTGTATCCTGCACCAGGTCTGACACCAGAGGAATACTTGCAAAGTGATCAAGATTTGTATGTAAAACCCTGCAGCAGTTACCCCACAGTGGCGCGACGGACCAATCGGAATGAGACCAGTGTTGGCAATTTTCGCGAGTTTTTCAGCACATGCACAGTTGTTGCAAAATAGAAAATTGCTCCAACTGCACTGCTACGCCACTCTCATTCCGAGGATTACCGAAATCGCTGAAGATGGTGTCCGTGAACTTCACTGGACAGAATCTGCATGGAGGGGTAAGTAAAGTCTTTGGGGCATTTGCCTGGGGTAACACTTAAGGTGGCCATACACAGGCGGATAAAAGCTGCTGACAGACCGAGTTGGCAGTTTTTTGGCCCATGTATGGGGCGCTCTAATGGGCTACCCCGATCGATATCTGACCAAAAGTCAGACAGATGTTGATTGGGCAGGATCTGTTCGTTGATGTGGAGGAGAGAGGGGGGTCTATATAAAAAATGTTTTCAATATTGTTAGTTAGCCAAAAAACGTAATGTATAAAGGCTTGAGTGACTGGATGTCTAACATAATAGCCAGAACACTAATTCCTGCTTTGCAGCTCTCTTGGTTTCCACCAATTAGTTACCATGCAGTAACCAATCAGTGACTTGAAGGGGGCCACATGGATCATAACTCAATGAATAGCTAAAGGAGAAGCAAAGCCTGGATACACTCCGGGGTGCCAAACGTAAGGCACCCCCAAGTGATTATAGCAACATACCTCAAACCCAGGGCCCATGCTCCTATCCTATCATCTCTCTTAAAGGAGAATTAAACCCGTAATCGAAAAAAACCTTCCCCTGGGTAGACCCCCCCAGCCCCTAATTATTTACTTACCCCTCCTGCAGATTCTGGCCACAGGAGTTCGCAGGTGCCATATTTTTTCTTCGGTCTGCTTCAGAAGTAGACCAGCGTTTTTGGCACATGTGTAGTAAATTTCCTGTCCCAAACAACCGGGCATGCGCCACGGAAATTTCCGAAAAATAAGATGGCGCCCGTTAACTCCCATGGCCAGAATCTGCACTGCAGGAGGGGTAAGTAAAATATTAGGGGCATTTGCCCTGGGGGGGGTTAGGTAGGCTGGGGGGCTCTACCCAGAGGAGGGGGGTTCAATTACAGGTTTGGTCCTTGTAAAGTGTAATCATGTCCCCTCGCAAGCGCCTTTTTTCCAGATAAAACAACCCCAACCTGGACAGTCTACCCTGATAATTTAAGTCTTACATCCTTCTAGCCAGCTTTTTACTAGTACTAGAACCCCAAACCGGAATGCGGGCTCTATCAGCCCTCACCTTCGGTTTTGGGAAAATTTTTGGGGCCATAGATGCCCTTTAAGGTGGCCATACACACAGATCAAGTCGGCAGCTTATCGACCTGTGTATGGGGCCCTCTGATGGGCTTTACCGATTGATATCTGGCCGAAAGTCAGCCAGATGTCCATCTGGCAGGACTAAAAATCCCCTCGGATCGCGGCCGCATCTGTTGGTTGATGCGGCCCTGTGATCCGACCGCCCATATAGCCTCCATTATGATCCAATTATTGGGCCCTAGAGCCCATGATCGGATCAGCCCGATACCTCCCATCTCAAGGTGGGCAGATCGGGGAGAGATCCGCTCATTTGGTGACATTGCCAAACAAGCGGATCTCTCCGTGTATGGCCACCTTTAGTTGCACATCTCTGCACAGCTCATTTATATCCTTCTTAAGGACTAGAGTCCAAAACTGCACTGCATACTCCAGATGAGGCCTTAAAGATGCAGGAGTGCAGGTGCCACATTGGTAGCAGGTCTCCTAAACTAGACTCACTCAGGACATATGTATGGACTCAGTAAATGTGTTATCCTAGACTCTGCTCTTACTCGAGATACTGCTGAAATTGGGGCAATTCCAGTCAGGTGGCAACTCTACATTTAACAGTTTAAAGTTAGTTGGATAAGGTTGATATGTGTCTGGAACCAAACAGCATGTTTTTTTCTATGAGCTGTTGGGTTCAAAACAGAATCTCATAGTTCTGTACCATTTCTCAATAATAATTTTATCTCAAACTATTTAATATAAAAATAAGACCACACAAATAAAATTGCCTCAAGAGAATAGCATTTGAGGCAATTCTATTTCTGGGTCATTTTACAGAAATAGGCACTGTTTATATGGGGAGTAGTAAAGTGCATACCTTTATGTGATGGTATTGGTATTTTTGTACATTTTTCAAGCCTCAGAAGCAGAGAGCAAAAATGTATAATCAAATACATCTAAAAAGGTTTTCATTCATCAAGACATAATATACAATATCTAGTGGTGTACTTTCTTCCTCTTTAACCTCCTATCCTCACATTCTGTTAATATGCTTCTTCTAAAGCTACATGTGCCATTTTCTTTCTTTTTTACCATTTCATGCCTTTTTTGGCTGGACAAGACAGAGTGGCAATCAAAGTGGAGGTGACTTTGTGCAGACAGAGTGGGTGTTGGGCAGCTCTGGTACAGGATTGGGCTGATCAGAGGCACTGATATGCAGCCCTACATGCAGCTCGAACCCTTATTTTAATAAATAGTCAAAATAACAGTTGGTCATGTGTGTCCCTGTTAAGTATTGGACCTGAGGCAAAATCCTCATCCACCTTGCCTTTGAGGTGGACTTTTTGATCATCAACCTGCATATTGTTTATCCAGAGGTTCTAGTGATGCTCCTATCGAATAGCCCAAATTTCGATTCGAATTGAAAGAAGTACTGGCCCTTTAAAAAACCATTGAATTCGACTATTCGCCACCTTAAAGCTGGCAAATTGCTAATTTAGCCTAAAAACTGTCCTGAAAATGTTTCTAAGTCCTAGGAATTCGAAGGATTTTGCGCAAAATTGTTTGGATCAATTTGAAGTTGTTTTCACCCTTCCTCACATTCAAATTTTTTCAGTAAAAAAACTCAAATCGAGTTTTTAAAACTCTAAACAGATTTTTAATTCAAATTCGATTCGAGTTTTCAGGTCGGTCCCATTCACCCAGAGCTTTAAAAACTTGATTTTTTTAAAAATAAATTTCGATTGGACGAATTTCGAGTTCATGGGAGTTTGAAAAACTCACATGAATTAGAAATTTGAACTTTGATAAATGTGCCTCCCCATATTGCATTATTAGATCCAGAATGCTAGGGACCTGGGGTTTTCTGTAGTATGAATCTTCATACCTTAAGTCTACTAGAAATTCATGTAAATATTAAATAAACCCAATAATCTATGTTTGCTTCCAATATGGATTAATTATATCTAAGTTTGGATCAAGTATGGGATGGGATCCGTTATCCGGAAACCCACTATCTATAAAGCTCCGAATTATGGGATATCGTCTCCCATTGACTCCTTTTTCTCTGTAATAATAAAACAGTAGCTTGCACTTGATCCCAACTAAGATATAATTTATCCTTATTGGAAGCAAAACCAGCCTATTGGGTTTACTTAATGATACATGATCTTATATATATAAATAGAAAGAGTAAAAGGCAAAAAAATAAATAAATAGCGTAATACTATTTTAATATATAAAATTTCCAGTAAAAACAATTATTGCACTCACAATTTCCCTGTAGGGTGCTTGCATGCAGTTTGTATAATGGTGCTGAGTCCGTGGGGTTTTAACGCCGGCTTCAACTCGGGTCCTCGTGCAAGTCCATGTGAGCTCTCCCCCCTTCTCCTCACCGAAAAGCAACCAAACACATCACTTTGTGTATGTGCACACGCAGGCTGATTGGATTCAAATTAATGGAGCGGGGATGGAACAGATCTACTTCTTGTGTTTTCGCAGCAAGAGTATAGTGGAGCCTAACAAGCATCATAATTAAAGAGCTAGATATTCTTAACTAACTGTAGAATGCCAGCGGTACATCAGCCCTGTAACAGGGAAGATTAATGCTTCTACTGAGGCACAACACATGCATAGTCTGCTGTCTGTGGAATTCAATAGGAAAACAGAGTGCAGTGATCATCCCACAGTGTACAGGACAGAAACGTTCTGGGTTTTTATTTTGCACTTCAGAAAACAAAAATCAAGAAATCAAAACAAAAGAGAAAGATAAACAAACAGACTTGGTACTTACATGGAGACTGGGTGCTGGGTTGTTTTATATGAACAGTAACTGTTTCAAAACGTAGTAACATGGTTACAGGTACAGTACATACCATAATATATACCATATTATACAAAGTGCTCAGTCTTCTCGTAAGGATGCTTAGGAGTTAGCATCCAACCATGGTTCCTATATTTTCTCAAATTTCCCAAATGTTCCCTGAGCATTGTGCATCAATTTGATTAGAGGCAACATTTATTAAATCAATCCATTCTTGAAGTATAGGGGGATTATCCATTTTTTTTTTGCATATAACAAAATGGACCATAGTAGTGTTCTGGATATTTGTAGGGGTACTGACTCTATTATATCTATTATACTTAATATTATATGCCAGTGGTGGGCAAACCGTGGCTCGAGAGCCATAAGCGGCTCTTTGGCCCCTTGAATTTGGCTCTTCCAGGTGCGAGCTCGCAATAACAGCTCGATATTCAGCCAAGTGGGGTGGATGTGCAATATTCACAAGTATTTGGCACATGGAAATCAGAATATATTAATCTTTGCACAGTAAAGTGGCTAATAGTTTTTTTGCTCCCTTGCTCATGAACTCTTAATTGCACAAGGACACTTTCATTTCTCTAATTAATAAAAAGCAACATTCTAAAATGAATTGGCTATGTATGAAATTAATGGGTTTATTAATTGAATTGTGTGTATTTATTCAGTATGGAATGTGTTGTATAAATTAATTTAAAAAAAATTAATTAATAAACATTGTTTTATATTAATTTGGTGTAATTAATTTGGAAGCTCTTAGTTAATTATTGATATTTAAGTAAAGTTAGTAAGTAAAAAGTTAGTTACGCAAAGTTTATTAGGTTAATTTTAGGAAACGTTGTGGAGAATTGATATGGATAATTGAGAAAGGTATGTTGAGATGGTTAGGAATACTCTTATTAAGTTAATAACAATGCACCTTCCTATATATCTGGCTCTCAAAAGAAATTTAAATCGCTGATTTGTTGATATTTGGCTCAGTTTACTAATAAGTTTGCCCACCCCTGTTATACGCCATCTTCTGTATCTGCAATTTCCGGCACTTTTGGCGCATGCACAGTTGAAGCAAAACAGAAGAATGCTCTAACTGAGCTCACTTACAGAAGAAAACTGGAGATCTGGAAGGTGGAGCCCATGAGCTTCTCTGGACTTACTCTTAGAATGCAATATCCAAAAAGAAATCACACTGAATCAAAACATTGTAATTATTCTCAAGAGTTATGGCACGGTAGGAGCTTTGAGCATTTGTCACCAATGCACTGTAAAGTCTCAGGTAATTGGTACAAGACATTCTGAACCCATCCCCAAATCATTTCAGCCATGAAACAAGGACTGCCATAGATACGTTTCAGTGGCTGCATTGCATACATCCTTTGAGGCATGTAGGTATTTTATGAGCACCCACTCCACAGGTATCATTTTTGAAATAAGTTTGTGAGTGAGAGTGTGATGTCACTTTCTACTGCCCTAGCAGTACTGAGAGTGGAAATAGTATGTCTCTCCAGGTACTGTTTAGGTGAAGATCCTGAGGACTGGTAGGTTATCTCATCAGAGGACTTGAGATCTTCCTTTTGAAACTACATGATGTATGTACTGTAAAAAAATATTAATGTAGAAAACGTATCATGTTGCCAGCATACTTCTATTTCCCTTTGGATGCTGCTTCATGCCTGGGATATGCATTAAAGATAATGTATTAAATTATTTATTCAAATAAATGTCAGGGAATGAAATATTTTGCCTTCTATAACAGAAAAGTGGATCCTTTCTTGTAGCTTGGTTATTATAAGCCTGGGAGCTATGAATTAATCTGTCTATAAATGATTCTGTGTATAGTCACCATTTGTTCTAACTACTTTGTGCTTATGCAAGTAAAAACATTTATGTGATTAATACCAACTGAGTGGCAATGTTTCTTGTAGGTTTTGTAGTAACACATTTAATAAGGCATAACCCCCCCAGATACATGAGTAATATGTTGCCTTCAAAAGCTGTGCACCCATAGCTGCCAGTCATAGTTCTAATAAAATGGTAACGCTACATATTTATACTGTATATCTTTGGATGTTAACATTTCTTTGTGTTGTGCAGGAGTGCCAGCAGTGTTTAAGCCAATAAAAAATGTTACTTCCTATTTTCTTAAATCCAGATTATTATTACTCATACTAAACTATCGTATGAATCAAAATGAATCAATGCAGTACGGTACATGGAAATGTGTGGTTTATGAGGTGTATTAAAAGTAAGAAAAACTATATTGTAAACATCACTTCTGCTATCAGACCAAGACCACGATTCAATGCAGTTTGCAGAAGCAGAAACTAGACCAGTGATCCCCAACCAGTAGCTCGTGAGCAACATATTGCTCTCCAACCCCTTGGATGTTGCTCCCAGTGGCCTCAAAGCATGAGCTTATTTTTTGAATTCCAGGCTTGGAGGCAAAGTTGTATAAAAACCAGGTGTACTGCCAAACTTAGCCTTAATGTAGGTTGAAAATCACATAGGGGCTACCAAATGGCCAATCACAACACTTATTTGGCACCACAGGAACATTTTTCATGCTTGTGTTGCTCTCCCAACTCCATTATTTCTGAATGTTGCTCACAGGCTCACAAGGGTTGGGGATCCCTGAACTAGAGTATGTGCGTTAAACTGCAGTGCAGACCCACCTTCATTATGACTTGATCCACTAGGAAAAGTAGTGTCTTATTTCTATGGTTAAATGGGCTGTATGAAGTAGGAAACACACATATCTGCAAAATTAGTAATGCTCAAAATGGAGATCGGTGCCTATTCAATTCTTTCTTGCATCTAGGGTTTCCACCTTTTCTTGATAAAAATACCGGCCTTCCTATATTTTTATGCATCAAGCTTTTAGGCACCTGTTCTAAAATATAAAATTGGTGCTATGTGCCCTGGTATAGGACTTATGGTTATACAGGTATGGGATCCATTATCCAGAATCCTGTTATCCAGAAATCTCTGCATCATGAAAAAAATTATTCTCTGTAATAATAAAACAGGACCTTGTACTTGATCCTTTCAAAAATGATCTTGTGCTCTCACAAATATGCCAAAATTAGAAAACGTATGCTAATGTGCAGTAGGTGTTTGCTGTAGAGTCTGGGAAAATCTAATTAAGGTTATGGGTACACAGGCTGTTGACTCTGGCTGCTGTCAGCTTGGTGTATTTTTGCAGGCTGAGAGAAGCAGTTCTGTGCCCCTGCTCCATTCATTTGAATTTAATCAGCCTGTGTGCAGTAACACAAATTGGAGCTGAAGCTGAGGTCAGTATTCAGGCTGATCTCAGCCTGTGTGCGACTATAAAAAATATTCAGGCTTACAACAGCTGTAGGAAGAAAGGAAGAAAACTGAGATTCCGCACTCCGCTAGCATTAAAATCCAAAGCTTTCTTAGACCATGTTAAAAAAGCAGGAACACTTCACAGGGTTGACTCGTTTCGGGCGCGTGCGCCCTTAATCATAAGCAGAAAGGGAACAGTGCATAGAAGGTCTCTATAAATAGTCCAACAGTGTAGCGACCTCTATTGGTTAGTATTTATTGTAAACTTAAGTAGTTCAATATATTGTAACAAAAAATAAAAAGAATACAAAGTATTACAAAGTACAAAAAATAAAATGAGAACTAAAAATAATACATAATATCAAAACGAGTGTTTAAACCACATGGATTTCTTGTATTCAGAGTGAAGATCCAAAAAGCCTCACGCTTGTTCAATGATACAATAGGATCACCACCTCTTAAAGAGCACTTAACTTTTTCAATTATTTTTACTCCTAAATCAGGAATGCCACGTCTACTAAATTGGCTAAAATGTTTACCTATAGGAGATTTTAAATCACATTTTTCAATGGAATTCAGATGTTCCCTCACCCTGTCCTTAAGCGGTTGAGTAGTACATTCTAATAAATATATAACATGTCTACTGAAATAATTGTTATATGTATGGTGTTTAAAGATTTTACCTGTAGCGTTCAATTTAAATTTTGAATTATTTTTAAAAGAAGTTGAATCTTAATTGCGATTATACCCCAAAGGGAGACTGTCCCTATCAGGTGCACGTGCCCTGGAATAGGCTGGGATAACCTCTGGGATAACCTCTCTCTAGTAATCTCAATTTTAATATACCTGTTGCTTATCAAAAATGTCAAGAGTAGAGGCATTACGTCTATATCTGAGAAACTGACTATAGGGAATACTCATTCTGATATGTCTCGGGTGGAAACTGTCTGCTCTTAAAATGGTATTCCTGGCCACAGGTTTATTATAAACCTAATTCAAATGCTGTGTAATGTTACCATGGTGTGGACCTAAATACATTGGAGGGCCACATCCAACATGTAGGCATCTAGTCGTCTATGTTGGACAGCCCTGCCTAACATAGTGGCATGGGTAGAAACAAACCCAACACATCAGAGCTAAGAGGCAGTAGTGCTAATCACAATGCTCCTGAGTGTCACATAGACCTTAATTTTGAAAAATCAGCTGGTTTCCCAAAATGTCTAATTATTTAAATTTAGTGTAAACCAATTCATAACCATGCAAACATGATATGTTGTAAGTTTTAAGGTGTAGCATGTTTACTAATAACCATGCCAAAAGAATATGATTCACTTGTACAGAATGTACAACAAATAAAAATGAGCAAGTGAGTAGTAGCCAAGACAGGGAGGGTGTGTGTTTAATACACTTAATTAAACATTTTAATATGTCTTGTATACCTAAACATATATTTGTTTTATATATAGTGCTCACTAATGATATTGAAAACTAAAGTTTTAGTTGCAATCAATTCTTGCATTTTTATTTATGTTTAAAAGATAAAAAATGTTCCCACCCCCCTCTGGACACAGTTTTCATATTGGCATGAGTGCCAAAATCACCCAAGGGCACAAGTGCAATTGCCCTTAGGAACTCTACATTTGACATAAGTTTTGGATATTACCAGAGTGCATTGTAATTTTAAGGCAGAATATTAATTGTTCCATCTCATACCTGTTTACATATTTCATATATGCTGTTGTTACATTGCTATCCTGAGTTGTCATATGCCACTCCTCCTAAACTTGCCAGTTTCTTATTGCAGCCCTGTCCCCGCTGTGCTCATTGGTATGTTGTATATTTCTACTACCTGTTGTACTGATCCTTCACTCTTTTGCAACCAGGACTTCTAATGTGTCTTGTGCCCACAGTTGCTACAGCTTGCGCCTGAGAATGGTGTACTTGTAAGTGGTGTGCATGTGGCTTCCAGTCCCCCAGAAGCTACTATTGAGGCTGGATGCTATTGTGCTTTAGTAATGCACTAAATTTAGTTTAGTGAGATATATTCTCAAACATTTTTTCAACAAAATATATACATCACTCCAAGCTTTTTTCAAAAGGCCAATGCTCCAATTAATGGAATAAATTATAAACTGGCACTAGTTATGGTTGTGGAGCTCAAAAGTGAAATGCCAATATGGGAGAAAAAAACTTGTAAGGTATACTAAACAGCCTTAAAATTATTTTTTTGGGATATTTACAAAAAAGAAACCTAATCAGGAATAAGTTTAAGATCCATTTCTGTTAGAAGGGGGATACTTGCGAGCTGGTATAAAAACCCCCATCCTGATCACCACCACCCATAACCCTACCCCCCCCAAACCTTCCCTATTCATTCTCTAGTTTGACCAAAGAGTTAATTTCAGAGCACCAAATTGCCAATGGGTACAATATTTAATTCTAAATGTGTAAAATTAAAATATTATGTATAAGATGGCGTAAGAAGTGATAATGAGAAAAGACTACTTTTTTGAAAATCAATAAAACACTTGAATGACAAAAGAAGGGGGATACTTGCTGGCACTTTTTTTTGTAAAGCAAAGTTTTTCCATTTGTTAGATTTTCAGTGCGTTCAGAGCACTTGTAATCCTTACAATTCTTTTATTCGTGTCCTAAACTTGTGCGTTAGTGCTTATAAATCCATAATCTAAGAAATAATGAGATTGGTTATTTCTGAGTTGGAAATATTCCCAGAACAATACCTAGAATGTGTGGCTGATTGATAGAGAAGAAACCAGGCAACAGGTCTTGCAATTAAATCTCCAGCTTTGCTTTAATTTGAGTTTGTATATCAACAACCACAGTTCAAGCTGTCATGTTGGGGCCTATGCGTGCACATAATGAGTGAATATCACACATTGCTCATTATGCGCATGCGTGTGACATCAGACACATGTTATGTGCATGTGCTGTGACTGACAAGCCAGCGGGGCACTTTTACCTGCAACCAGAGTGCCGTATTTATTAATAGCCTGCACCCTTGGTTAGGGATAATATATTTTGTCAACTGGTGCCCTTTAAGGCACAAAATAAAATCTACACCTGTCTGGAGGCTAATAAAACACAAGGTTTACCCTCTCTCACACAGCAGTCACCTGGTAGAAAAATGTACTGACCCTGCACATGCAAATGTAATGTTTCGTATACTTTTCAGACTGTGTGTGGGCTCTTTATAATCATCCTGACAATATTTATACCATGACGATCAGTTACGTACAATTGAGATCCAAGCGTTCACCATATGACAAATAAAATCTGAACATGTATCGCCAGCTTGAGTTTTTTTCTTGATCTGCAGGAGGAGAGTTCATGTCTTGTCATTTGTTATTTAGCATTGCAAGACTTATAAAGAACTCAGGATAATGATAACAATGGCTCTGACAGCCTAGTGAGTTAGGTACATGATAGTAGTGTAGAAGGTTGGCAGTTTAAATCCTATAACCCTTTAAAGAGTACTAAACCCCCCAATAAGAAAAATCCCAAATCCCAAAAACTACACAATTTCCAAATCACTACAGCAGAATATGCTGTACTTGGATTCCAAAACAATGAATACGGAATAGCAGGTTTACCCCAGGAAACCGTATATTTTTGAGTTAAAATCCAAAATGGGTAACAATGTATTTCTACTCCTAATTACCAAACATCAAGTTTTCTGAACTTAGAGGTTTCAAAACTTTATCTGTAGTAATCAGTCAAATCAAGTAAAAATATATAGCAAGTCCAGCTGATTTGACTTATTACTATAGATAAACCATGAACCTTCACGGAAACCATAACTATGAAGTGGGGGTCTGAAGCAATTTTTGCTAAATGGAGTTGGAGTGACCAAAAATGTACCAACTCCAACTCTGACTCCTAAATACAAGCACACAAAATAATTAAATCAGATTTAAGAGCTTCTATGAAGAAGGATATGGCAGAAGCAATTGTTTTTCTAAGAACAATACCTTAGTTATTTTTGGATTGTATTTAACAGTTATTACACAACTATATTCCAGGTAAAATTAATAATACGTTGTTTTAGGTTTTCCAATTGTTTTTGGTTTATGTAGTTTAACTTTGATTTTGTTTTCAAATTACATGGGGATGTGGTTTATATTTTTGAGTTTTTGCAGTGACAAAATGCCTTGTATGTTGTGTATTTAACTTCCTTCAATATATAGAAAATACATTAGTATATTGAAGGAACAGTAACACCAAACAATAAAAGTGTTGTAAAGTAATTCAAATATAATATATTGTTAGCATGCACTGGTAAGACTGGGGACAGACAGGGAGATTCGGGGAGATTCTGTCGCCTGGCGTTTAATCGCAGGCGACAATCTCCCCGAACTGCTTCCTCCCTGTCTGCCGTCTGTTACAATGAAAACGCGCCAGCGCTAATCCACACGCAGCGCGTCGATTTCCGGAATCGCCCGAAGTTTCCTCACGAAGTAACTTCGGGCGATTCCGGAAATCGGATTAGCGCTGGCGCGTTTTCATTGTAACAGACGGCAGACAGGGAGGAAGCAGTTCGGGGAGATTGTCGCCTGCGATTAAACGCCAGGCGACAGAATCTCCCCGAATCTCCCTGTCTGTCCCCAGCCTAAAATTTGTTTGTTTGCTTCATAAAGACTGCTATAGTTTATATAAATAAACCGCTGTCTAGCTATGGGGGGCAGCCATTCAAGCAGGTGGAAAAAAGCAGAAAAGGCACAGGTTACATAGCACATAACAGATAAGCCCTGTCCAATACAATGGTGTATTATCTGTTATCTGCTGTGTAACTTGTGTCCTGGGGTTTTCTGGATAACGGATCATATATATATATATATATATATATAAATTTATAGAAAGAATGCTGTTGCATGCAAGGGACTTTGATCAAAAAATGAAAAAGATTTTTATTTAGATCAACGTTTCGACCCTCACTGGGGTCTTTATCAAGATATATATATATATATGTGGGTTTTTTTTATTCATATATCTGCATCTTATTAATTTAATTTAACTGTCATTATTAGAAATGTGATTCAGAGTTCTGTAGTAATTTATCCACAGAGGAAAGACTCACACATAAGCAAGTCAAATAAAAGGAACAGCTGAGAATTCAGTTTGTTCGGCATTTCACAGTAACATGAAACTTACAAATCCTAACTCCTGTTCAGATGAAGTGACATACCAGTTAGTGTTCTTTCTGGTATTTTTAAAGACTGAACAGACATCACGTTTAGTAACTTTATATTTTTAATAAAAAACTACAGTGAGATCACTTATCTGAAAGACCCCAGGTCCCAAGTATTCTGGATGATGGATCACATGCTTATGCTTTCTGTTATCCTCCATCGCTTTAAGTTTCCCCATGGTCAATTATCTTCCTATCTTGACAAACCTTTCCCCTAATGTGTCTTGATTTTCACCCTCACTATGATTACATCTTTCATTATAACTGACTAGCTCACCAGTAATCAATGGGCCATGCATTGAGGCTGAACAACTGATGCAGGCTTCTAAGAAATGAATGTAGGCTCTAGTCTGCTTGTGGATACAATGAATTCTTTCTATTACATATTTGTCAAGTCAAGCAATGTTTTTATAGGGTTCATTAAATGAAAAAATAAAGACATGTACACATCAAGCTGCACTTAATGTCAGGAGTTTACAGAGGGGAAAAGTGCAGTAGACCCTATTATTCTTGGGTCCCTGGAAAAAGGTTTAATGCACACAACAGAAATTCCTAAATATTCTAAATACCCTAAATATATGCTGCTTCTTTGTTACAGACTGTCCCTATTCTTTAAAACACAATGTATAGTGTAATACGTATGGACTCACAAATGTTAACATTTTAAAAAATAATTCCCTTTCATTTTTTTAAATTATATGTTTCAATATTGTAATTCCCATACTCCTTCTTTATGTTAAATTTCTTTGACTTTCAGCATAGTATGTACTGCTTTCCTTTAAGCTGGATCATTAAATACGTTAACCTACAATGAACTGTTGCAAGCAAACTGAATATGTATGATAATGCCAGAAAGTCATCCAGATAAAGTTTTGTAGACAGTTAAAGTATAACTGCTCATTATGCCGAGCACGTTTTCTAGTAATGTATCATAAATCTTTATGTTCAACTCTAGGACTGCTGATCTAAGGTTTTGTTTATGCTAAAATAAAATTAACATGGCGTATGAGCGTTTCGCCCACTCATCTTACCAGTAGATGGTGCTAACGGATCAAACAGACCCTCACTAAGACAACATATTTGTATGGGTGAGATATCACTTTCTGAGAATTCCAAATTACAATCACACTTTGGGAAATATACATAATTTAAAACATGCGGCCTGAAACCAAGGACAAGTACTAGTTTTAGACTTGAGGAGATACTTTTGAACCTTACTGATCAAAACGTCAGATACCATGTAAAATGAAAATAGGTTAAACTTTTGTAATAGGGTTCTGATTAAGTGCAGTTAAGGGGAAATGATGTTCCTTTGTAAGGAAGGGGCAGGATAAGATGTAAAGTGTCAGGTCAGGGTTAGTGAATAGTTTCCCCCATACATAAAGAAATATTCAAACAAGCAGAGTACACTTTCTCAACAATTTATTTAATAGGACTTAATGTTAGAAGTGCAAACACTGCTCAAAATGTAGAAATACCTAGTAGGCAGCTGAAACTGACCATGATTAAGTTTAGTGAGAAATTTGTATTTCATGGATAGTGATGGGCGTATCTACCCAGTTTCGCCGAAAAATTTTCGAAACGAGTCGCGGCACGTTTTTGATGCGCGTCACGTCGTTTTCGTCGCATCATTTTCGTCGCATCAAAAATGACGCGCGACTCGTTTTTTTTCAGCGAATTTTCGCCAGCGTTTCGCGAACCCATGGAATTCGCCCCTGGCAAATAAATTCGCCCATCACTATTCATGGATACATTTTATGGGAAATGTTGAATGAAACAGCACCTGTTGTAAAATATATATCCCCAACCAAAGGTGTTGCTTATAGAGCCTGGACTTTACACTCTTGTGGGGTAACAGTAGTTTAAAAAAAAAAACACTAGTGCTAGGACACTTGCACCTGGAGCTCCCTCCCGGAGTGAGCGACTATGTTGGTCATAGCACATGCTCGTAACACACTTCTGACGTCACATGCATTTGCATGATGAGTAATTTGTAGCATTCACTCATTATATGTGCATGCATGCGTAGATTCTTCATTGAATTTCATGCAGCTCTTTGGCATTTTCATCCAATATATGCCTCATAGTTGGCTCCTTTTTTCTCTGGGAAATGCTCAGCAACTACGTCTGAACCAGACTAACAAGCATTTCATAGGAATAAGGCTCACATAGTAGTGACAACTTATCCTGCTTTTATATATATATTTTTTTATTAGATATACTATTCCCAAGAATAGCTTTAGTATTTTTAGAAGTAGAGATGACATTCTGCACATAAGGTTTGAGTAAAAAGACATGGAAGGAGTCCAGGATGCCCTGGCTGGAAGAAACATCTTAACAGAGAGAATTTATTTTAACTGCAAGAAAATAAAGCCCAAGAATGCAACAATGTTTTGTTCTAGTTTTTGAGAAATAAAACAGTGGATGAAATGCTTCAAGGACTAAAGGTTTTCTAAACAATTAGTAAAATGTCTTCTAAAACTTCTAAAACAAACTGTACTTCATAAGCAGGCAAAATTGCAGTAGGAATAACATGAAGATGGAAAAAAATCCTTGGCTGCATCAGCTGCAGAAGGAAGCATACAGATGCAGTCACTTGGATTTGTGTGTTAAATGCGTCGTGATTTAACTCATCTATCCCATTTATCCCACTTAGCACAGAATATTGTGTCACAGCATCCCATCCAATTAAAGAGTTCACCATTGAAAACAATGGAGCTTTGATATGCTAATGAAAAGGTTAAATGCATTAAATGAGTTAAGATAACTTTGGATAACACAGTTTCTTCAATTAGCCCTGAGTCACAACGCATTTAACTTACAAATCCAAGTGACTGCATCTGTAAGAATGTTGGTCAAGTCACTGGACTTGTGAAGGTCTAACAATAAAATTAGGTCTAACAGTAGATTTATCAGCCCATGGTCTTCTCTATTTTTGTATGAGCAGAGAGATCAAAGAGAGGACATCTGAAGCAAAATGAGGCAGAGAGGGCTACCAAAAATAATGCTGGTTTTACTGATACCATGGTGGCTTGCAATTTTAGAAGTATCTCATTCTAGAGTGTGAGGAATCACAGACTGAGGAATGATGATCATCCTTGGAAGATATTCTAAAGGAGTGTGCTGCCTAAGAAAAAAGACAGGGCTCATATACATAAGGGCAGTAACAACAGCAGTTAGTCAGTAATATGCTTTCTTCAAGTTGGGAAGTAGAACCATAAAAAGCAAACATTTAAAGGAGAACTAACCCCTCAAAATGAATATTGCTATAATTGCCACATTTCATAAACTGAACGTATTGAGCCAGCCTGAAGTTTCAACTTCTCAATAGCAGCAATTATACAGGACTTCACAGGGGGGCAACCATCTTGGAAAGTATCTACAACACTAACATGCTCAGTGGGCTCTGAACTGCTGTTGAGAGTTGAGAGGCTAAGCTTAGGGGTTGTTGCAAATTTAAAAGCAGAACATTAGGTTTGTCTGTAATATAAGATGATATTACAGGGCTGAATTAAATTCTGATTCTGACTTCACTGGGTTTTGAGCTCACATAATCTGGATTATATAGTAATCAGACTTGTATTGTATTTCTATTTTGAATAAACAGTATATTGTGAGAGGGTCCCTAAACTCAGTAAGTGACAGCAGTACAGAGCATGTGAATCAGTGAATCAGCAGAAAAGAAGTTGGGGAGCTACTGGGGGTGTCTTGGGAGTTACAGATTGTTACTGCTAAAGGGCTATGGTTGCCTTGGGTTGTGGTTGCTTCTTTAATTAAGCTTATTTCTCCTATTGCAAACTGGCTACAGGATCAGGTACAGAGGATGGTTGTTAATGATACATTTTCTACATGGAGTAGAATTCTTAGTGGAGTTTTTCAGGATTCTGTATTGGATCCATTGCATTTAACTTGAACATTAATGACTTAGGGAAGAGTTTTGTAAGTAATGTATCAGTGTTCTAAGATTACACAGAAATGCAACCTGGTTATTTGAAAGGTTAATTACAGGTTGTGGCATCCTTTTAGCTGGATCTTGACAAACTGATAATCTGGGCAGCTAAGTGGTAAATGTGATTCAGTGTTGATAAACGCAAAGCCTAAGATGCACCTGGCATGTAAGAATATGCAAGCCACTTATACCCTTAATGGAACTGTATTAAGCAAATCCATAATGAACAGTAAATAATAACTTGGATATAGCAAGCAATGTCAGTCAGCAGCTGCAAGGGCGAACAAGATCTTGAGCTGTATTAAAAGGGGCATAGATTCTTACACTGAACAGACCATTGATACAACTCTATCTGTCACACAGTTTTGGTCTCCAGTGCTTAAACAGGATATTATTGCATTTGAGAGGGTCCAGTTATGAAGAAAGTTGGGGCTGTTTATGTTGGGGAAGAGGCACTTAAGGGATGATATGTATAAATATATAAGGGATCATATAATAATTTCTCCAATGCTTTATTTGCCTGTAAGTCCTGTAGAACACAAGGTCGCCCATTGGAAAATAAGAAGTTTCTTCTAAATATTTGGAAAAATATTTTGGAAAATTACTGTGTCAGTCATTGTGGTTGATACATTAGATAACTTTAAGAAGGGGTTTGCTGACTTTTTAGCAAGTGAGCAAATACAGGGTTATAAACAATAGCTCATAATACAAATTGATGCAAGGACTGGTATGATTGACATCTAGGAATCAGGGGAAAAAAATTTCCCCTCTGAGGCAAATGAGAGAGGGTTCAGATGACGTTTTTGCCTCATCTGAAGTAGTTAGTTACATTATACATATATACTGTACATCTTTTATGTTCAGTATACATATATACTGTACATAAAAGATGGAACTTGATGGACGGGTGTCTTTTTTTCAACCTCACTTACTATGTTACTTATTTGAGATGGGTATATATACCCAAAATCCAGGGTTGAACCTTGAGATGACAACTCATCCTTAAAAACCAAAAGGGCCATGGCAGAAGGTTGCTACTAATGCTTCATTGTTCCAGTTGGTCTAAGTTGTCAGACTGAAATGTAATGACTTACTGGCCAAACAGAGCAAGATCACCGACTGACATACAACAGATGAGAAACTTGATGAACAGCATCAAAGACCTTCTTAAAGGCATTGAAAAAGCTGGAGTAGTCACCCTTAATAGGATTTTCTTTTTCCCAAAAAACAAAACCAAGGTTACACACTTGTAGGTTAGAAGTGTAAGTGGACAATAGCATATTCTTTAACAAATCTTAAACCCATACGGCTTCAGTCCTATCATTATGATATACCACCATTTCCCCTGCTCTGTTCAGATCCTCATATGTCTCATTGCTCCCTCCCCATATGTCTAGTATGAAATCTACTCCACCCTTCTAGGCAATGTACCTCTCTTTCGCTTTCTGTTTTACTTCACTAAACCAACATTTACTTGTAGCATTGAAGCACCCTGGCCTGTGGGCCTTAAATATGTTGTTCAACTGTATTAAAATTCTAAAAATGCAATTTAGTGATGTATATCAGGAATAGTGCCACAATCATATAATTTACCTACTATAAAAGAGTATAATTAATTATTTGTAAAATATGTTAAAGAGAAACTGTGTATATGATTACAGGTGCAGTCTGCAGAATTCAACTTACAGACATGATGTCAGACTTTGGAGACATAAAGCTTTGACACTTCATCTTTCAGATATTCGTGGAATATGGGGCAACAGCTTATATGCCTATCCGCCTGCCATTGCATTGTATTCCTCCCAAATGAAAATTTTGCTCAGTAAAGTCTTGCTTTTTGTTATCCTATAAAAGTAACTATATTGTTCATTTCTCTTACAGGCATCAATCGAGAAAATTCAAAGCGTTCCTTTGTTTTATATTAAGAAAAAAACTTGCATATCCATGTGGAAACAACTAGCTAACTCATACAAAATATTAATGTATTATACAGATGGCACCTTAATAGCTTTCCCAGCTGATGGATTTCACATACATTGATGTTAAGTCAGACATTGTACTCCGTAACATTTTCCCCTTGCCATTGCCAAAAGAGACCCTTTTGAAGAAACTGTTTTACTGTATTGCTTTCCAGCTAATAGAATGATCTAGTAATGACCAGAAATGGTCTTAATGTACTGTAGACTTTCAGTAAGTAACTGTTCTGCCAATAAAGGTAATTCCTTTCAATCACTATCTACTTTGTGTAATGTATATATGATACTTAAAAGATGTATGCCATGATCTGAATGCAACGGGATATGAGGAAGTTATGGCAAATTCAATTTATTTACTGAGTAACCTGACTGTATTGTTGCTATAGCTCTTTCTTGGAATAATTACCACTGTAGTGAAAACCTATTACACCAAGTAAAAGAACACACCAACAGTCCTACAGATAAAGCATAATGAGTGTATAATTTAAGGCTTCATTGCCCCTATGATGCAAAATGTATATGAGCAGGACAAGATTTCAGGTTGGCAGGCAATGAATACATATTCTTTGCCAGGGTGCCCAGAAGGTAAAATTTATGAATATGCATAGTATATGGAGCAAGACACAAAACAAATGTAGGTTTGGTATACAAAGTGGTTAATATTAAACATTCAACTTCTATATATAACACCCAACCAGTCTTTCTGGCTAAAATTGCATACTGTATGTTGTATGCCATATCCAGATTATATTAATTCAAGATAAAAATGAATAGAATAGGCATTTTGACCATTTCAGTTCTCCTTACAAGGCCTGCTCAAATTAAAACATGGTGTATTATGATGCTCTCCACTGAAAACGAACAAGGCTGTAGTCAATACATTTGTATTAATCATCAATGCGATGAGTGAACTAATGCAACCAAAACATATTATGACTAGTAGCAAACTGGGTGATCTTGGGAACTGTATAAGTCGACTTCATGTCAGAATCATAGACATCCCCGAGTCTCTATCTTCTGAATGCCTTAGCTGGAAATGGATCTTCTCATTACCAAGCTAATCTCTTCCTAACAAAAGAAGCAAGGAAGTTCAGCCAAACTGCATACATACATATATATTTTTTGGCTAGAATGCTTCCAGTGCAACATTCTATGCAGGTAAAAAACGCACTCAGACTTAAAACATTAAATCAGAAATTAAAATAAAATTCTAATCTCAGTCAGGTTACAACAATTCTTCCATTTCCAAAATCAGGATATATGGGTTTGCTACTGTATCCGCTTTAACTAAAGTACTGGCTACTTCCACAACAAAATGATTGAAGTAGTTTACATTAGCCTCATTGATGAACAATACAACAATGTGGAAAGTGTAAATAATTGTACTTGCAGAAGCCCACCATGTGGTATGGGCTGCAACTTCCCTACAACCAAGGCTAAATATTATATTTTGCAATATTGTGCCTTCATTGAGGGTAGAAATTGCATTATTTTTAATGCAGTGATGCTCACAGTACTGGCAATGGTTAGCAGATGATTCATT
>CM044436.1:57674961-57713092 GCA_024363595.1 Xenopus borealis | reverse complement strand
ATATATATATATATATATATATATACTGTAACTATTCACTAGTGCAGAAAATTTTAAAATTGTTTTTAAGTTGTCTAAACACAGAGACGGAGTAATGATAATTTCATTCAGTGGGCTTTAGTATTCAAGCAGACATTATGCACACACTAATTCTGGGTGGGTAGGAAATCCTGGAGTTTTATCTGCTGCTTATTTTCTAACCATAAGCTCTATTCAAATCACATGATTTCCATTGTCCTCCTGAGTCTCGACTTCCTGATGCTGGCAAGCTGTCTGCTGGGGATGTGCAAGATGATATCTTTGAAAAAACAAAATAACAATAGAAAATGTTCTCCGGCTCTTCATTTACTTTGGAACAATTTTTTGTTTCTTTAAATCTGTGTTAAAGAATTATTAAAATAGATGCAGTGGTGCCATGATACCCAGTATAAAGGTACAAAGTGCATTTTTATGCAATATGTGGGGAGCTAAAATGTATGCAAATGTTGCACTAATTGACACCATTCATTAAAAAGAATTGTGTCCAAATTATCCTCACCTCTTGATGGTTGGGCAAAGCATCATTGTATATACCCTGCTTCTTATGCCAAACCGTGTGCAATGCCCAGTTGATACTGCTAAACCATGAAGCAATTGCCACCCTGGATTATGGCAGTAATTCCTGGTTTCCTACAGCCTGTTGTACTAATAGAGGCAGATGATTGCAGTGCAGCAAAAAATCACACGCAAACAAAATTTTAATGCTGAGTGCCAGTGACACAATTCCAACTTCTGAAAATGTTGTTGCTTCTTGCATCTGTGTTACTACCACGTGTGCACTTTTGTGTTCATTTTGATGCATATGGAACAACTTCCCGCATTGCAGCAAATATGCTGGAATTATGATCTGGATTTAGTACCTTCATTTTCACCCTTCTGTAAATGTCTTTATTTACATACTGAGAAATTATGCTATTTATTTGTAGTGATGGGCCAAATGCATAATCTTTTCATTTAGATAATTGCAAAACAAACCCTAATTTGCACCTAAATTGTGCACCTCCCTATAGTCCCATGAAATGAAGGGCTTTAATGCTAACGTTTCAAGTAGACTCCAGACTTTGCACAACATGCTGGGTTTCAATTTAATTCTAAATCAAAGGCTACATTTGGTTCAATCCTCCTTGACTGTAACTGCAAATGCTGTGGCAGTGAACATTATGACAGCTTGTATCCTAATGCTACATTAGCTGCTGGAGGGTTACATATACAAAGGATTGTTAACCCTTTCACTACAATATAAACCATTATATGGTTAACTATAGTCTGCAAGCAAATTCAGAAACACAGCTGTAAGTGTATTCCTAAACAACACATCAATATATATTTTGACAAAGTATGATTTAGTGTAACCATAATAAAAGCTGCGTCTAAATATAAAAATAAAGCAATATTTTGTTTCATTCTTCAACATTGTATATTATAGCAGACACACAGGACATGCCTAATCCTCAAATGACCAGACATATTGCAAATCAGTAAATCTAGCTCTTGGGATATATTTGTCTTAATGTCACTGGAATCATCTGTCTTTGTATAACAGTTTAACAGATGTTTACAATCACCTGCAAGCTGAGTCTTTTCTGGTGGATTTTCCAGGCTTGAGCCTTTCTCCTGGCATAAAAGCACATGCTCTTTGTTTTCCTTAACGTTTCCAAGTTTTCTTAGGCGATACAGAGGGCCATTTAGCTGAAGAAAGTGAAATCCTATCTGAAATGGGGAAAGGGTTGACTTTTCCACAGACAGGCACTTGGATGCTGGCTTCAATCAGTGCAGAGATTGTTAAATGTTTTGTGAAACCGGTGACTGGTTTAACTGTGATATGTTGTTAAAACCATAAGCTTTGATGCATTGGCTGATTTCTGCACTTACTCACTTACAGTTATTTAAATTGAAAGTGGGTTCACCCACCCTTAAATATCTAAAAACTTTTCATTTTACAACCAGTTGGTAATGTTTTAATTAGATTCTCACAGGACCTCAATAGAGTCTAGCCCAGTTATTAGAGTAAGTTTTGCTTGGAAGAAAGTCTCCTAAAATTCATTTTAAATATGTCAGCATAAAAGTTGTTCTTTCTGTATTCACCACCTGTATAAATGCTGTTGGTCGAGAAAGGTTAGGATATCTGTGTAATCTTTTCTTCCTTTCCACTGTTTAGTTAAATTGAATCAAAATGAGATGAGTCTACTGTTCAGAGCCATGGGGAATTTACAAAAGTGGAGTAAACTGAAATTGGAATAAGAAATATAATTGGAGTTAAATAAAAGTTAAAAGAATGTAAAATTCATAAAAGCCTTAAACCATTTCATTAAAGGGGTTGTTCCCATTTCAAACACTGTTTTCAGTTCAGTTGTTTTCAGATTGTTCATCATAAACAAAGATGTTTTTCAATTGCTTTCCATCTTTTATTTTTTACCGTTTTCACGATGTCACTTCCGGTTTACAATGACAGCACTTCCTCTTTTTTTTCTGATCATGCATACTTCCGCCTGCTTCCAGTTTACAGTGACAGCACTCTGATTCTTGGTCAGCGGGTCACGTATCGGGTTGCGGATAAGGTAATTACGGGTCGGGTAGCAGGTCCAAGAGGGTAAGAATGTGGGTTGCGGGTCCAGGTTGTGGATTGTGGGTACGTGTTGTGGTTGTGTTTGAAGGTTATGTTTTGGTATCCATTATCTGGAAACCCATTATACAGAAAGTGCTCAATTGCAGAAAGGCAATCTCCCACAAACTTCCTTATATTGAAATAATACAGATTTTCCTTTTTTTTCGATAATAATAAAACAATACATTGTACTTGATCCCAGTTAAGATATAATTAATCCTTATTGGTAACAGAACCAACTTATTGGGTTTATTTAATGTTTAAATGAGTTTCTATCAGACAGAAGGTATGGAGATCCAAATTATGGAAAGATCAATTATCCAGAAAACCCCAGGTACTGAACATTTTGGATAACACCTCCCATACCTATACTTAAAGTTAATTTAAAGGTGAACATCTTTAATGAGTCCAGCCCCATCAAGAAGCATGGGCTGTCTTTATTTCTGTGGAGGAGAACTCCACTTTACCAATAGGAAAAATACTACAGGCTATGTAGGTGGCTTTGCTCTACCTCAACCATTATTGGGCAGGTGTGGGTTCACCAGAGTGAGGAAGTGTGGAACCTACCACTCAAAACATGTAGAACTTTAATATGCACTGTATAAATTGAATGTTTTTATGAAGCATGTATGCTATAATTCTTATACCTAATTCTTATTCATTTAACATTTAACATTTTATTACACTACGGGGCCTATTTATTAAACCTCAAATTTTTCTGGTGGAGTTTTTAAAGGGGGGACATTTTTTTAGAACATTCGACATTTATTATGTTCCAAAGGTTTTTTTTAATATATTTTGAGAAAAAGTTGAGTTTTAGTAAATACACGCCTTGATGTGTGTGATTACACTTAGGGGCAGATGTACTGAATTCGTGTGAAGGATTTGAATATTCGCTAACAGCCCTTGACAATTCGACCCTTAGTATTTACTAAATTCGTGTGAAGGATTCGAATTTGGCCTCTTCGATCATCAAATACCGAATTATCGAATAGATTGAATGATCTGATATTCGATAATTCGATCATTCGATGATCGAAGGATTTAAAATGTTAAAATCCTTTGAACGCCTACTTTGCCAGATTGAACCTACCAAATACCAGTAGAAGCCTATGGGAACCCCCACCTACGAATTTTTCAGAGGCTGGAAGGGAAAAGTATGATTTTATCATGAAGTCCAACGATTGGTATCCGATCGTACGATTTCATCGAGAAATCGACTATCAAGCAAAAAGATAGCCTAAAACTATTCGATAAGCATTCGATGGTCGAATGCTTATCGAATTTTGATGGATTCGTAGGATTTTAGGTGAATTTTAGTAAATTTGCCCCTTACACACTAATATGCTACACTATCATATTCTTTTGTGCGCTTCCTTGTAGCTTGTCTACTAGTACAGTCACTATGATTTGCATCCTAGATAATGGAAACTGCAGTCACGGATACAGTATCAAGACATAAACCTTGCAATAACATACATATGTCCTAGAGACACATTTAAAACATGTTTATCTTTTTTTGCATGTTTTCAAAGCAAAAGTGACAATTCTCATACGGTTTGTGTCATGGGGCATGTCAGCAATCATGCTGTGATACTGTGTTTTTCAGGTCTACTTCTTCACAACCTATTTTGTAGCATAACACAGTATGTCAACATTTCTCTGACAAAGCTCCATGAGTTTCCTTCCTACAGGCAGGAGGTTTAAAGGAATTTATACAGTTATTTTTTTATGTTGTTATTCCAAAAATGCTGTCAGAACATTTTGTTATGATACAAACTGTATGAGGTTATTCTGCAATACAGCAGTATTCTCTTTCATATAATTATATCCTTAGGCATAGTAGTAGTCAAACTGGTTGCTCTGACGAGCGCATACTGAGATTTTATTTATTTAAGGATTAGAATACATAGTCCTGTACGCCATAACAATGTCATTAATGATGTCATGCCATACAATATGAGAGACAGTATACAGGGACAATTTAATTCCTAACCTAAGAAGTGTAATTTTTTTTTAGCTGTAATATTGGTGTGTAGCCAGCCATCTCAGATCATTTTGCCATGCGCTTTTAGAGTCAGAATTAAGCTGCAGTGGGACATAGATTTTTACTATTGTATGTTACCAGGGAGCTGTTATCTGGTCTGATGAGAAAGTAAAGGGGTTGATATCACTCCAACTTGTAGTACAGCAGTAAAGAGTGACTGAAATTTATCAGAACATAAGGTTACATGACTGGGGATACTTGGGGAAAATGACAATATGTCTAGCCCCATGTCAACTTTCAAAGTTAAATATAAAAAAGGGGGTTTGTTCTTTTGAAAAATGGATTCAGTGCAGAAGTCTGCTGGATCAGCACTATTAACTGTTGCATTTTGGAAAAAAAAGTGTTTTCCCATGACAGTATCCCTTTAAGCTATTAATATCTCCATTAGTCTAAACAGTAGAAAAAATAAAAAGTTAAGCTAAAGTGGCTCCATATTAATGCATAATGTATTTACCCTAGTCAAAATTTACTTTATTGCTTAAATGTACAATAAATGTTATATTTAAGATTTATAATCATTTATAATATCTCTCATGGTGGGTATTTACTAAAGCATGACTCACTATAATTAAATTAAAAAAATAAATTTGATCAAACCCCGAATCCCCTTAACTTAGCAATACATCAAAAATCAGTGCAGGAAAAAGTCGCTGCAAAATGGTGTGTCAATTCAAATCATGCAACTTTTTAGAATTGCTGCTTGGAAATCTCAACTTTATAAAATTGTTGCCTCGACAGCTCGAATTTATCAGATTATCAAATGAAAACTAGCATCAAACAGCCTCAGACTATCGAGAATCATCAAGTTACAAGACTTGTCCCAATATTAAAGGGACCATCTGCCATTGACTTTTACATGATTTCGACAGGTTTTAGCTGGATCAAATAATAAATATTGAAAAAGTTTTTTGCTTTCTAAAAATTCAGATTTTTTTCCCTTTTAAAACATGACAATAACATTTTCATGCTTCTTAAATAAGCCCCCAAGTGTTGTGGATATTGCAAAATAAATATTGTATGTTAAAAAAGGTTTGAAGCTGATTATCATGTAATAATAACATAATCTGGTTAATGAAAAAATAAAAAAACTATTTAATGACGGTTCTGTACCAGATATGAATATATAAAATATACAAGAATATATAGAATTACATATTCTTAATTCTTAATGTTATCTGTCCTTGTGCATTCTGTTGTACAGAGAGATCTACTTTCATTTTCTGTTTGTTTGTGCCGATAATGTCCAAGTTTAATTTTTTCTTTGTGATTAGGAAATTTGTGTAATCCAGGAGGGGTTAAACAATGATTCAGCATGACTAACTGTACCATACCCTGATTTACACCTATTATTTGCTTGCTCATCACCTTTCATATGTTCCATACAGTGATTTTGTAGTGCCAAACTGACAGTTAGCGTCCTTATCTGGCAAACCTAGGAAAAATGTAAACGTTTTTTAAATTTGTTTGGACTTCTATGAATTTGAATTGAACATAACTCACAGGGACAAAGGATTTTTTTTCATAGACAAATACAAAAGGTCCTCTGCACTCAACTCATTATCAATATATTAAGGACATTGAAACATTTTGTGCCTTAAAGGAAAACTATACCCCAAGACAATGTAGGTCTCTATAAAAAGATATTACATAAACCAACTCATAAGTAAAACCCTTCTTCATGTAAATAAACCATTTTTATAATAATATACTTTTTTAGTAGCATGTGCCATTGAGTCATCCTAAATAGAAAATAGCCATTTTATAAAATAAGGACAGCCTCCAGGGATCCGAGGATTCAACGGTGCACACAAACATAACAAACAAATAGACCAAACTATAAAGTTAGGTCACATGAGCCAATTAACAGACAGAGTTGTGTCTTTTGCTTCCACACTTCTTCCTGCTACAGTTAGAGTTGAAATATTTCTGGTCAGGTGATCTCTGAGGCAGCACACAGACCATCATGAAATTCTGGTTCAAGGCAAGAGATGTAAAAGGGCAATATTTACTTAAATATATATACCAGTTTTTTAAGATTTGATATAAACTGTTGCTCAAGTATTCATTTTGGGGGTATAGTTTTCCTTTAAGCTACTAAAAATGCCCTTTAAACAAAACAGGGATTGTTTGTTCATATATTGCAATATATTTAAGATGGTCAACTACATCAAAGTCATCCCATATCCAGCCAATCCTATGCTCAATTTGTATCTGATTCATTAATAATTCTATTGCTTCATTATATATTTTACAAAGGGACTTTTACCTGCAACTTACTTTACTTTGAAAGCAACAAGTAAGTTGCAGGTAAAATGTAGTTACTTTGTAAAATGACAGCATGCAAGCTGAAACTAAAGCACTGAAGTCTCAAAGTGCCAAAGTCCTGAGGTACAGAAGACCCGAAGTGCCTAAACGACATAAACCTGAAGCCACAAACTGAGCCAAAGCTGAAACTTATTTTTTTAACTTGTAGGAGTTGGGCCCTGGCCACATTGAAGTTTTCTGTAACTTTTATGGGGGCCCCTGACCATCAATTATACTACAATTAAACTTGTAGGTGGAATGCTGGCCACCAATGGGTTTTTAGTTTGTTTAGCTTTTTTTATTGTAGCATGGGTGGGGTCTAGGGTAGGGCCTGTGGAGGTGGGCAGGTGTAGTGTACAACAGGAATATTCAGAAGTTATTTGTTATCTACTGTGTATTCTGTACTTGAATGGCTGCCCCCATGGCTACACAACAGCTTGTTTATATAAACTATAGTTGTGTTTCTATAGCAAACACACCAGTTTTACAAGTACTTGCCAACAGTACATTTTTTGGTGTTACTGTTCCTTTAATAACCCAGCTACTAAAGAAGAAATTTAAAGAGGACCTGTCACCTTGAGACATGAGTAAAATATTTCTTTTCCATCCTTAGTTAAACCCTTTAGTCAGCTGTTTTTATCTATATCTGAAACGGATTAGAAAATATCCTTCATGTAAAAAGGGCTTCATAGTCGCTGCCATGTTTAAACACCCCTTTGTTTTCCGTGTGTGGGCTGTGCCAAACTGCCAAATCTCATTCATGCTTAGTCAGAGTATACTCTATGATAGACAAGCTCTGTATAACTCATGTCACACCAGGACTTGATATTCTATGGGAATTATTTGAAAAACCTTCTATTGTTCTATCCAGATTGTGTGGGCTACTCCAGCCACTAACAACTGCACAAACTGGTGATATTGTGAGAGGAGTCTGCAGGACTGATTCTACCCATGATGCTTTGCTCTCCTGACTTTCTGGAAAGTCAGGGCTTCAGTTAGTGTCTCATGGACATTTGAAAAGTAGTTATAAATTTATAATTAGTGAGATTTGAGCATAATAAATAGGGGTATGTGGTTTGTTTTAAAAGTTTTATTTCCTTCCTAGTGTTAACTCAATCATGACAGGTTTCCTTTAAGGGCAGATAATGCCAAGATCTGTGATTTCTGTGCACCTTTACACATATACATAATCCTGGGGCTGCTGCTGCAGTGGGTCAAAGAGGGGTGTATCACAAGTGCAATGAGCACAATAGCACTCTTTGCATTACCAGAGACAAATTTCTCAGTTAAAACCCAGACATTTGTCTCTTAAAGAGGTATCTTTTTGCTGCTCTTTGTAACTGGCAGCTTGTTCACCTTGCCTCATGACAGTAGAGGCCCTAATAGCACCCTTATTATTGTTCGGTTATCGTTTTGCAAGTCAGCCCTTCTTCAGATGCTCTACTAGAAGAGTCCTACACAATGGGAAAGAGCACTGTCCAATGTAAAAGAAATCCAGAATATAAGTCAGACTGGTGAGGAGCTAAGTATTACAAAAACTTCGACCCATAAAACAACTGAAAACATTTCAAATTTTAACTAGACTTTTATTGCCCTTTAATCACCCCCCCACCCCCCAGGATTTCCTACAGCAGAGGTTGATTTGAGTAGATTTGTCTTCTGCTTAGGGAATTTTTAAATTGTTTATTGGTTAACAAAGATTAATAAAGAGATGAGATGTAAATTCCTCCAGATTATACCTTCTAGATACTGGGGTATTAAAGTGTCACATGATATTAGGTGACATAGGCCCATAAATTGTAGAAGACCACCCAGTCCTGATGTGTAAACCAGGAAAACAAAGAAATAACCAAGCAGAACACAATTTTATTTTTCTAACCTCTCTTTTGCTTTTCTGCCAGTGGCACAATGCCCAGATCTGACTTAGAAGTGTAACTGAGGCAGTTCTTTCATGAACAGTTCTGAAACAAAGACTCCAAGTTTTGCCTGTGCAAACATGCTTTCTTGGAGCATCAATCAAGCATGCCTGCTTGTTCAAGCCTTTGGAAATGTGAACAAGCAAAGCTATCAAGGGTAAACTTGTATAGAAATTGTTCTTTTTTTTTTTTTTTTTTAAATGACCCTGGTAGCACAATAATAAAAATCAAAGTGTATTTTTAAAGTGTTTTTTAATATGTTCTGCTAAGCAAAGAGCTAAAAGACTGTAAAGCAAAATCATATTTCTAGTATGATTAAAGGGCAAGGAAAGCCTGTATCCAACCATTCTTTACCAATTTGGTGATACAGGATGCTAATTGGATCAAACTTTATTTAAATTTGAATCATGAACTTACAACTTAAAGCCCTGTTAATGGATTAGCAATACATTAATTCTCTTTGAAGTAACAATTTTTTGCAATCACCACCTCATCTTAAAATCACTCAAAATTGTTACTTCAAAGATAAATGTTTTGGATTAAGAAAAGATTTTTTGGTTTACACGGACATTGCCCATTTTCTGTCCTTATGTTTGCGACATTGTAGTGAAAATTATTTCTTTACAGCAAAATCATTTTTTTTATTCAATCAAAGTTTCTGGTGTGCATCTGCTCTGTGAAGATCAGTATAACATTGGTCCTGCACTACATGAACGTTTTATTGTTCAAAACACATTGCCAAAATGTAGAGCTGTATATGTATACAGTATATACATAAGGAAGGTTCTGCAGAATCATTAAGGCACCTGTCTCTTGCAAATCACCACTCTGTCACTTATGCCACCTAAATCACTGCTGCAAGACAGTGGCCGAACTGATGTGACCTGCAGGAAAGGCCAGTAGCATGTTTGTACTTGGGGACTACTTTGAAGTTTGTTCTCTCTTAGGTTAACCCTCTAATCACTAATATCTTTGAAGTGGCAACATTTACACTATTCATAGGTCAGGACCAGGAACATATGGTCAAACCATTTTCAGTGAGACAGTGTGTGGGCTAGGTGAGTGTTTACTCTATGCAGGCCTATCATGTGCAAGCATTTAAGAATTTGGTTAAGGCTAATGCACATACAGTAGCTTCTCTGGTGGTGGAGTAATGTCTAATATGTCCTCATGCATCTTCTCATTGATATGGAATGAAAACTGCATGTCACTGCTTGTAAGTTGTAAGAGGCTATTTTTGGCACAAAAACTTGTGTTTTCATGTCAAAACCTTGTGTGGTTGGGGAGGTATTGGGCATTTCTACACTATCTAACTGAAATACACTGTTGTAGAAATGAAGTGTTCTAACTATAGAGTAAGCAGACCTTGAGACTGCTGAGGGCCCAGGAGCTATAGGGAGCCTAGTGATGCACTGACTGAGGGAGAAAGAACTGCTGGGGGTGCAGTGCAATTGCACCAGGACCTTGCATCGTGTGCCAGCGCATATCAGCTATAAAAAATGCATCTTGGTGTGGGCTACACCGGGGCCCAGGAACTACTTCTGACCGATCAGCAATTTCAATATAAAAGTTTATTTAAGATATTGTCTCATTTCCAAATAGGTTATTGATTTGGCTTGTTAACTGCTATTGTAGAAATGATGTGTGCCATCTGTAATTTTGTTTATTAAATGAATAATGATATGTTTCTGATGAAAATAAAGAACTCCCAGTAATCCCTGACCTACAGAGTTGCAAATAGAACGTTCAGCAACAAATGGAAAGCTGCAGACAGGACATGCCAGAGACGTTACTATGTTTTTTCTTAAGATGGTGTTCCCTCATCTTTCTGCATTATCCTTGGCCATCTTAAAAGGTTACCTTCCATGGGGCATATCATAGTACCACCTACTGATTCTAATGTACCCAAATTTACATTCAGATTTAAACTAATATCTAAACTGTGTATATAAAACACTTGATTAATCAATCTGCTCTCTAAAATATGCAACATACCTGCAAGAATATATTTTGGTTACTATTAGCAAGTATTTAAAAAAACAAACAAACATAATTATACTGTAATCTGCAGTATACTGAATGATACCGGACGGATATCATCATTAGTTTGGGGCCACTTGGGAACTGAAGAGAGAGAGAGACAAAGTGGCGTTAAATTATCATGAATTATTGTGAATTCAAAAGTTGAAAATGGATAATGGTCAAAGCTAGGCTTCATACTGAAGATATCACTTGGGTTTAAATTAAATAATAATAAAATAGTAATTAGCATAGAGGTAATATTTCTATTCATATGTTTATAAAGACAAATCTGCAAAGGTAATAATTTTACACCTATTGTGTGAGAAATGCTGTGTTAGCACAATGAAGATTGAAGCCAAGCAAAAATCATATGTGGAATGGGCATACTTTACATTTTACAGTATAGGTTTACTGCCTCCCTAAACATTTTATAAATAACAGGAATTTGCATATCCATTAAAAAGGCCCTGATTGGTGCTAGACGTACAGTAGAATCTTATTACACTACCCTTTAAGATGGCTGCCTGTAACAGACACATGCATATCCTATGGTCTCTTTTGGAAGGAGGTATTTTTTTCTCTCTCTGCTTGCTACAGCCTTGAATTTTTGTAGCATTAGTCAGTGCCTGGTTCACTTATTCTAAGCTCATGGACCAGTGCAACCAATGCAATATGGAGCTCTGTATCTTTTGTTGGGCCTTTAACCTTCTACTTGTATATAATGGTTCTACGATATGCAGTGCTGTAAAATTTTAGAAAAGTATATACATGGAAGAGTAGAGTGCAAGTTCTTGGGACAAGGACCTCTATCTATTTATTAATCTATATAAATGAATGTATTTATTTTCAGCACAAGAATCTCATGTGTAATTTTAAAGGTGTTGTCTGCCCCATGGCATTCTGCTATGTAAAGCACAGCCTGTTTTCTCATGCTCCCCCTGTGGCCTTTATTCTATTTTCAGCCATAGTGCATTTTATTAAGACCCTTTTAAGAAGAAGGAATATTTCTAGGGTGACCGACCTTGTTACAAATGTTCATGGATCCGAGAAGCGTTTGCTACCAATAAAGACTACTCAGAAAAGTTTTATCATGGGATAAAGACTACTTATTACATTTTTGTAAAAGCTTGATATTAGCATATATTCCTTAATGCCATCCTTTAAAGAGATACTGACATCAGAAAATAACCTTTTTGTATCATAACATTATCTTATAATATATAAGTATTTGCATGGTGCTTTTACATTCAGGTTTAGGAACTTCAAGTAAAAATTACTTCCAAAAGCAGAACACTCAGCAAGAAACAGTCTATAGAATGTTGGAAGGAGGTGAAAAATCCCTAAAATGTTGTCCCCTGCCCCTTTCCACATGTATAATATCTCACATGTTAACTTGGCTTCTTGAGTCTGGTGGTGTCCTGCCAAGTAGCCTTCTGACTCTACAATATATAACGGCTTCAAACTACAGGCTGATTACTTTTCTATAAATCATGGGATGCTTAATTTATTTTGAATATCCTAATATTTATGAATAGCAGATACATTATCTCTAACATATATGGAAGTTGCTTAGGAAGACTGGATGTGTGTGGGGAATGATGCTGGCCCCAAACTGTCTGCCAAATAAAAGGATCACACAAGGGGTCCTGTATTATGTGTAGTGTAGGGCAGGGCACAAAATACAAGGGCCCAATCCACCATATTTTTTGCACTTTGTGCCCTGCACAAAAGAATTGCCACATATTTGGGCTGCCTAAAATGGATAACATCTGATGAATACAATGCTGCCTGCGTCTGGCAGCACTGTATTCATAATGGATTGTCAGAAGAGGCATGTAGGTACCCCCTCCTTTCCCTAACTTGTGCCTTCTTCATTGCCAATTATGCACTCTGTGCCCCGCAGCAGATTTATTTTCTATGGAAGGGTGCAGTGCAGTCAGATAGAAGTGCTCTTTGAACAAGCACTACAGGGGACACTTTTTTACTTCTACCCTACAGTATTTTACAGGGCCTTTGGAAGAGGATATTGATATCAAAAAGCAGCAGGACTATCTAGATGGAAGAGGAGTGCTTTTACAGTAAAATATGTACATACATTTAGAATTCTTAGAATAAAATGCTGATAAAAATAAGTATATAGTTCACTGACTGTTAACTTAAAGCTCTTCTGTATTATTAATTATAAGTATACACATTACACTTTCCATTTCCTACTTAGGATGATAATCTACAGTATATTGGAGTTTTTCCTAACTAGAGTTATTATAGCTCCTGCTCCTCAGTTTCTGTTTCCGTTTAATGCAAAGTCAGCTTTAATAATGAAAGTTAAATAACACAGTCTACTCCTTTAACTTATTTTTGACCTTTTTTAGAATATCAATGACTTCATCCTCCAGAGATGCCATGATTGACAGGTTTAAAACGATATTTAACTGAAGTCTTTCTATGCAGTTAGCAAGGGTTCTCTCTAATATCTCCCTGGCCAAGCACTGTTTACTCTGTCCATATAGTATTACACACATAGACTAGGGAGAATGTAGAATGATGATGATGTAATAGAGTTATTATTAGTTTCCAATTGTTTTGGTGCTTGGCATGGAGAACTTCTGACCCAGCCAACACACTGAGAAGGTTAAGCTTTACATACTGCAGTCAAGTTTATGAGGCAGTTTCAGAAATCTCTGTGGCTCAAGCACTTCAGTAACCGCAATCTTAAAATTAAACCTTATGTCTGGCCAGAGCTTATAATTGTAGAAAGCCAGATGGTACACATATTTTTTTTTACATATTATCAGCATTGTTTGGACATACCTCCCAGCATTTGAAAAGTGTAAAGAGGGACAAAAACATCAGCCATGTAGTGTGCAGCTAATGTTTTTGACCATGCCCATTTTATTTCAACACCCCATAATTACCATACATATTTTGCAAAATGTGGCAGGTTTGAAAGTTTGAACAATTTCTGGGAGTTTTATGACCACGTTTTATGTTATAACAGTTTTGCTAATGAAGCTGAAATCACTCTTTAAAGTGGACCTGTCACCCAGACACAGAAATCTGTATAATAAAAGTCCTTTTCAAATTAAACATGAAATCCAATTTCAAATTTTTATCAATCCATTCATAGCTGTTTTAAGCTCATTTAAAAATCTCAGCTGTCAATCAAATATTGTCTGCCACTCCTCTATGCCTTAGGCATAGAGGCGGGGCAGATAATTACTTTTCATTCAGCACTTCCTAGATGTCACTGCTCCCCACACATTCCCCCAGTTCTCTTAACCATTTAATTGTGTAGCCAGGACATGGGGATAGACATCAGGTCCCCCATTCTGGTGCACAAACAAGATTCTGAGATGATACAAGGCTTGTCTTAATAACAGTGTCCACAAAATGGCTCCTGTCTGCTTGCTATAATTATGAATTCCCAGACTGAAGAAAACAAGATTAAAATAATTTATATAGTGTAGTTAATGTTCATTTTTCTTGACAAATTTTAGTTTTAGTTTTAATTTTAGTTTATTACAAGGAACATTTCATTGATATGCACCCCAAGAAACTTAAATGTTTCCACAAAGTGTTGAGAAAACTGCTTCCTATTAGGAATAACTGGTAGCAAAAGCCACGAGTACTCATTTACTACCTCAACCACAGTAATGGTCTTACACAAATGGATGCAGTCATTGCATGTTAGTCATACCAAGATACTTGTCTTCAAAGACGCTCCTTGTGCATACTCATAGGTACACTTGGTGGCCATCTTCACCCTTTTTCTAAATGTAGTGCATGCCAGGAACCCTGGAGCTAACACCATCAAACTGCTGACTTGTGACTTGTGTTGTTCAATATTTCACTTTGCAGACTGTCCTTGCGGTTGTTAATTACCCCTATTGTATTTATGGATATAGGGATTTCATTAAGATTTTTGCTAAAATCAATGTTTCAGCAAAATCAACCATGGACAGTTTGTATGCAATGACATGTTGTATCCTGCTTAGCTTTGTTGCTGTGTGTGCTTGGCTGTTGGACTGTAATTAATATGCACAATTTTATGTGCTAGTTATACATTTACCTTTCTATCTTACCTGTCGTGGGTAATGTGAATTAGGGGTGACAAATCAAAGGTGCATATGATAAATCTGAAAGTCTTCTTATTTCAGTGCAAAATAGAATAACAGATGTTTAATATTTTTGCCTTTCATGCTTGTTGCACGTGAAAAAGTATCAGTGTTGCCAAACCTTATCTTATGTCAACAGTACCTTTGCTTAGTCTATTACAGGACAATCCTTTTTGACAACAAAATCATAGCAGAAATGTAATACTCATTTAATAACAGGCAGCTTTCCATTACTACTGTGTGCAGGACTGTGAATGTTATATTGGAAACTAAAATAGAATATATAAATGTGTCTTATATACAGATACTGTTGTCCAAAAGTGATATAAATTATGTATGACAAAGGGTCTTTTTAATTCAACAGTTATGATCTTTGTCTATGAAAGTATTTAGCAGGAAATCAAGGATGTCCCTCAAGCAGATGCTTCTTTTAGCATTAATCTGTCTTTACTCCTTCCTGTTCATGAATGAGGACATTGAATTTTAAGCTGAGACTTATAAATAAAATTACAGAATGACAGCTTAACTGTTAACATCTGACTATATCGCTACTAAGAGACACAGAGTTGAAGCATTAAAACGTGTCTCAGAATTTCACTATGCATGTGTGCCTATTATAGAGTTGGTTAGAATTGTAGAGTTGGTTAGAATGTCTGTATGCACCTGCCACTGCTTCTCATAGCAATCACTATAAGGGTGAAGACACACGGAGCTTCTAGTAGCAGTTACTTGTCACGGCTACAAAAATAGACAATGATGATAACTGTCTCTACGTGTGTTTTAACAGAGAGAATTCTCACTATTGTCTATGGCAGGATATTTTCTGACATTTTGTATCAATAACAAGCAGCTACTACTAGCAGCTCCCTGTGTCTTCTTCTTAATGATGATTTTTATTTTGGTAGTCATTATTAATATGGTGAGAACTGAGAGTTGAATATGATATAATGTGTAATGCCTTGTGCGAAAATGGTTCACTATCTAGAACCTTCCACTAACTTTTAAATTTCATTTTAAAAATCCCAGTCAATGGGCAATATTTTTTTTACATACAAGTTTGCAGAAAAGCTAACTAGAAAAAAAATTCAGCTCAAATTACTGAGATTTATGCAGATCCAAAGTACTCAGAAAACAAAATCTAATCTTTTCATGCTGTTTATTATTAAGAACATTTGTGCTTTTAGAGTTAAGGTGGCCATACATGGGCTGATAGCTGTATTACATTATTATTGGCCTGTGAATCGCGCCTACCGACGGCTTTCGCCGATCAACATCAGATGTCAGATTCGCCGGGTCTAAAAATCCTGCTGGATCACAGACCACATCTGCTAGTTCATGCGGTCCCACAATCCCATCGTCCGTACTTGCATACACATATTGAAAACAAACTGCCTGAGTTGTATAACAGCAGTAAGTAAAGCTTTATATCCATGAGTTGATGAGTAGGTCTTTTGCAGCTATATGTCAAATTAAACATAAGAAATTCAAGGAAAGCGAAACCTGTGTCACATGTAAATGCCAAAAATGGCACAGCAAATTAAAAGAAAGAAAGTGGACCTCTTATAGTCACGCACTTCATGCTGGTAATAATCTTTTACAAGTGAAAATGCATTGCTTACAGTACAGTATTTTGGCTGACTAATAACAATATGGATGAGCAAATTTTTTGCAGAAATTGTGGAACCACACTGGACCACAATAAATAAAAAAATGGCTTCTGTTAATTTTGTGATAAAACTGCTTTCTATGCTTACAGATATCTGGGGTCCTTAGAAATGAGCCCAGTACAAGTTGTACTGAGGTAAATAAGATGCCGGGTTCTGTCTATAACTTGAAAAAATTCTTTAAAGGCACCGTACACCACTGGTTAACAGTGCTGAACAGGAAAATGGATGCTATTTCATGTTTGGTCCTTGCAAAATAGTGACTTTGCACCAGGCCCAGACTGGCAATCTGTGGGTTAGGGCAAATGCCAGATGGGCTGCTATAAGGTGCCATAGAAAGTCAGTATTTAGTGGGCTGGTGGGGACTGTTTGGGCCTCTGGGTGGGCTGAGTGGGCCTCTGTGTACCTGAAATGCCAGGGCCTATTTTGATTCTCAGTCCAGTCCTGCTTTGCACAGATAATCCCCATGTATAATGAACTCCAGTCAAATGATAGGAGGAAGGGGAGGGGGTTGTATATTGGTAATCTGATTATCTACCCCACAATGACTAAACATGGAGCAGCTTTAATTTACCATTTTACCATTTTTAGCCTATGGTGGTATACTCTGCAAGATTTAATTAAAGGAGAAAACTCAAAACATGGATAACATTTGGAAGGCAGAATCTATAACTGAATAACAGAAATAGTACTTTATTGCAGGGTACAAAAAAATTGTGTGACCCAACATGTTTATGACTACAGTGCTGACTGCTTTAAGCAGCACTGTATTCATTAATGTTGGGGCAGAGGGAGGCATATAGGCAAATCAACTTGTGTGTCATTCAGACATGAAAGTTAGGGAGAGATGAAGGGCAGAGACTGTAATGGAGCCATGTACTTACCAGCTGCTGTATGGCAGATGGGAAGGTCTGGACTGCCTTGCCCCTCAAGATGTA
The DNA here is from genome assembly GCA_024363595.1 of Xenopus borealis. Taxonomy (NCBI): domain Eukaryota; kingdom Metazoa; phylum Chordata; class Amphibia; order Anura; family Pipidae; genus Xenopus; species Xenopus borealis. Next base: position 57,695,442 of record CM044436.1, on the reverse strand, counting down.
CTGTGAACCTTGCACCAGATTTTTTATCCAGCACAAGGTGCAGAGTGCAGCAAGACAAAAGTTTTTTTTTGAATGAGATCCAAGGGCTTGGTTTACCATTTACTACTGCTCTTGCACTTCTGCCACAGTTTCAGTAAAAGTTCTAAGTTTTACTTCTCTGACTGACTCTGTCCCTAAGTGTTGCTTCTAGCTAAGTTATTACTGACACTATAAACTGAAATGTTTTTTAAGGCTTGACTTTATTATAAAAGGCCTATGAGTTACAGTGAGCAGCAGAATAACTCTTTCACCCATCACTCCAATAACATTTTGATGAATTACATTGTTTCCTGAATGTTTCTGCCTTCTCCCATTCAGAGTAATAGTGTGTCTTCAGTAAAAGACACATTGTTACTCAAGAGGGCTTTGTCTCTCATTTAACAATGTTTGTAATCATTTATAGCAGATCTGATGTGTGTGTTTGAGAGAGAGAAAATGTGTTGCAGCAGAAGAATAAAGCAATCTAATATTTTGTACAGTCGCTGGCCTGTCTATGAACTGGTCTTTTTAATATTACTGCTAGAGACTGACTGAACAGAGTCAACAGAACTTCATCCCAAAAGACAAAACACTGCTTAAGGTTGATATGTGTGAGGCACCAACAAGGGAGTGTGCAGCGCAGCTGCAAGCGGGGGGGGTGAGGGGGCCCGAGGGGGCCCTGGACAGTAATTCCGGTGGGCCCGGCCCCCCAGTCTGATCCTGGTTGTGTGGATTAGTGTAATAAAAAAAGGAAATTTTTATGCCATTATTTTGCAAACAACTGTTTTACATACAAAATGTATCTTTAATAGTAGACAACACACATGCATGTTTTCCTCAGTAGTAGCAGTTACTTCTTATTTGGATGCCTACTTGGAAGGCTCTTATTACATTTATAGCAGACAGGGCAACATAATATCTGGAAGTGATCATAACTTTGGAAGAAACTACAGGCAAATGCTAGACAATATTGAAAACTCAGTTTGACAAGCATGAAACCGACCCTTATGTGTTCATAACCCAGACATACCATGCAGTTACAGCGACACTCTATTCAATTTACAATGCCGCTCTCATTTCCTGAGAAAAGCTGTGCCAATTAGTTTCCTGGACTAGAAAGTGACAAGTGAAAAAGAAAGGTATTTTTTCACTGCTGACTTGAACTTCATAGCAGATTGCCTGTCAGAGTTCTCCTTAATTTATTCACCGTGGTCAGTATAGGGTATTGGATATCATAGTTCTGGCTGGGTGAGATCTCTTTTGGTAATTTTAACCTGAGACATTTCCCCCTCCTGATCCCATGCAGGCTTGTTCTTTTGAAAGGCCTATTTATTTAGCAAAAAGGATATTATTGAGGATAGTTAAAAGGCTGTAACCTTCTAAAACCCAAGAACAGGTGTGGCAGTTGTTAAGCTCCATCCATCCATCCAAAATGCAATCCCTCTGTCTGATTTATTAGAGCACAGGTTTCAGATATATTAAAATAAAATACTGAAGTATTAAAGATGTGAACACAGATGCTTCTGTTATTATGGGTACATAATGGAATTACAAAGGGAGGGCAACAGATGTTTCCATCTTTTCTTTCAGTGGTTTGAATAAAAAGTGTTAGGCATTAGTGATGGGCGAATTTATTCGCCTAGGTCGAATTCGCAGCGAATTCCCGCGAATCAACAGCGAAATTTCGCTTGGCGAAAATTCGCCGAAAACGAGTCGCGCGTCAGTCGCGCATCGTTTTTGAAGCGACGCGACGAAAACGACGCGGCGCGCGACGAAAACGACGCGACGCGGCAAAGTTGACGCGACGCGCGACAAAGTTGACGCGACACGCGACAAAATCGTCCCGCGACTCGTTTCGCGAATTTTTCGCCAATTCGCAAATTTCTCTAGAAATTCGCGAATTTTTCGGCGAAGCGAATAGCGGGAGATTCGCCCATCACTATTAGGCATCAGTTGAACTAGGAGATAAGCCAATTTTTATTGATTATAATTATAATTAGTAAAAGAATGCCTTATATTGTCTGCAACCAGTTGTATCCTATCCAGCATAATGTTCCTTAAGTAAAGCTATGCACAACATTAACCTAGACTGACCCTTTAAGAATAGCATTGTATTTAAATTATCTCAGACAGAAAGCAGTGGACTTGGAAGTGAAACATATTAGGCCAGTGAATAACTATTCTAGTTGCTAGTCAGACGCTCTGGGACAAAATTACGAAATTCACGTGAAATGATCGAAGTTCGATCAAATTCGATCGAATACCGATCGTACAAATTTTTCGTGAAATTGTATATTCAAATTTCGCCTCTTCGATCATCAAATATTGAATAGATCAAATAGATCGAAGTATCGGAATCGATAGAATAAATTGTTGATATAAAATCACAAATAGCAGGACATGCCTCATTTAACCCTTTTGGATGACTAGACTCTAATGACCATATCCAATAACATTGGCTTTTTTGGAACTTTTGGATTCCATCAGTGTGTAAATGAAGAGATTATTGTAGAAATTAGTTATTCTGCCAAATAGCTTCTGTTACCTTAACCAAAATCAGAAATAACAGATTTCTGTTAACTGGAAGAGTTGCTATAGAATCTGCTCACTTTCAAGGTTAGAGAGATTGGCAGAAGTGGCACAGTAACCACAGAGCAGCTGTTGCGAGGGTGTCAGATTGTGATTAAATAGATCAGTTGTAAGTATATAAACAACATAGAAAACTAACATTGCAGCATGGTTCTAGCATCTTTCTGGTAGAGTGCCTAAACCAAACACACAACCCTATTGTTGTAGGTAGCTTTTGTTACATTTCTGCTTCTTTAACTGCACCAGACAAGCTGCAAGTGACAAATTTAAGTTCCTACACATATTTTATATATAAAATCATTGGGTGACACTCCATTTCAGATTTCACCCAGCTGAATGGTAAACAATACATCCATGTACTTACTCAAATGTTTGATCATAAATTCCCAGTGTTTTTGTATAAAATATAAAAAAATCAGTTTGCTCTTTTGAGAAATGAATTTCAATGCAGAATTCTGCTGGAGTAGCACTATTAACTGATGCATTTGGAAAATGCATGTTTTCCCATGACAGGTTCCCTTTAAAGTGATACTGACACTGAAAAACTACTTTTCAAAATATGAATTTACACTAAGGGGCAGATTTACAAAATTCACGTGAATAATTTGAAGTTCGATAGAATTCGATCGAATTCCGATCATACGATTTTATCGGACATTCGAATATGCAAATTTGGCCACTTCGAACATCAAATACACAAAATTCGAGCGTATCGAATATTTGATAATTCAACCATTCGATGATCGAAGTACTTTAACTATAAAATTTTATTCGACTGCTTACTTCTCCAGATTGAACCTACCAAATGGGAAATGGGAATCCCCCATTGGCTTTTTTTCTATTACCTGCTCGAATACCATTCGTACGCCTCCATCGTTCAAATTGTATGAATTTTTCAAACGATCAAAGGAAATTATTTTTTCGTGAAATCGATCGGTATTCGATTTGAGAAATCGAATATCGAAGAAAAAATAGCCTAAAACTATTCAATTAGCATTCGATAGTCGAATTATTATCGAATTTCGTCCGAATTCGTGAATAATGATACATTTGCCCCTAAAAGTTACCTATAGGTCATGTTGATTGTTTTTTGCTGAGAGGTTTATTTTTGTAAGTGATTGTTAGTTGAAGTTTCTAAGCCTGACTGTTTTGTCAACCTGACTGTCCCATCTCAGCCTGTCAGTTAGAGTTTCTAATGCTAAAAGGCTACTGCTGCACAAATATGGCAGCCCCCTCATACAGGAACATGGGGGATCAGACAGGTAATGTAAAAGCATCATGCAAATACTTTATGGTAAAGTTAGAAGTAGCTTCCAAAGGCAATATAAGGCTAGATGTAAACAAGAGTTTAATTTCAGGTGTAAGTATCTCTTTAACAAGGGGGATTCCTGATAGGTATTTCAATTTAAAAACATTTTAAGTCTATATGCTAAACTCACATCATATTTTAAATACAGATGGCTTTGTTCCTAATCATGTGCCTTCAGGAATACATGAAGAATCCCCAGGGCACAGATTGTTTTTACTGGCTTAGAGAAATGGGCACTTTGCTTTCCCTAAACTTTAGTAATACATATTCTTTGGAAGAAAATATTCTTTGGGAAAAAATATTCTTTGGACTAAGATGCAGGGTGCCCTAGGGACTTGTTCACATTTTCACTTGAAACAGCATCTAAAGTTGGGAATCTGCCTTTTTAGGATCTTTGACGCCAGCGTTAGGTGGCATATCCAGGGCACATGTATTGACTACTTCTTTGTATTCTGTATTAAGTCTGCTTGCACATGTTTTCTATGTAGTCAGCTATACATGGCAATAAAAGTGTGACTGTTTCTCCATTTCTAAATCACAATACCAATGTAATGAAGTTGCTTAGAGGGGATAGCTAAACTTCATTCACACTTTTATGTGTCATTTTGGCACTGGCATTCTCCTTCTACTGTTAGACAAACCTCAGCTTTTCCATGATGAACTGTGGTCCTGAACTCTCCAAATGGATGGCCATACAAACAAAATCAATATTCATACAGGTTGCATTAAACAACCAAACAACTTTACTTGATTGAATTTAGTTTGGGCTTATTTGACTATCGAATAGCCCAAAATTAGATTTGAATTGGTCGAATTTGAAAATTTGATTGTCAAAATACTGGCCCTATAAAAAAAATTTGATGTAACAATTCAGCAGATTAAACCTACCGAATTGCTATATATCACTATGGGAAGCTCCCATAGGATTTTTCCAAGTTTTTTTGATTGAATAAAAAAGCTTAAAATCGTTTGTATCAAACAATTTTATCGATCAAATTTTATATAATCGATCGTTCGATAATTCGAACCTAAATTCAAGGGTCGAATTTGAGGGTTTTTTACCCTCGAAATTCGACCCTTAGTAAATGTGCCCCTTAATATGATGTAAATCTGTTGCTTAAAGGAACACTATCAATTTTTTTTTAAAAATTCATTTTTTTAACGAGAATAAACAAAAACAGAGATAAATCTTTAAAATCGGTAAGTTTTTAATAAGAAATGACTTACCGATTTTAAAGCTTTATTTCTGTTTTCATTTATTTTCGTTAAAAAAAACTAATGATGTTAGTGTTCCTTTAAAGGAACAGTAACACCAAAAAGTGAAAGTGTTTTAAAGCAATGACAATGTAATTTGTTGTGCTAGTAAAAATGCTGTGTTTGCTTCAGAAACTCTACAATAGTTTATGTAAACAAGCAGATGTTGAGCCATCCAAAGTTGAAAAAAGGAGACAAAGCACAGGATCCACAGCAGATAACAGATAAACTCTTAAGTATACAATTCTTCAGAATGTATCTGTTATCTACAGTGTATCATGTGCAGCACCTTGTTTATAAATTACAGTTGTGTTTGTGAAACAAAGACTCCAGTTTTACCAGGGAAGCATTACAATATATTATTATTCCTTTAAAACACTTTAATTTTTTGGTATAACTGTTCCTTTTCATTTTGGAGTATAGTTTTCCTGTAAGCAAACTCAGCAGGAACCATTTTGTTAACACTGTACAGTTCCACTACAAAATACTTAAAGGGATACTGTCATGGGAAAACATGTTTTTTCAAAACACATCAGTTAATAGTGCTGCTCCCGCAGAATTCTGCATTGAAATCCATTTCTCAAAAGAGCAAACAGATTTTTCATATTCAATTTTGAAATCTGACATGGGGCTAGACACATGGTCGGACTGGGCCGGCGGGGCACCGGGAGAAAACCCGGAAAAAAGTGCTAACTACTATGGCACAAAGCATGAAAAAGTGTTAGTTTAAAATTAAGAGTAAGGAAAAGAGGATATATTTTTACTGATCACAAAAAAATCATATTTTTGTGTAGTGCTGTCGCTGTGCATGTGTATAGTCAGGGCCACCATTAGGTGGGGAAGCATTTTATTTGGCCATCCCTGTTCCTTTTCTGTTTAGTTGCTTTAAGACATGCTTACTTTGGGACATAATCACACTGCAACTGTACTCTACCTCTGCATACAGTTATTATGTGTCACTGCTACTAATCCAGTAGAAAGCATATCCGGTTCTCTTTTGTCATCACTAGTTTTTTTTTACTTTCTTTCCCATGACTATTAATGGACCTTCCAAAAAGATAGTTGTCGGGCAGGAAAAAAATCTTTTCAGTGGTTAGATACCAAATGAATCGCTGGGAATCTCAAGAATTTTCTCACCATCTCTTTTATAATTTCACTATTCACTCTGGTTTTTGTGCTGTTATGCCCTAGAAACCACACAAACCACAGTAAGCAATGAGCCTCGTATTGCTAAACCTTTATGCATCTGTGTATTGTTTGCTTTCTTGTGCTTTCTGAAGCCTGTGACACAGAAAACTTCAGCTTTCTTTTTCATATGCTTTCTTTAGATTAGCTGTAATGACGCCATTCCCTGCATTATGTTCCTTACCTGAGGAAGGATGTTTCTCACTTTTTCTCTTCAATTACAGACCTTTTAGAGCTTCCGATGACTAATCTTGTATCTTGTGGTTTTTGTATAGGTATCATTACAGAATTATTTCTGTACTTGTAAGTTTCCATTTATTTAGAATGTGAAATGCTAAAGCCAGGTTTATATTGGGCTATATACAGTATTAATGAATCAAACATTTGCATATTTTGGAACTTTGTAAGTAACATTTATATGTAAACAATAAAGTGTTGGTAGTCCTTTATCCATGAAGTGCTGTTGATGTGTCTCATTCTGAGAATGGAAAATATGGGGATCCAGATTTAGTCTCATCAATCATTTTCTTTATAAACAAAGTACAGAGATCCTCAGACCTTAGAGTTAGTCTTTTGGAGCAGTCTAGATAATATATTTGTAGAGGGCCCAGTATTTTCAGGGGTTCTAAAAACAAATATTTGGTTTGTAACATTACATTATACTGAAATACTGTTGTGGAAAAGTTGAGCTCTGTCTCTGTGAAGAAGCATGTGTACTGTGTACTGGATGATTAAGTAGGCCAACAAAAGCTGGATAGGGGCAGTTTGCTAATTCTTAGCATATAACAGTAGTGCTGCCAAATTGCTGCTAATGTGTTTTTGTGTCTAGTTAAAGGTCTGATCCAAACAGTGCCAGAACAGTTTGTTTTGACATTTTGTAACCTGTAGACTAGCTATTTTTAAAGAACTTCTCATATATCTGCCTGGAGTCATATTAATAAGATTGGGTCCTATTGCGCAGAATACTTACTGTAAGTAAATTCATCATCTAATAAACAAAACTGAGCTTTGATGGACAGCTCTAAAAGCAGCCCAGCTGGGACATTGAACAGGTGCCGTCTGCCAACCCAAATGTTACTGACCAGTACATTGCTTTAAATAACATTCCTGCTCCTTTAGTCTGTAAAGCTTCCTGCGTATGAAAAATTATTTCAGGATAGAGATTACCACATCGAAATTGTACTGACCAGCTATGGATTTAATCTGGACTTTAAACTGTATATGTTTGTGCTTTGTGTGTTCAGATGTGTTTCATTCACAATACACAACATTCCACCATGTGGCAAAATATAGTCGAATGGTAAATTCAAATTTTAAACTTTTTTGGTCAAAACTCACAAATTCAAATATAAAAACCACCAACTAGAATTTGATTGTGAGATTTATCACACCTCGACCCTGGAAACAGTTCTAATTTGACTAACCCACGTAGAAGTCGGTTTCAGAGGTCTGTTGATTTGAAGATGTTGATTGCCTTCCTGACATTCCAGGTTTTTTTTAGAGGAAAACTAGATTCGAATTTGATTCGAATTGTCATGTTGCACCTAATCGATGGAATGTAAACGTTCAAGTTTTTCCATAAATAACCTTCTGTTGCAGTTGTGAGTACATTCAAATTTATTTGTGTGAAAAAAAATTTGCGTTACTTTGAAATGTGACCTTTGACAAATAACCCCCTTAGCATGAGGTTACCTCTTTATATACAAATGTGTAAAAATAAGTAAATAAGATTCCCTCTATGAAACTCAAATTGGTATGTTTTACAAAAACATTTGCAGAAAGTTAAGCCTATAGGAACTTTTCTTTCCCTGCCACTGCTATGGGAGGTTTTATTTAAACACAATGTGGGAAGAGTGTAATTATTAGACCAACTTTACTATGACTAATTACTTATAACCCAGTACTGCTGCTTTAAGGCATTTTGTATTACGGTCTATAAGAAGCAGCAAGGGTATTGTTTTCCCTTTTTCTAAAGGCTACAAAGCACCATTGGTAAACCATCCCATGTGCCTTGAAGCTAAAACAGAATTTATTTTGCAGGTGTATTTCCTACTAAAACTCAGTTCCCAACCATCAGCTTACTTCCACTGTGTCCCATGTGACCACTGAAAAGAAATGAAATAAACAGCTCCAGAGAAAAATCTGTGTCTACAGGAAGTCCAAATGTTAGAAATAAATGACTTTATTAACTTCTAATTATGAGTCAAATTATTTTTTATTCAAAGGGAAGAGATGCAAGAGAGGCCAGTGTTTGCAGGCAATTAAAAGGTCTTCTGCTTAACTTAATTAGCAAGACTTAATTCCCACTAAATCTCATCTATGTCATAGAGTTACATTCTCCTTTAATTCTCAGGAAAGTACGTCTTGGCATTTTGCTATGTCATCTGTTTCCCATACTGCTATTATGTATTCAGCTACCAATGTTAAATTTTCCCCCAGGACTTTATTTTAATCCTCTAATGATACATGCAGAAGTTACAGAAATATACTTGAATTAAGACATATTTTGCTTTCTTGGATGAGAAATATTTAGGAAAAGTCCAGTCATTATTGGGTTAATACTACATTCTAAGTTCTTCTTGGTAAAAGTGGTTTATAATAGTGACTGCAGGAAAACATAACAATGTCAGATTTTTTTTAATGATTCATAATACTATGATCCTAGGCTCAAAACAAATATACTGATTAGAAATAAGAATGGAAACTGACACCCCTCATATTGAATGATTCTACCAGTATTATTGAATAGGGTCTTGGCTTGGTCTCCTCACACAGATACAAAGAGTTTGATTGAAATAAAACAGGAGGCCCCTTACCCTTATCCACTTACCATGGGTATATATACTGCATTTTCTCATCTGCTGGAGAGAATATCTTGAATACTATAATGAAAAATACTTCCTCCTCTTATACCTTTCATGAACAACCCAGATCAATCTCCAACTGATTAATATCTTTGATAAAGTTCAACTCATAGATACAGCTAAATTCTTGGCTATATCTTTTCTGCTATATGCCCCTTAAAATACAGTACATGTAAATTCAGTATTATTACATTTGCTCAAGAATATTTGAGCACCCACTTTCAACTTTTGAACTAGTGCTTAGAAGACATCCCAACTTGAGCTTTGTCAGAAATCTACAAACCCCTCGACCACATGACATATTTTACATAATTATACTTCATCCAACAATGGAGAAAAGGCTTAAGCTGGCCATAGACAGAAAGATAAAGTTGTATGAATCGAAGGTTTGTATGATTTTCGAACCTTGTGTGGATCGTTAGACATTATTCGTACCATGGCGATTGGTCGTTTAGTCAATCAGACAGGTGAGAAGATTTCTGTGGACTAACGATAATGACTCTGCATGTATTCCCTATCTGCCAATATCAGTGGGTTATTGTCACTAGAATGTGTTGGACATAACTTTTGTATGATTCCTGAAATGGCCAGAACATCGTCTGATTTTTTCTTTTACTACATTATTTAGTATGCATGGTAAGTGGCAGGCCGGGTTGCAGAAGGTCTAAAAGTCCTTTGGTTGCTACTTTTTTGGTTCACTAACACATAGTGCACTGATGCAAGAATGTGCAGTTTTGAGGGGGAACCCATAGCAACCAATTAGATGTTTGCATTTAAGCAGGTGACCAGTAAATACTACCTGCTGATTGGTTACTATGGGTTAATGACCCTGGGCAAACTTAATGTCTTTAATTACATAACCCCATTGCTCAGTCCATCCCACCACCCATCCAATTCCTCCTCACTCAATGGCTGCTTTCCTATTGGTATTGTGTGCCTGTACCCCTTGATGCTACATTCTGCAGTGTACCAGCCAGATGGGTTCCCCAAACAAGCTGGCAGTATCAGCATGGTTTAATCGTTTGTCTGATAAACTATGGCTTTGGGATGCAACACATATGCAGAGAAGCAAGTCCTAAGTGAGGTTCGAAATAGGTTCTGGTATTTTTTTAAATGTTTGTATTTTTGCATTTTACCATAACAATAACAAACATCAATAAGACACTCCAACATACCTACGTGTTTCTACCCAGTGATTGTAGGTTCAGGTGTTATTCTTTAACTATTACCCATATGCAACTGAAGTGGTGGGTAGAGGTATCTGCACACATGTTAGCCTGGTATCCCTTGGATCTCTTGTGGCATAGGTGAGTTGTATCAAGGGGAGTGTTATTTTGATCAAGTTTAGCAAGCCATTGATCGTGGGTGACTGGGGTACATCCAGTTCAGGAGAATACATGGAATAGAACAGTAGGGTACAGGAAATAATCATGGCTGCTTGGGGTTAACATGTCTACTATGCTTAGAAGACATAACTTAACAGATTAGTGCAGTTTTAACTGGATATAGGAAAGAACCTGGGACCAGTAGGCTTGGAATTGGGATACAAACACATAAGATATAGATAGTTTGCCTCAGGGGCTCTACATTTGCGGCACTGGTATGAGTCTTCCCTGTTCATATGGAACCTTCGAAGTGTGGTTAAGTGGAGTCTGTATATGATTTTAAAGACCCTAGTATTTTAAATACACCAGCCCCCCCACACACACACCCAAGAAACAGTGACTGTCTATGATATCTTACAATGTCCCCTCTGGCACTTGCCAGAATCTACAAATTACCAGTCTGGGCCTGCAGGGATTTGTGTAGTTTAGTTAAAAAATTGCTGAAATGTAAAATAAAATCTGCATCATGCATGACCAACAAATTCTCTAAATCCAAGTCAGATGAGAAGCATATTTATTTTTATTGGTTAATCAAAACCAAGGAAATAAATGCTTAAAAGAAAGGGATTTGGGCTTTTGTTATTTGGACAACATTTTGACATAAGGATAACATACATAGTCAGAAGGTACAATAACACTTTAGCACATTATATTAGTACTGGGCTAGACTTCTTGTCACTGGAATACAGACCAATTCAGTCAAGCACAAAACTGCAGTTATGTATTGTTCCACCTAACTGATATTGTGCAGGTGGGAGGCTATGCTCATGTGAACTTGGATGCGTGTTTTAAAATAGTTCAGTCAATGTATAGGTAACTGCTTTCTGAAGGAGGGGTGGGGGCAGTATGATTTAAGATTATTTTCGTTCCATGGTTTGCGAATTGCTGTTATGCATCACTTAATGCTTCTCTTCACCATTCTAAGTCAACAACTGTTCACCCATTGTAAACACCCTGAACACAGTGCTTTCATCTGAATTTATCTGCTGTATGGGAAAGAAAATAAAGGGGTAAAGTAAAATGGTTTCCACACCAATGAATCTCGTGAAGCACAAACGAATAGCTCTGGTATTGCAAATGAATAGTATTGTGTAGGTATATGTGAATGTAAATTAACTTTTTTTTCCTCTTCCAATTTAGAACAAATACCTTAGTTTGTATTGAAATATTTACTTGCCCTCTACATATTACATCAAAATGTCACAAATGTAAATGAAAAACCAAAATATGGACAAAATATTGAGAAGGTGATGTTTACTACTTAATGGAATATGTATTTCCTTCTTGTTTTTGTCATTGGTTAATGAAAATAGATGTTTTAAAAATACATTACAAATACCAAGTACTATGCAATAATTTTTCCTATGACCTGCTGTGATCAGTTCCTTTGTTATAACTGCCATTACTAAGTCTGTCCCCATCTATTACTTCCAAATGCTCTACTGCTAAAATATGCTCAAATCCCAATGAAAGGATTTCATACTCTGTGTTCCTTTTACACTTCCTGCTTGGAATCCTCCTGTCTACACCAAAAACAATTTCTGGCCAAATTTCAGAACTCCTGTTCCACACACCTCCCTCATACCACACCCAGAAGACATGACCTGACCAGCCGGGATAAAAACTGTGACTGTTTCCCATTGTTTACCATTCTAAAGACTTAAAGCGATTCTGTCAATGGAAAACATGATTTTTTTTTTCAAAATAAATTAGTAAATAGTGCTGCTCCAGCAGAATTCTGCACTGAAATCAATTTTTCAAAAGAGCAAACAGATTTCTTTTATTTCATTTTGAAATCTGACATGGGGCTAGACATAGTGTCAGTTTCCCAGGTGCCCCTAGTCATGTGACTTGTGATCCGATAAACTTCAGTCACTCTTTACTGCTGTACTGCAAATTGGAGTGCTATCACCCCCTCCCTTTCCCTCTCAGCAGCCCTTCAGTAGAACAATGCAAATGTAACCAGATAACAGTTCCCCAACACAAGTTTACAGCTCCTTGATAGATATCAGCACAGCACGCAATAGTAAAAATCCAAGTCCCATTAGTTACACTGAGTAGTAACAATAGCCTGCATGATCATCATGAAATTCTGGCTCTTTTTGAAAGCACAGGATCAGGCAAAATGACCTGAGATGGCTGCCTACACACCAATATTACAAGTAACAACATATATACTTGGTTCAGAAATACAATTTTATATGGTAGAGTGAATTATTTGCAGTGTAAACTGTAAAATTTAGAAATAAAAACTACACCATAAAAATGACTTAAGTATAATTGGTGCAGTAAATTCAGCTCTGCATAGTTATCTACAAAACCTATATTTTCTATAATATTATAGTGTGTGTTCTCTGTTCCTGGGTTTTGTATTGTTTTCGTTACAGTATTCTATAAACTCCATGGATAATCAAGTTTGGATATTTTAAAACATTTACATTTATTTAGTCAATACGACAGACAAAAAGAATATAAAATGAATCTCCAGCCTATGCTGCAGAGTGCTGGAAGATGTGATACATGCTAACATTAACGCATGCTTATTGTAATTTGTGCATATGTTTCACTGCACGATTTCAGAGTGGGTATGATGTCACTTTTGGCATATCAATATGTGCAGCTTCACTATTGGCAATAATGTGCAGTTTGCTTGATACAAGTCAGTAGCGTCCATGAAATTAGCTGGATTCTGTTAGGGAAAACCTGAAATTACCTGAAGGTCCAGGCTGGTTGTATTACTAGGTCTCCCTATGGTTCATGCAGTTTTCTGCTAATAGGAGCAATGGCCCTGGGGTGTCAGTTAAGTAAATACAAACACTTACTTTTGGTGCCCCCAAGTGTAAATGACATTCCTTCTCCTTTAAAAAAAATGTATGCACCCCCTGTGAGTATATATACTTTATGTACTGTATGCACTTGAGCCATGATCAATGAATAAATACAAAACATGATCTGGGGTCATGGATACAAAAACATTCTGTTTCTAATGTATTATGCTTATGCAAACAACTAACAAAATACCTATAAAGGAATTTCTAATTCCACTCTGATATTTAGGGGCAAATTTACAAAATTCACGTGAATGGATCGACGTTTGATCGAATTTGATTGAATACCGATCATACGATTTTTTTGGAGGATTGAATATGCAAATTTGGCCACTTTGATCATCGAATACCGAATATTCGAATTATGAAATAGATTCAATGATCGATTATTGATCATTCAACCATTCGATGATGGAAGGATTTTAACTTTCAAATTTCTTCGAATGCCTGCTTCGCTAGATTGAACCTACCGAATACCAATAGAAGCCTATCGAATATGAAGAAATAGAATATTGAGGAAATAATAGGCTAAACCTATTCGAGGGGATTCAAGGGATTTTATGTGAATTTTTGTAAATTTGCCCCTTAATATCTGCTTTTACATCCCACTAAATCAAACCAAATTGTAATTCTCAGCCCCAGAGTATAAAAGTACTCTATTCTCCATTTATAGGTTAGCTTCTTATACAGGATCCTGAAGCATATGGGAAGGGTTAATGAGTTTCCCATCCATTGGCAATTAGTCCCCGTTGGCACAATTTTGACAAATGGTTGCCCATAGTGTGGTAAAAGGGAGGGGAGTAACCAGGGATTTCGTTCTCCTGGGAGTGTGGGTTGGTAATTGATCAGTTGTAACTGAGTCAGCAACTTATGAGCTCTTAAATGTGGCCAAAACAATGACTGGAGTGATCTGGAACAGCTTCTACTCCCCCAAATAGTGTTACATGTGATATGATTTCAGCCTAAACTTCAATGGAATAAGGAATTTAGCTTTAAAAACAAGAAGTCATTTCCTGAAAATGAGGAGCATTTGTGTTTTCTCATGGAAAACTTGATTAACAGAAAACATAGTTGTGCTGCCTATAATAAACAAATGTAAAGATTGCATTTATCCAAATCATAATGACTAGGCTATAAAAGTTGCAAACGCCTTTAGCTACAAGATACATTTCTTTTAAGCAAAATTGCCAAAGTTGCAAATGTGTACAGTCACATTTTCAGAAAAATTTTTGAACTGAATAATGATTATGAGAAGTCTTTAGGTAAGGAACATCTTTATAACATTTTAATCTATGCTAATTTGAAAATAGTGATCATTTTAACTAAACAAATTTCAAACCAACTACCAGGTAGATGTCAGAAAAGATAAGACAACCGGAAGATGAGATGGAAATGCAATATTGCAGCTACTGAAGCAGGGCCGCCATCAGACATCATAGGGACCCACGCAACAACATTTTCTGGACCCCCTACCCCCTACCCCAGCACGACTAAAAGCCCCACCCAGATCCCGCCCACCACAGTAAAAAAGCCACATTCATCCGAGCTAAACCCCGCCCCCCAAAAAAGTTATAAAAAGCCATTTGTGGTCAGAGCATCCATACAAGTTAAAAAAAAATATTTATTGGCCAGGCCCCCTTCCACAAGTTATAAACACAGATTGGTGGCCTGGACCCCCCACAAGTTAAAATAAGTCATTACTGACCAGGGCTCCCCTTACGTTAAAAAAACACATTGGTGACCAGGGCCCCCCATAAGTTTAAAAAAATACTTTGGTGTCCAGTGTCCCCCATAAAAATAACATAAAAAACATTGGTGGTTAGGGTTTCTGAGCTTCCGGTAACGAAACCCAAGGCCCCGGCACAGATTTCAGCTCAGAAATGGACACTGACACAGCCTTTTACAGTTAGATTGCAGCTTCGCTGGTGTTTATTTGCAAATAGAACAGAATTCTTCAGCCCATTGGCTTCACATGGGGAATCACATAACAAACAGACAGTCCCCCTTTACACCCTCACTGGTGTTCTCTTTACTCACATTTGAGTTTAGCCCTTACTGGCTTTCAGTGGACCAAAAATCCCAGAATCCTCTCAGGGCACATTTGATAGACTCACCTACCCAATTTACTGCAACACACCTTCA
This sequence comes from Xenopus borealis, assembly GCA_024363595.1. Taxonomy (NCBI): domain Eukaryota; kingdom Metazoa; phylum Chordata; class Amphibia; order Anura; family Pipidae; genus Xenopus; species Xenopus borealis. Next base: position 57,679,868 of record CM044436.1, on the reverse strand, counting down.
ATTGTATATGACTTTAACTTTGTTTACACAGTTCTTGAAAGAAAATTTACAGAGGAAGGAGGCTTGTTGAATTTGACATCTACCTGCAACTAAAACATTTGCTTTCAGGCTACAATAGTTCTAGTCCTATTATCAATCTATTATAATATATTTGTTGTATATGATAAACCTAGGAGTGGTTGCCTGAAGAAGAATGCTAATTGTAAAAGTTTCTAGGGCTAATGAGCTTTGCTGCCTATGCGGATATGGGTAAGTCCATTTTATAATCTATTATAGTTCATAAGATTACATCTTATAACTATCATAAAGTTGACTGATTAAAATGCCTTATGTAGGGGTGAGTAAGTTCTACCAGTGCCTTTGCATGTTCCAAATGTCAAAATAATGTATAACATATAATACACTTAACTACAATAATTTTTCTGTGTGTATTGGCCAGTTCAGTAGCACTTCAATGACACTTGAACCTATGGATTGCTCCTAAAACAAACTTGGTTATAGACTAAAAATATAACAGCAGTATCTACCCCAGCAAGTAGAATAATAATATATACAAATAACATCTAAAGTTATTTGCCAAGTTCACTGCTGTAAGTGCTCTAAGGGGCATAAGTATCCACCCCTTAGCGTTCAGCACTTGTGCCTTGGGGTAAGTGCATTCTGCTCCTTGCACTGGATTTTTCAAATACACCACAAACAGTGCATTGCTAGAGGTCTTTTTTGCAATTTGCATGCTGAATGATTCAAAGTAAATGGGCCTTTTATTTTTTAAGGGGTTGTTTAGCACTCTTAAGAATATAATCAGTAGAATTAGACTGTTAAATGCACATACATGTGGTAATGACTTTTACAAAGAACATAACTATGTTAGTAATCTCCTGCTTTGTCATCTTATAGGCTGCAAATTAAAGGAGGAGGAGGTCTCCCACGAGCTGTCTCAGTCTATGTGGTGTTCAAAGTAATTTGTCTGAGATCAGGTATCGTACAAAGCCAAACAGCCGACTACTCACTCCTCTTGCCAGTCTGTGGATAAACAAAGAATGAAAATCAGCTGCTCTGCTGACATCAGCCTTCTCCACTGCTGAGGCTCAGGTTCAGACACTGGAGTGGATAAGTATTGCCACCTGTTCCCTTTTGACCTGGACAGCCTGGTTTTCAGGAGGGCTGCCCAGGTCTGAACTGCCTGTCTCATTTTCCAAATTAGGAAAACTACCCAGAATTGCCATAGATCGTCATCACCCCACCCTGCGATGTCATCTCCCTGACCCAAAGTCATTACTCCACACGGCTACATCACAGACACAAAGCTCCCATCCTCCTTCAGGAGAAGGTGACAACCAGGCCCGGACTGGCAATCTGTGGGTTCTGGCAAATGCCAGAGGGGCTGCGACAAGGTACCATAGAAAGTCACTATTTAGTGGGCTGGTGGGGGCTTTTTGGGCCTCTCTGTGGGCTGATTGGGCCTCTGTATACCTGAAATGCCAGGGCCTATTTTAATTCTCAGTCCGGACCTGGTGACAACCCTAGAGTAGCTATTGGTGCAGAAATGTATACTTGTGCATTTTGGTGGCAAAATCCACTCTGTGTGGGTGCACCTGGGCTGACGCAGTGGCTCTTGTTGCAGTCACAGGACAATGCCTCCAGCAGAGGGGTTGATTCTCGCCCTGCATTTATTTGCAGTCTGAGAGTCATCCCAGAGGGACAGTAGCCTTAGCAACACCCATTACAGAGATAAGTAAGAGAGTAAGTACTATACAGAGCAATGTATGTGATCACTTCTATGACTAGTGGTAGTGGATACTTCAATAAGCAGTCAGAAAGCTGGGCCTACCCATAGTATTTTCCACTGGTTCCAAATTGAATAGAAGAGACTCGCTGCAGTGCAACACTGTGTGACCTAGATCTAAGAACTGCTTGATTCCAGTCATTCATCAGCTGGTCTGTATCTGGACTGTTGAAAATCACACCTGTGCTGTTCTTCAGCAAATGACAGTATTTCTGCCATTTACCACTTGCACAGAGAAGTTTTCCTTAATCCCTTAATGTATGCTAGGAATTTAAGGGCCTGTAAAGAGAAGGTTAAAATATCTTCAAAACAGTTTATATTGTCCTGCTGTGAGTGGCTGCAATGCATAAAACAGATAGAGTTGTTTTTGTAAATGGAATATGGCAGCCTGTCTTTCTTTTTTCATATATGACATTAATGTCTGAATAATCACTTTCCCTTAGTCTGCACAGAATTTCTCTGCTGCCCATACAGGAAATGGAAGTAACAGGTTTGGTTCAGGAAGCCACAAAAAAATCTGTTACACAGTGGAGTGTGTTATGTTTCTTTCATTAGTCCACAGAGACAATGTACAATAATCTACTGTCTCCTTTTACAAATTGATGCGTTTTGTCTGGAACAGCAGTTGTGGAACCCAATTTTCCTTTCCATGCTAAATATATACCAGCAACACACAAAAACACAAAATAGTTGTACATTTTTTTTTAAATGCATTATTAAAATACAGTTGTATAGAAAGTACACATATTAGACTATTACTGTTTCTTTTTTTTGTGTTACATTTGTGTTGAGTACACATTTGAAATAAATACTGGTATAAAAAGTCTTTATTGGTACAAATTTTACTGGTTCAAAAAAAAACTTCCTAAATGAAAACTGAAGCAGCTGCCAAAAGTACAACACATTACTAAGTGGATTCCCTTATAATCCCAAACACGTGTATCTGCTTTAGTGTGCACTAAAATTATTGAAATTCCCTCCATGCCTACTGATGGCTTTCGTATTCTTCAGAATGGTAAATGAATAAAGTAGAACAATGAAGTCTTTGTATGAAACTAGCCACTTTTGACCCTTCAAGGACAGAATTTCAGACCTTTCCTAGTTTCGCTTAATGATTTGAGCAATAGGTTCCCATTGAGGTACAGATTTCACATATTTACGTCAGCGAAGGCAACGCTAGCGCATTTCCGCACTTTAGTTAATTTGCCCCATGTCCCTTACCACATAGCACTTAAGCTCTTTGTCCTATGATTCTGTATATATTTACTATGTGATTTGTCTACCCCGTGTATACTTTTATATATATTGTACTTTTATGCACGGTACAGCGCTGTGGCTCCTCAGCAACACTTTAAAAAAGTTGTACAATACAATACAATACAATGAAATGTGCATATATGAAAAAGGAAAGAGTGTTGCAAGAATATGTGTCTTCTTATGAGACTCTTGTACAGTACAAATGTACAAGGGAGCAAGTATTATAAGAGAACACAAGACTTCTTCATTTTAATTAATTGCTGCGTTCATGAAAACTTTTGTTCTACCACTGCCCATAATAAGTGGCTCTGGGTTCATCCTAGGAATTGTTTTAGGAATTGTTTTTAAACAAAGAGATGTTTCCAAAGCAATTCATTCAACAATCACTTAACTGAAGAAGGAATACTTTTTATAAACACCTATAATACCGTAGTCATTGCTGTGCAATGTGCTATCGTGACTTTGGTCTGAAATGTACCTTGTACAATTCCTCCTCTTCTGACTAACACCAATATAAAAGCAGAGTTTGTTGATTATTAAACAATTTCATTTTCCTCTGTGTAGGAAATGCATTGCTGAGATATACATGCATTACAGATATGCATACCAACACAGTAGTAGTGAAAGCAGAACTGCCTCTTCAAATGCTACTGGATTTATGCCAAGCAAAAGAAAGGAATCTATTCCAAAGCAACTTACTCTTTTACAAGGAGCCCACATGCTGCCATTACACACCGCACTATTGCGACTCTTCCTAATCAACAAGGAACACCATGACATTTGTACATGTACTTGAAGTTAAATGATTACTATTTAGCATCTAGAAAGTCCAGAGAAACACAAAACTCTTTTTATAATTATAGTCACTACTTCTCCAAAATAAATGACACCAATTCGGATAGCAATAACTGAAAAAGTTCCATTGAATTTAGGGATCTCAGTACCATTTATGGTGTGTTAACAATGCTCCCTGATACATTTGACTCTACCTATAACCTGTATATTTAATACTGTTTCTCAATATTTGTTAGTACAGTTACACTATATCTGGCAGAGTTGTATGAACTTCAAGGTCTCATTATCAAACATACTGCAATGTACAAAGTGCAGACTTTGGATGCAAATCAGCACTTCCTTGCAGGCACCGCAGGAACCCTAGAATTACTGACAGGCCTAGAGTTGCAATTCTAGGGTTTCAGTTCATGTGTGTGGCCTCAGAATTAGAATTTTGGGGGATAAAATGATAATTGTGGGCCACAACAGAAAACAATTGACCAGACTAGAGTATGTTTAGTCTTAGTGTTACAGTTGATTTACAAACACACAGCCAATCTGGCAGTCCATGCTTGTGGCTAAAAGCAAATTAAACTTTATTTGCATTCTAATGAACACAATTTAACAGGAAATTTTAATTTGCATTTAGCCACAAGCATGGACTGCCAGATTGTACTTAAACTGTTCTGTGTAAACCAACAGTATCAGTAAGCCTAAACATGCTCTGGTCTGGTAAAGTACAAGGGCAATCCATATTGACATGGTTGTCTGTATTATAATTCTAGATTGTAAGCTCTAGCTAGAAGGACCCTCTGATCCTATTTTACATTTGGTTGTGAAATTTTCATATACATTTTAAATTAATGTAAAGAGCTGAATAACTTGCTGATGATACATAAATAAATTATGACTATGCTGTGAAAAAACTGTAAAATGACTTCAGAAAAGAACTTTTGACAAAATAACTAATTCAGCTGATCTGCCTGCTATTCAAGGTGCCAAATACAGGGGACACATACACAAGGGAGGGTACTGTCATGGGAAAACATGTTTTTTTCAAAACTCATCAGTTAATAGTGCTGCTCCAGTA
>CM044436.1:57657667-57672594 GCA_024363595.1 Xenopus borealis | reverse complement strand
CTTTTGAGAAATGTATTTCAGTACAGAATTCTGCTGGAGCAACTCTATTAACTGATGAGTTTTGTAAAAAAAATATTCCCATGACAGTATCCCTTTAAAATTCATATATGACTTTATGAAATGCTACTACCGATCCCCTATGCATGTGCACACAATATGGTTAGTGCCATATCTGGTGATATATATTGGCAAGCCACAAGGGACACCATTCATGTACTCATGAATGAGAAAACCCAAGCTGCTACTTGAGCGAACATTGACACGTTTAGATATTAATTATTATGTGCACTGGTAATTCACAATCATGTTGTGAAATATATATGCTTTGTGGGTAATAGAATAGCAATTTGCATGTATTTTATCCATTTGCATTTAAAGCAAAAAAAGCCCTAGTGGGACATTCACTAAGATCCAAAAATCGCCAGCGCAGGCTTCGCTAGCGTTTGCCGCACTTCGCTAGGAGAATTTTCGCCAGCGATACGCAAATTCACTAAAGTGCGAATTTACGCACAGGTTCGCATATTTACGCTAGTGTTACTTCACTAGACATAAAGCAATTACACTAGCGAAGTCTAATTTGCATACGGCGCGAATTACAAAATATAATAGAAGTGTATGTTACAGCCACTACACAAGCCCAGGAAACCTTTAATAAAAAAAAATAAAGTTGTCCTATTGCCCTACATGTGCCCCCTATATAGTTGTGTTGCCATATGTCAGGAAATGTAGGGGTGAAGGAGGGTAACCCCCCCCAAAAAAACGATGTTTTTCAGACTATCACCCACAATGGTAAAACACGCCACAGCGTTTTTTTGGGACTTAGAAAAATTTTACATTTTTTTTTCCAACTCCTATCTTTTCTATTGAACTCCATCTGGTCTGAGCAGGCGAAGTGAAGTCTAAGCGTAAGTGGTAACGTTCAGCAAAAAGTTGATTTTAGTGAATTTGCGTAATTACGATCCTTAGCCAGTGCGCAAATTCGCCTGGCGTAAGGGTGCGAAGTTGCACAAGTCTATCTACTTCCCTAGCGTAAATTCGCCAGAGCCGGTGTTTGTGAATTTGCAAAGTTACTATTTGACGTCACGTTGGCGAATTTGCGCTGGCGAATTTGCGCTAGCATTAGACGCTTCGCACTTTAGTGAATTTGCCCCCTAGAGTCTGTAGTTCATGACTTACCTGGTCCCACTTGCATTCCCCATATTTATGGAAACAGATTGCTACAGGCATACTTTTGAATGGAAACAATGTACATATGCTTCCCAGCTTAAAAATGACTCCATGCAGGAGTTAAGGACACTAATTTGCAATGCAGAACACAGTGACTCCCATTCATTCCTCTAAATCAGGATCTGATTCATTCACATCTGCATTAGGAACTTAAGGAAGTAATTATATTATTAAAAGTGAATGTATGATTTTTCATGCTAAGAATCGCTGCTTGTCTTTGCGGGCTTACAAAGATTTCCTGTTCTGGGGAGCTGCTTACTAGTTTTAGTATCATTAATTTAGCGGTGTCCAGGGGAACGGTCTTTGTTAATTACATTCATTCTAACACTTGCCCCAGATTTTTTTTGGAGATAGTACTGATTTTATATTGAATATTGTCTGGAGTATCAAACTCAAAGAAAACCATTTATTTAAGGTTTGATCTAAAAGAAAAGTATAAATGAGCCAAATTACACCACAAATCTGTCAGAACACTCTTAGGCGCCAAAGGGCATCAATGAATTTGTCTTGATTTATTAAGAGATACAGGGTCAGACTGGCCAGCCAGTGGTCCCCAGCTGGTGGTTACATTGGTAGGAGATGAAGGAAGGGTGAAGGAGGTCAGGTAGCCAGCCAGCAGCTCCACCTGCTCCCTGCCTGTCACAAATCTGTCCAGCATCTTTCCCAAGATGGCGCCCACGGCCGCCACGTGGGTAGCGGCGCCTGGTGATGATGTGACACCATGCAATGATGTCACGGTGCTCACATTTTGGCGCCAAATTTGAATATTTAAAGGCACCCAGGACTAGGATTTGTTTGTGTTAACATTCCTAGGTGCTCTACCACAGGGAGCAACCACCAGGGGTTCCCTCAGCCACAGGCTGCACCAGTAGACACAGTACATTTGTGTCTAATGAGTCATGTGCCAATATGAAAAACAAAATAAAAGAAGGGTGCGCTCCCATTGTGTAATCCTTTCTTAAAGGAACAGTTCAGGGTAAAAATAAAAACTTGTTAAATAGATAGGCTGTGCAAAATAAAAAATGTTTCTAATATAGTTAGTTATCCAAAAATGTAATGTATAAATGCTGGAGTGACTGGATGTGTAACATAACAGAATACAATGCAACATCCTGCTTTTCAGCTCTCTAACTCTGAGTAAGTCAACGACTTGAAGGGGGGCCACAAGGGACATAACTGTTCAGTGAGTTTGCCATTGATCCTCAGCATTCAGCTCAGATTCAAAAGCAACAGTTATGACCAATGTGGCCCTCCCTCAATTCACTGATTTGTTACTACCTGGTAACCAGGGTAACCAGTCAGTGTAAACAAAAGAGAGCTGAAAAGCAAGAAGTAGTGTTCTGTTCTGTCATGTTAGACTTACAGCCACTCCAGTCTTTATACATTACATTTTCGCCTAACTAACTATATTGAAAACATTTTTTATTTTTCACAGCCTATCTATTTACCCAGTTTTTATTTTTATACTGAACAATTCCTTTAAAAGTGTCTAAATTGCACTTACAATTTTGATGAATATCAATGGCAGATCGTATCGAATACATCAAATGATCAAATTTTCGACCATTCGATGATCGAAGTACTTCCCCTTTAAAATTTGACTGCCTACTTCGCCAGATTGAACCTACCGAATTGCAATAGAAGCCTATGGGAACCCCCCATATTTTTCTAAGTTTTATGTTCGCTTCAATCGTTTGATCAAACTTTTTTTACGATTTTTTCGTAAAACCATTCAATCGTATGATTTTATTGAGAAATCAAATAGCGGCCAAAACCTACTTTTCAATCGAAAATCGTAGAAGGGTCGAATTTGAGGGCAAATAGCCCTCGAGAATTCGACCCTTAGTAAATCTGCCCCTTAATACACTCAAAAAAATTGGTTGGACAAACCATATTTTTAAGACATGGATGGAAACTGCATTATTTTAGTAAATGCTATATTTATTGTTGTATAGTAGCAGTTTGTAATAACAACACAGGATTGACTTTGACAGTGGAAGTAACACATCTTAACAATGTGCTCTATATCATTATAAAACAAGCTGGCTCCAAATATGATCTTTTCAGTACACTGCCTTCTGCTCGCTTCTTCCCGCTGAAATATGACTTTCATATGATAGGAGATGACAGCACATTCTGTTTTGTGTCTAGTGCCCAGGAATGTGTTTGCCTTTTTAAGCAATTGCACATAACAGCTAAAACAGTTTACTTCACTTGGTTGGGTTTTGAATAGACTTCACAGATCTTCTGACCCAAGTGAAGCAAATAAAAATGTTTGCACCATGTTCCCTATAAATCCTCAAACACTTCCAAGCCCGTCAAAGCTTATTTACAGGACAAATGATTTATCACTTCATTGTACTGCATTATGCTCCCACTTTGAAAGCTTAGCTGGGTAAAAGTCGTTTTGCTTATGCTTCAAATTCTTTATTAATTGTTAAGAAAGTAACCAAAAAGTGATAAGTAGTATTCAGTGGGGTATGAGTATTGCCAATGATATTCTTTTGTGCCTTTCTCTCTAGCTCTAGCTCAGTTTATGATATTAGTTAGCAACTGGATTTCAAAAGCAGTAAAATCATGCCAGTCTGGAATCTCTGGCCAGTTGTGTCATTGTGTTAGAACTGTCGTTACATGTCACATTAATGAAACAATGGCACTAAATATGATGTTAGGGATGTTATGAGCTATGCATTAGTTGTTGAGTTTAAAACATGGGAGACTAAAGAACAGTCAATTTAAACAAGAACAGTTTGGTCAGGTTGGGCAGTGTATTGGATAAACTGTAAAGTGACCAATATTAAGTCACCAAACTGGTTCAAATACATCAATATAATTATATTAAAGGTATTAAGACATTTCGTATGAGACTTTCTGCCATGTAAAAATACCCTCCCATTTAAATCAAAACATTTATTATTCGTCCATATACTGAAATATATTCAAGCTGGCTCAGCTGCGTCAAAGTCATCCTAGTCCGCCAAGTCCTACGATCATCTGATTCATTAAGAATTCTACTGTTTCATTAAACATTATATACAGGGAATAATTATAACTTGCAACTTACTTTCCAAGGTCAAAATCCCCCCCCCCCATTTTTATTGGATAACATAGAGATAACGGACATAACTGGCACCCATGAGACAATGCTTGCTTGAAAGTTCCACCTTATGTTTACATTCATGCAAAAATATGGTCAGACACTTTCAACAGTTCTCACACAGCATTGATGACCCACAAGAGACAAACACAGGAAAGTACTCTAATGTCAGTATAAGTATAAGTAACCAAATCATTTATGTCAATCTTTCTGTTGGCAGGTAAAAAGTGAACTCACCTCATTTTTATCCACTTTCACAATGTGAAGGTTGTAGTACTATGGATAGAAGTGCAAGCAAACAGTTTTTCTGGGAAGCAGTGATTATAGTCCTTTGTTTCCTTGCAAGGCAACTTTGGACTACTTTGGTGCCAATCGCCTAAAGATTGCCTAGGAGCAGCGATTCACCCTGAGGGCATGGGGCACGGGCCATTTCACAATAACAAGTGGAGGAAGCAAAGTCCACAGTGTGCAAGCAGCAGAGGTGGCAGCATGCCTAGCTTTATTAGACCTGTAGAGTTGCCTAGATGATCAGAATCAGTTCCTCCTACATCATTTAGAAGAGGTAACATGGATGCAGGATCTTATGATGAAACAAAGAGGTTAGAAAAACTCATCGTATAGGTCAGTGTAGATGTAGAATATGCAGTGAAGATGAAACATCGCAGAAAACAAAACAGCAAACCAAGACTGATGTAGATCTCACACATATACAAGCAAATAGCTAGGCCCCATGGAGAGATACCAAACAAACCAGAAGTCTGTAGGTCAAAGGCAAGATAATGCATAGCACTGACTACAGGTTCTTACAAAATAAATAAGCAGTATCTATATATGAGCACATTAAACATTTAGACAATTATAAGGGCATTTACTGCCAAACACACTGGAATTGGTATAGTATGCATGTATCTGTAAAACTGGAATTACACATGACAGAATGTAAAAAGCACCAACAACGGCCTGGCTCAGAAAATCAACTAGGGTAAGATCTTGCACTAATTAAATGATGATCCAGAGAAACGTATGTTGGTTGAAGGAATCCCTTGACTTTCAATTTTCCAGATGCAGGACAAAAATAAACACATCAGTAATTGCAATTGGACACTTTTGAATTTTGGTAATGAAGAACAATTGTAGTGTAATGGAAAGGAGCTTTTGTAACTTTGTAGCTTAAAGGAATACTGTTGTGATTTTATGGTGTTGTTTTTATTTCTATTTACAGTGTTTAAATTGCAAATAATTTACTCTACCACATAAAATGTTATTCCTGAACCAACAAGTGTATTTTTTTACTTGTATTGGTGTGTAGGCAGCCCTCTCAGGTCATTTTGCCTAATCCTGTGCTTTCACAAAAAGTAGGTGCTGCACTATGGAACTCCTTTCAGGCAGGCTATTGCTTCTTCTACTCTGTAACTGAAGGTGTTGCAGTGGGACATGAATTTGTACTATTGAGTGATGTTCTTATCAGGGAGCTGTAATCTTGTGTCAAGGAGCACAAGGCACATGACTGGGAGCACCTGGGAAACTATAACAATATATAAACAATATGTCTGGACCCATGTCAGGTTTCAAAATTAAATATAAAAAATCAGAAAAATGGATTTCAGTTTAGAATTCTGCTGGATCAGCTCTATTAACTCATGGGTTTTGAAAAAAACATGTTTTACCGTGACAGTGTCCCTTTAATGTATATGCTATTGCAGAGCTGAAATGCCTTGAACACAAAGGGGCAGATTCACCAAGGTTCAAATGGTAAATTCAAATTTTCTAAATTTTTTTGGTCAAGAATCAAACCACCAACTCAAATTTTAATTCGAATGATTTATCACACCTCAACCCTGGAAACAGTTCTAATTCGATACTTCGGTACCTAAAACCTGCCGAGTTCATGTAGAAGTCAATGGCAGAGGTCTGTAAAACCATTTGAAAATGTTAATAGCCTTCCTGACATTCAAGTTTTTTTTTGACTCGATTCAAATTCTACTAAAATTTTCGGGTGGTTCCTATTTGAATGTTAGATGTTCAAGTTTTTTTCATAAATAACCTCCCATTTAAGTTCAGTACATTCAAATAACTCTAAACTTCGATCTTTGATAAATAACCCCCAAAGTAATCTGACTTGCCATTGACTCAAATGCATTATTTTGTGAACTTTTATTTTTATCACTGCTGAAGGTGCTAATTTCCTTAAGGTGGCTAGGGTACAGGCAGATGTGGAAACACTTCTGGATCTGCTCCTACCTTACAGATCCAATATTTTGTGATATAATTGAAGCCATTATTATAATAAGCTTACAGACATAAGTTATTGGTGTAAAGAATATCTAGGACAGCGCATATGTGTTCATCCCATGTTTGTTCTAACTGACCTGACCCTGAGCCAGGAGTATCAAGCAGAGCAAATAGTCAGGGCTGTGCATGAAATGTTTCAGACTCCACCCCCAGACCAGACCCATAGTTTTAGAACCTCTGCTTCATGGGTAAGGAAGGTAAGGATAATATAATCCTTGGAAATATCTCTTTCAATAAGTATGCAGTGATGGGACAAGAATCAGATTTTGCTGCCCCAACCCACAAGAGTTTGTTAGGGGGGTTATAGAATTTCCTTCAGGGTTACCATCATTCCCACCCTCCTCCCCATACACACAGTTTATTACAATGAAACACGGAATCATTCTTTTGATATACTAAACTAATGCTGGCCTGGATCTAGGAGCAACTTATATGCAGCTTTTCTGGAGCACACCCTGTAGTGAATCACCAGCTTCAGATTAAGTTACCGGATCTCTTGGCACACTTTAAATTTAAATTTAAACAGTCAGCCTCCAATAACACATCAGCACTTTAGTGGTCACCTGTAAATTGCATGGCTTGTTTCTGCCACAGAAAGGTCTACTTTCATATGAACAATTACACTATTGTCTTTTTGCATGTTCTTCCTACATTGATAAACTGTATCTGAGGTCAAGTTACCCTAACAAAGATTTACTTTAAAACTATTTGCAAAAATTGGAAAGGAGATTAGTTGGGAGTAAATGATGGACAAAAGAGTGTGTTGTAAGACGGAAAATAGAAGTGATTATTGAAAAAGAAACTATTCAAGTAGTTACTGTGATACACAGCAAAAAGTGCTCTTATTACCGAAGGCGGTCTTGCAGGAGATTACAGTGTATAGTCTATTGAACTAAATGAGTCTCCAGAGAATTCCCACAGCTCAGCTGTGATTGTTTTACTTGTACTAATGTAACATTTTGGAAAAAGACTTTTAGATTATACACTGAAACAGAATATGGTGAAAAACCGGTCCAAAAAGCATATTCTACATGATTGCTACTATTGAAACAAATCAAATCAACTTTAATGCATCTATATTATACCCTCGACACACAACTGTGATTGATTACAAAATATATCGTCTGAGAAGGTTATCAGTCAAAACCCAAAATGTTCTCACTATTCCCCCCCCATTTATCAATACATTTTCACAGAAATTTCTTGTGCAGGAAAAAACTCGATACAATTGTAAAAAAAATCGGAATCATATGATTTTTTTGGATTTGTTGCCGAAAACTGCAACTTTTTGGATAATTGCCTGAAAGCGACAAAATCTTCAGGTTATTGAACGAAACCCGGCGCAGATCAGAATAAGTTCCAGTTGTATTTAATAAATCATGAAAAAAATCATGTTTTTTTTCTATGAAAAAGTTGTGTTTTCCCCTTTAAAATCCAACCAGAAAAAAGTGTTGAACAATATGATTGAACAATATGATTCATTGTTTTCTTACACATTATTGGCTTGGGATATGTATAGTTTGGTTGTTAGTCAGGTTGGGCAGAGGCCATACCAGTTAGGCATGAGGGCATCTATTGCAGAATGTTTGTTATTATTATATTTCGGGTTTTTTTAACAGAAGAGGACTGTTAGTTGTTGTTTTTGTTTACACAAACTAAACATATAAATGCTAAATGATTAATATACTGTAGATACTACAGTGAACAAGTGGAGTGGCCAATAACAATGAATAAGCAATTAGCTTTAAACAGTCTACTACAAGTTATAAAATTATAACAAATATCTGATATGTTGCTATAGATTTTTCCATGGGTGCCATTTAGCACCTTCATATTGCTATTCATTTAAATAATGAAACAGTGAAAATCACTTTCAAGCATTTGAATTTGATCAATGTTACCCTATTATGAAATTGAGCAGCTCCCTCAGTAATAAGGCTTGCTGCTCAGACACCCCTTTTCTAGAAATTTGAGTAATGGATTATTAGACAGTGTCTGCACAGAGGAGTGTGGATGTTTTCCTTGATTATTTTGATTAGAGCTCTTTCTTCTGCATTGCAACCCCTGACTAATCCTCCCTTTGGAGAAATGGGGAGTATACATTTCTCATGTACATTAAAGAGTTGTCAAAAAATGATATACTTGGTCTGGTGGGAAATAATGAGAATCTGTGCCACCAGAGTTAATCTGTAAGTACAGACTTTCCTAAGCATTCAGTAGACAAAATGACTGGACCACACAGGTTTACCCAACCTGGTATGCATTATAATTCTAGCACACAATAATAGTAATACCATTCTGTTGTATACATATAGTCTACAGGCCCATTATCAGTTCAGAGTAAAATCTGGAAATTATTTAGACTTTAAACACTCTCATGTATGACATAATGTTTAGAATTTCTTTCAACCGCATACAGTCTGGACAGAGGGAAACACAACAGCTGTTTTTCCGATATGATTTATTTCTCCTGAATTCTTAACTCACTTTCAGAAGTGATTCCTTCCCAGTATCAGTGGTTAAGGCACTAATTTTTCAAAGGTCATTTCTTTCTTGGGCAAACAGCATGGTATTATTTACTACAGTGTTGGACTGGGACATCAGGGGCCCACCAAAAAATTTTAGACCAAGGGCCCACTCTCAGTACTATTATTCTTCCTCTACTCATTCAACCTCTATTCTCCTAATGTATTTTTTGTACATACTATAGTCTATTATTACATCTATTTAGCCTCTAGAGATAGGGAATGGCCATGAACTTGGCCAAATTAGCAGCATGAGGGCCCATTGACCCCTGGGCCCCCCGGGACTTTTCCTGGTATCCTGGTGGGCCAGTCCGACACTGATTTGCTACGTGTATATATTCCCAGAAATGTTTTTTTCATCCACATTTTTGTCTTGTGTCCATCTGCTTGGCATTTTAGAACTGTCAAAATTGATATAGGTTCTGTATTCTGTCTATACTAATGACTTTACCAGCTTGTATTTTAGTGTTCTGTCATAAGTGACAGTTTATAACCTAGGTGCTAAAAATGCCAGTTCTGTGTAATTGTCAACATTCCCAGCAAGCAACCCAGACAAATCACAGAAGTGTTATAAAATGCTATGCTGTGCCTTCATTGGAAGTATTTGGGAGTTTGTTTCCCTTACACGAAGGGGACAATTGCATATATTTTCAAATTTGTTGTAAAGACGGAGGCCGAAATTTGATAACAGGTATATGAATATGTTATTATTTGAAAGGTTATAATTAGAATGTGCATGCTACCAGGAGTGCATTGCACCACTTTCTGAGGCCCCATTTCTCATACCAGTTGTTATGGATTTGCAGAGTAACAAAGTACATGGGCATGTGTTGTGCCAGACTTCTGCAGAGTGAGGTAATTTTAAGTAAAATTTCCAAGGAAACATTTTCTAAACAGCTTTGCTCATATGGCTTTGTATTATATAAATGTTTATTGCTAAATTAAACAACCATCTTGCTTGGTGTGAGCATAAAGAAGTCCAAAGTGCTGAGAATTAAATCTTCAACCATCACTCGATTTTAGAGCAGGACTAGTCTCACACTAATCTCACATACTTATGAACTTCTGTCCAAGTTGAATACAGTAAATGCTGCCAACTTTATTTAATTAGTGGAAGTAAGTCCATAGTTTATTATGATGTCTTGTTAATTTTGGTATAGTAGTCAGATTTTCATGGAAGCTAATTCCATACTTGTCTAAACTTACTTAGAGTAAGGGACACTCTTCCTTAGAAACCACAGCATTATATACCTTCACACATTAAAAAGTGGTGCAGCTGGGGGAATTCAAATCGATGCTAATAAATCTAGAATCTAGAAGGCTGATAATATGTGATGAATATAGCCTGACTCATATACAATCCATTCTATTTCTACATGGTTGTTGTGCAGAGGATCAAAAAGTAGTAATTTCAAAGGGATGGAAGGTCAGTTTCTAAATATGGGAGCTGGCTTTGCACTTTTTCATTTCTGTAATGTTCAGGTAAATTCGGTGTTAGTTTAAACATTTAAAACTCGTTATTTGCAAACTTTTTTTATTTAAGGCCTTGTTTATCATAGTATGCAATTGTCTGCAAATATTATTAATATATGTAATGCAATGTATTAATGTTAGGAATAGAAAACACAATCTTTAGGACTTCTGAATATAATATTAAAATGCGTGTTTGGAGTTCTTCCAGAGCAGAAGTAGGCAAGGTAGTAATTTAAGGTGGAGGGCAATATTCATCAAAAGATAAAAATTAGTTCATCACAGTTCAACAGAATCTCCCTCTGAGTGTATGAATAAATAACAGCAATTACAGTTATGTGTAAGAAGGAAAGTTCTCTTACTATAATTCAGCTACTCCCTTCACAAATTTCCTAAGGGTGCTACAGCAATATATTCACATATGAGAAAAAAGATACAGGCAAAGGATTGCTTAAGACAATCATTTTATAAGAACTATGATTTATTGATGCCTCATATATTAAAAGATTTACTCCATGGGGGGATAATAGATCTTAGGGTGGAAGTAAGTTATTTCTGTGTGTTTTTATATTGATTGCACTTCCATAAATCCAAAGAGAGAGAATTGGAACAGTGTATAAAAGAAAAGGGGGCTTTGATGGAAGCATTTTATTGTGACATAGTAAAATATGTCCACCCATGGGGGGACTCTCTAGCGCAGTGATCCCCAACCAGTAGCTGTCGAGCAACATGTTGCTCTCCAACCCCTTGTATGTTGCTCCCAGTGGCCTCAAAGCAGGTGCTTGAATTACTGGCTTAGAGGCAAGTTTTGGTTGCATTAAAAACAGATACCCTGCCAAACATTCTCTCCTGTAGGCTACCAGTCCATATAGGGGTTACCAAAAAGCCAATCAGAGCTCTTATTTGACATCCCCATGGACTTTTTCATGCTTGTGTTGCTCTCCAACTCTTTTTTGAATTTAAATGTGGCTCACGAGCAAAAAAGCTTGGGGACCCCTGCTCTAGCGTATATATAGCTTTGTTTAAAAAAATATAAAACTCCTCAAAATCATTAACTTCTAAGGAAATAATTTTGGTATTGATGGAAACAATGTGTTTAATCAGATGCTAAAGTCATTGTAAATGTGTTTATTACTCTTTTCATGTTTCATTAAATAGCTACCCACAATGTTTATCCCCCATGAGGGATCTTAGTGAATTTGCCCCTAAGTTCAATACCTCTTGTTTTACTACCAAGACCAAGTTCAATTCCAAGGATAGGATAGGGGCAGAATGATAATGCACACAAACTGCATTATAAAAAAAAACAAAACATAGTTGAAATAAAAGAAAGACCTATAATGTTTAAAGATAATTGTACAACAACAGCAACAGGAGAACATAGGTCTGAGTGCAAAGTATCTACAATTTATGTCTTCATCATACTTAAAAGGTTGCACTGCCAGACTATTTTGCTGCTTCTCTTTCAGATCAATTCAATGGATAGGATATGTATGGCATTGTTTTACTTAGTATTACTTAGTCCTTTGTTGTCCTAAGAAGACATTCTTGAAGCAGGATACATCCTAGGATAGATGAGTGGATACATTAAGAAATAATTTTATTGTTGAATCAACTAGATAGCATGTTCGAAAGAGTAGGATTCAGATAGAAATTGAAGTTATCGTTGAACTTAGACAAATTTGTGCATCATCTCTCATGCAAACAGCTAATTTAGGCACAAACTCTATCTATAAATCCTGCTTAATTTCAGGCATGAGGTGGTGACATAAATCAGACAAATTTTCATGAATATTTTTGGTGTTGGGAAGTTGTCGCTTCTTGTTCACAAATGAGAACCAGAACGCCTGGCTCCCATTCTCTAGGCTCAAGTTTGCTTGTGTCAATTAAAGCAGACCACTAAAAGTACCCTGGGATTCCATGGAACTTACTGTGGTAGTGAAACATATATTGCAAACATACAAAATTCTGGTTGCTTCCACATTACTGATAATTGTAAACCTTAATAACAGATGAATATCTAAAAAACAGTTCTGTTCAAGAATGAAAAAAGATTGTAGTTGCAATATCAAGAATTCTAATGGGCTGAATAATTCATTTAGAACGTTGACTAAAATACTTACCAGTCTGTTGCCACACATGGAAGAAATTATTTAATTGTATCTTTAGTCTATAGTACAGTATATGAGGCAAGCAATTCTGATTAACCTGGTTTCTTTGCCTGAACTATTTGGTTTTCACTGTATCTGCTCTCCTTACATTCTCTTCATAGTTTACTGATTAAAAGGTTTCATGTTCCATTTCAGCAAAAACCCCTAAGATATGATTTGCAGCTGATACTGTATGAACACCTGGAAACCACTGAGGACTTTTGCAAATCACACCACCAACAGCAAAAGTCAATGTGATTTTATATTTATATTATATTGTTTGATATATGATAAAGTGGAAAAATATTATTTTTAGAGGATTAACACATCAACTCTGGCAGACCGTATAATTGAAAAATTTGAAAACTTTACTTAAGGTGCATTAGGCAACTTTTTGGGCTACACTGGCCCTTTGTCAAGGCTTGGGTACTTTGATAACCCCTTCAGTGGGATGATACAGACAATATGCAATACAACTAGCCAGCAGCAATGATTCACGTTTCAATAGGATAGTTACCCTCTCACAAGGTAATGTCTCCTCTCAGGTGGATAGCACTAGGTCCTTGTTTCTTGCCACACAATTTTGTCCTCACCTCATCCACTGTATTCAGCCTGGGGTCTTGGGTCTTGGCACCCTATCTGGTCCTCAACTCACCCACTGTAGTCCCTGATCTAGTGGTTTGTACACCATGGGTCCTAACCCCACTATTTCTCCTTGGTGGAGCCACAGCTGCTCTCTAGTTACCCTGAGCTGCTTTTCACTCCTAGAGTGACTATCACAGAAACTACTACCACTGGCTAAACTTTCTTTCAAGGAACCAGACCCTAGTCCTGTAACACCTCTTTGGGAGGCACGGTCCCATGAGTAAGACCCTGAGCACATGGGGCTATATCCTTTTATACATTTAAACAGTGCCACCTGGTGGCCAAATCCCTTGAACTGATCTGGACCCAGGAAGAGGGACATAGCTGCCTGAGTTACTTAAGGACCCTTAGGTGTCCAAATATTGAGGGGAACTGCCTGAGTAAATTACACCCAAATCTCATTTGCTGTTTTAATATAAGGTATTTTATTGTGTAATCCCACAATGGAGCAAGGCAACACTGGAAAGATGCATACTGATATTACTGATCATCATACTGATCTTTTATGAAATATGTTTCACTTATTATATGTATCTCTAACGATGGAGTTAATTATAGTATGCCTTTCTCTATATTGCAGTACCCATTTACGTATTTTTGTGATTATGTATTTTTCCGTACTGATATAATGGACCAGATTCTATTTGATGAGAAATATTTAAGGGGTGTATTATTAAAACACATTTCTTTATCATTTTTATTCAAAACATTTTTAAGCAATTTTTTCAAATTTGTCACTGGAAACCATGAATTTGTCATGCACAAAGTGCCAAAATGCCCAAAACTCTCAAAATGCCCAAGATCATGAAGGCAAGAAACATCTTCAGTTGTAAAAGGGACATTTGTCATTGACGTCTACATGACTTTGACAGGTTTTAGCTGGAGTATTTTTGGGGTTGTCAAAGTTTGGTCCCACAATAAATCCTGAAAAGCCACACTTTTTTTTATCTGCGACAGATTTTTACGTCTAAAAGCCCCACCATGAAAATTCGACCTTTAATAAATGTTATATATATTTATTGCTCATGGAACTGAATCAAGCCCAATATAATTTTTAAACCATAAGAGTGGCATCAAGCCCAACCTACAATTTATTTTCCACTAAATGTTCATGAAATGATCGTTCTCATTACACTGAGACAAAATGTAATCAAACTTGTTGACAATGTAGAAATATGTATTCATTATAAGAAGTGATTTTGACTGTAATGCTGTCTAGACAATGGCCTCTGTATAACACATATTAAAAATGAGCATTTGTTATTAGTTGTTAAGTATAAATAGCTATACATGCAACTTACTGGAGTCATGTTTATGTACAGTGTCTAAGCTAATGGGGTTTCAACATACGTAACCAGAGGAAATAAAAATGCAGTTATTTGTACTTTGTGCTTTGTGTTACAATTATATATAGAAACCTGCAGAAAAAAAAATAAAAACACAGGTGTGAATTCATTATATCTAAAAAAGGTAACATTAATATTTAAAAAAGAAAGACCACTTTTCAATTTTTATGACAAT
>CM044436.1:57599392-57640853 GCA_024363595.1 Xenopus borealis | reverse complement strand
CTAGTACACTTAAGGTATGAAGATCCAAATTACGGAAATATCCATTATACGGATTACCCCAGGTCCCAAGCATTTTGGATAACAGGTCCCATACCTGTATTTGGTTTTATAAATCCCTAAAAATAGAAAATGAATGCTAATTGCAAAAGTCCTTACGAAGCATCCAAAGTAAGTTTGTATCAATTAATTATTTTAATTAATTAAAGCTTTGTTAAGATATGTAGCATTTGTATAGTATTATGATATGTAAACCAAGGGCAAATTCACTCTCAGCTGCTCACTAGAATGCAGTAGCTCACACAATGATAGGAGTGTAAATATTAAGGATACAGTATCTGAGACCAGACCTGAGCCTGTAGTCTGAGAGAGTTCTATATGTAGTGTTACAGTGATCATGCATAACTTCATGTTGGGTTTTAGGGCTATATGGAGGTGGTATTAGAAATATGGTGGTGACTTGTGGTGGCATTTGCTTTGGTCCAAAATTCCCCTGAACTTACTTTGTACTAGAGCCAACAGAATGGTTTTAAGGTTTGTGGTCAACATGACAGCAAGTGGGGTACTTTCTTATAGATGCTGTCAATCATTATGGATGCCAAGAACTCATGTTATGAGACATGCATAACCTATGTGCTTTTACTAGATTCCAATTATAGTTATACCCCTTCTACCATTCATTCCAGTAACCCACATTCTTAAGCTTATTTCACAAATCGTGCAATTAGAAATTATTACAGCATATTTAATGAATATGCTTTTCATACCATTTTTGCATTTTGGTACAGAACAATACTGGTTTTACATGGAGCTTTAGAAATAAATTGAGGTCATATAACCCATTACGCTTATTAGATCCCCGATTTAGAGTGGGGTGTCGGATTCCCAGGTACACTGAGGAACCTAAGGAATGTGAGGGTTTTTGTTATGTTATTGGCAAGTAAGAGAAAATGTCTCTGCAAACAACTCAATAGAAGACTGTATTGCTTAACTGCAATGAAATATTCTCTGGTCACACCCAAGCTTTTGTTTCAGTCTGTGGATACACACCAGCTACCAAATCATAATAATTAGATCACTATTACTAACATGTTCCAAAGGTACTCTGTTATGCTACATTCTAATTGTCAACATGATAGATATATATACTGTATATATTGTAAGAGAAGCACTGGGAAACAGGTTGGTGCAGTGTATGTTTCCCCTAGATTCCCATCCTATGTGTGGTAACCTCGCTAAATGTCAGTTTTGCAATGGGGAAAAATAATGTTTTGTTTTACTATTGTTCATCTTAAAAACTGGCTTATAAAATCCTGGAGTTCCAGCTGTTCCAGGTGAATTGGTTTTCCAGTCATGTAGCTGCATGGTGATTAGGTTGCAGATGCACAGGGGTTGGCTCCCTAGGAAAAGGAGCTGGGGTTTTCAAACAGAGAGAGAGAACTTTGAGGAAGGCAGGAGCTGCTGATCTGTGTTGTAACTGCCTTGTAAGTGTGAAAACCTTATATTGTGCATTTTGTTTTGGATAGGATCGGGTGCAAGGCCCTTGTCCTGAGTTAGTGAGAGAAAACCCCATTGTATAAAAACTGGAACAATTGGTCAGCACTCACCCAAAACACAAATTCTCAAACAGGTGCACATGTAGAGTTGTCCACTCCAACCGGATGAAAGTATCAGTATCAAAATCACAGCACCATCCAAATCTTGTGAGATCATAAAAAGCCCTAATTTTATTACTGGCTATGATCTCGAATAAACAACGTTTCAGGCCTGCATGGCTTTTATCAAGGGAAAACCCTTTGTATTAGTGAGAGCCGGATAGGCTTAGGTTTTTTGTTTTCTGTATTTTGACTCTACAAAAGCCTTCAATAAACTGGCCAAAGACCAGTTCTGCTCAACTTAACTTTCTGTTCCTCTGTTTGGGAGTGTCTGGAAGTGTACACAAAGGTCTATTCCACAGTGAGACCACGGTCCAACTACCTGAAATTGGTACTATATATATATATAGTGTGTGTTTGACACAGAATAACTAAACACAGATTTCCCATTTGTCCTATTTAACACGGAAAATTGTTAACAATAGTGCTTTGGTATGCTAATGAAAAGGTTAAATGCATTAAATGAGTTAAGATGACTTTAGATAACACAGTTTCTTCAATTAAACCTGAGTCATGACACATTTAACACACAAATCCAAGTGGCTGCATCTGTATATACAAACACATCCACAGGGAGCCAGCACTCTCGATATAAAGTATTAGTCTGCCTGGGTGCACAATCATTATTCAATCTCCAACATTTTGGACCCATCAAATGTCTTTCTCAAAGGTCTTGGATGGGGCCGAAACGTTAGTCTTGAGCCAATTTATTAATAAAAATATTTTCTACAATTTTAAGACCTGAGAGTGCTGATCCTTTTTGCAGTTATATATATATATATATATATATATATATATATATATATATATATATAATACACAAAAGCCGTAAATATCTTGTAAATTATATCCTTCTAAACGGTGAGTTCTGATGTCATCAGTTATAAACGGTGAGTTCTGATGTCATTTCTGTCACATGACTCCCTGAAACTTGTGTATTATAATAAATAAAGTACCCCCAGTTGCAAAATATGAGGATATTAGAAGTTACCTCGGAGTTCCATGACCTGTATAAAAACACTTGGCCTTCGGCCTTGTGTTTTTATATGGTCATGAAACTCCTCGGTAACTTAAAATATCCTTATATTTTACAAGAGGGGGTACTTTATTCACTATATAAACATACCATGCAGAAGTTTATGTATCAAAGTCTACTGTCCCATTTCACTGCCAAGGCCAAAAACATCAGTTTAAATTATTTAGCCTGCTAAACAAAAACAAGTTTAAAAGCAACGAGAAAGACTGGCATATTTAGTTTTAAGCCAAGGGAATATATTAATAGAATTTGTCACAATTCCTTTTTCGGTATAAGCACAAGAGCTTTTTATATCGGTTTCAATATAAAAAGTGTTTATCATTTTCCTTTAATAGACCTTTTGCTGTCGGCTTTTGGAAGAGGCATCCTGAGAATGCTTCTCTTTGAACCAGGGTATTAGAATATTTTAACCTACTTATGTTATACAGTTTTTATAAAACTGTTACTGTAAATTGTGCTGTCTCAAAATTGACATGCAAAATTTCAGACTTGTTTTACGGTTTCATTATTTGTCTCACCACTGGTAAAATTGAATTGATGCCGTTTAACTTCTGCCAAGAAATAAGATTATATAAGGCAGGAAGAAGAGCCAGAAATTAATATTATTCTATAGAAGTGTAACTACCATGCTCTTTCCAGCTTTCTGCAGAACTGGTGTGTAAGGCTATTATACTCATGCTTTGTCTGTTACCTCACTAACAAATATACAGCAATGTGCACAGAACATTAAAGACAGTGTACAATTCAGGCCTTTTTTGTCTTGGAACCTTTGAGGATAAAGAATGCAGATTTGCCTAAGGCCCCATTATAAGCTCAAGCTGGGCTTTAAACAAGGCTTTTTGTTACTTCAAAGGCTGGGGTATTCCTACTGAACACCTGTAGTCACGCAACAGACTCAACAAAATAAAAAGCATAGGAAGTATAGTTTGAAATTGAAATACTAAAATGTTTCATATTTCAAGAGGGGACCTTTTAAAGAGACTGGATAGAATAAAATAATCAAAGTGATTGTTTTTCCACTCAAGACAAGGAAAAAAAAATTTATGGCCTGATGTCATAACTACCAGCTGTTTAATACAGAAAGACTGGCTATTCTTTGTAAAGAAATATTATGCAAAGCAGCCCATTCTGCATTCCACAAATCCATGCTGCCAGTGCCAGAATGTAACATTCCCTGTAGATTCTGCTGCTAATACATATTCTATATGGATACACATGGAATTTAAAGGTGCATTATACTGTGGAGGGCGAAATCAATAAACATTTTCTGGAGCATTAGTTGCTGGGTCGAACAGTTCAGTATACTTCTTTAATCCAGGGAAGATGCTCTCACTCACATTCCATTATTTTGCGTGTTATTGGATGCGCAGTGCCACTGGCATCCATGATAAACATATACAATTACAAAATACAGATGACAATATGTTTATCCAAAGGGCATCACTTTTGTGTGTTAAATGTATACATTTATTTCTTACTTTTACTTTATTTTAATAACAAAGTTAGGAGTTCACTTTGGATGCACAGGCAGTGTCAGAATATGGCATGAAACCTTAAGAGCAAAGGCCCATCAATCATGAGTGAGCCCTAAAATATATTCTTCTTGTGAAAAACAGTGTTCTCCCATGACTGAGAGATAAATTGTTCAAACTTTGCAGTGGTTTATGGGTTGGAGTCCTAGCTATGATTCCAGCCAGGGAGCTATGTTATCCAAGTGTTTGCATAATGGAGAATATACATATAGGACGGTTCATTGGTTATTGACCATAGTGTGTATGAATGTGATAGGGAGCTTAGATTGTAAGCTCCACTGGAGCAGGGAATGTATAATTTCTATAAAGGCTGCAGACTATATCTGGTGTGTCTGTGTTATATGAAACAATTTGTCTCCTAGACTAGAGGATGGCAGTTTAGTGAAGTGTAACATAGAGATATCACAGTGACATTGCAGTGGCATTGCAGTTTACTTAAATACATATTCAAGACTAATGTTATGTGAACTGCTGTGTTTTACTGTGTGTTCGGTTTGTTTAGCTATGCTCCATTTTCCAGTATAGGCTTGGTGAAAGCACAAAGCAACTCATGGATACAGACAAATTGCAGAAGATAGCACACCATACACTATACAGACCAAACCTCTCAGTGCTGTTTACATCATAGATAATATCGATAATATGGTTGTTTGGCTTGAGGTATTTTCTGTGTTATTGCTCTGTGCAATTTACATTTATATGTTTGGCATCTGCTTTAACCTCTTTCCTATCTTTCTTGCATGTTTTATATGATTTAGCTGCCCAAGGCACCTTGTAATGTAATATTCTTTTTTGGACAGAGGCATGTAAGAACATATCCCAACCTCATGAAGTCTGTGCTAATGCTTAAGGTTAAGGTGGCCATGGACACACAGATAATATTGTACAAAACGATATTCGGTGCGTGTATTGCAGGAGACAAGCCAACTGATATTGTCAAATAACAAGGATATGGGTTGGCTAGGTCCATAGGGCAGGTCAGGAAATTTTGATAGGGGGCCATTGAAGGTACATGAACATCGGCC
This sequence comes from Xenopus borealis, assembly GCA_024363595.1. Taxonomy (NCBI): domain Eukaryota; kingdom Metazoa; phylum Chordata; class Amphibia; order Anura; family Pipidae; genus Xenopus; species Xenopus borealis. The sequence continues at coordinate 57,635,608 of CM044436.1, read as the reverse complement.
TGCTGAATTTTCAGATAAAGGTAGAATTCTATTGTTTCTATCTGTATATCTGACAATTCAGCTCTATATGTCTTTACTGAAAAAATTGTAATTATAACATCTATGGCCACCTATCTGCTGAAAATGTATTTTCCTTTATTAACATGTAGATTGCTGCATGTAAAGTACTTTACATATGTCTATCAGGCATAATGACTGAAAACGGCAGAAGGCATTTTCCAGAGATTACTCTGGATCACGTCATGTAAAGGTTTTCCGAATGCGAGAAAAGGGAAAGGCATCTTTGGGAGAAATGCCCAAGCTGAGGAAGAAACTAAAAAAATGTACAGATGCAAATACACACCCTGTCCTTCCAGAGAGAACAAATACCTGTTGCTCAGTAATATAGGTATTGGCAACCTATCAACAATGTATACCATAAAGAAAATCACTGGCACACAAGTAATCCTAGCATTAAATAAATTTAAAGCAAGGGTTTCACCCTGCTAGGATTACTGGTGTGCCAGTGATTTTCTTTATGGTACATCTTCTTTTGACTAATGTAAATTATGTAAATGACATGTTAAAGCTTCATGCTAACATCCTGGAAGCAAAGAGCTGGGCTTCTTTAAACAGCAAGAAGCAAACACAACTGTAATTATTCAACCCTTTAGCCCCAGTGACTGTAGAATACAAATAAGGATGTTATGTGAAATGGCACAGGTTTGAAGTTGTTATGGGTAGACCATTCTGCTAAGAAGCATTGCTACTAAGAAAGTCCACATTTAATATACAGGCAGGTATTTGATTTTTGTCCTTGTATAATACCACTTGCTGCCAAATGCTTCAAAGAAAATAAATTTAATATTTACCAAAAATAAACTGCTGCAGTTAAATAAATGGGCTAACACAAAGCCACCAAAGAAGAATAGTATGTTTGTTTTTAACAAAAATTCACAAAGACAGACAAACAATATGGCTTCAGTTCAACAGAAAACCATCCTAGTCTAAGGCTACAACCATTTGGCTAAACCATTTTAACACAAAGCTCTTTAAGTTATACTAAGGTCCCTTTACAGATAGATGTGTGTCTCTACTAATTCCAAAGAAACCTTAGTTGAAACAAGCAGAGACTTAGCACAATTTTCATGTAATACCTTATTAATCAGAGAATGCGATGGACTTCACTTGTAATATGTTACGTCCCGCTTTATGATGATAAACAGAAGGGCTGAAACTAGGGGTGCCTAGGGTGTAACAGTGGGGGTGCTAGAACCATAACCATATGCCTCAGGATAAGCAGCAACAAGTGTCAAGGGTTTGGGGGGGGGAGTGGAGTTGCTGAGAGTGGAGAAACAATAAGGAGTGGCTTGCATTGAGCACTCTTCTGTGTTTGCCCAACTTTGATATACAGGATAGCCAAATCAATCTTGATCCATAGCTTGTAAGTCCTTTACACAATTAATGGCATGGTCTTAAAAATATTAGTAACTTCTAATGCTTGTGTCACATGGATGTGGTCAAACCTTGTCCTCTCTGGTAGAACCTCAGCAATCAAGCAACTGTTTTCACCAATAATTCACTGCACTGAGAAATGGGCTGTCTAAGACAGACATTAGCAATGTCCAGCTTTGGAAAACTTACCCATTCCTAAACAATTCCTGCCTGCTAGGAGTATTGTCTGTCACAGGCGCTGCATTTTCCATTCATGCAAATAAGAAGTGGTTGATGGTGAAAACAGGTATTTGCAGCAGTCCTTTCTTTCTAATAATATTTTGGTGATAATAAAACCCTGTGAGCTGTTGACTGACAGGGACATTTGGCAAACCCAAGAGGATATAGTACTCATGTTAAGCCTCCCAGTCTACAGCCATGACCACCCCACTGGCAGTGCAGAAGTCAGAATAGGCAGGTATCGTGACACCAAATTTGAGTCAATAAGTTATTGAGGTAAGGAACAGGAATGCAAGTCAACAGGCCTAGTGAGCAGTAATTACAGAACAAGAATAGTCTACAGACAGGGAATAAATGTAGGGTAACAAAAGTTGCTTAGGTGTGGTCTTGGAAGATCCAGAATTGCCTGTAACAAATTAGTGTATATACAGGTACTAAGCATAAAACTGGGATAGTGAATAGAAAAGTAGAATATGCATGAATAGACAAGTACAAATCTAATGCATGGTACAATGCATTAAAGCAAACTGGGACATTTTACAGGAAATCAATTTTACAAGTGACTTCATTAATAAAGTAGTTTCATTTCTTTATTATGAAGATATAATTTTTACAGATTGCAGGGAGGAGTTTTACATCCTGTCATTAATGTGTCTTGAGACCATTGTCTAGTTCCAGTTAATGGTTTAATCACTATTGTTAGGGTTATGTAATAAAAGGCACTAAGTTTTCCCAGGAGCAGTAACCCATAGCAACCAATCAGCAGGCAGGATTTACTAGTCACCTGTTCAAAATAAAACATCCTATTAATTCTTATGGATTACTGCTCCTGTGCAAACTTAGTTCATTGTATTACACATGGGGGATAGAAACCTATAAAATCAATAATGTTAGTAAATCACCTTAGATAGCAAACTAGCTTCCCACCTGGTGCTGTTTTTCCTCTAGCAGGACATACAATTACCCATACATCTCAGTGCTACAGCCTCCTGCAGCATTCGCCATGTAGTATATATGTAAAGCTGTGATTTACCTTTAAATTTATTTTAAGTATAAATTAGACAGAGATATTCCATGGCAATTTGCAACTGGTCTTCATTTATTTGGAGGTTTTCATTTATTTATTTTTTTAGCAGTTCTCCAATTTGGAACTTCAGATGCTATCTGGTTTCTAGAATTTAGTTTACCTTAGAAACCAGATAGTGATTTGAATGACGGACTGGAAGACGGATAGGAGAGGGACTGAACAGAAAATTATTTAATGAAAGAGTAACAATAACAATTGTAGCCTTACAAGTCAATAGTAAAAAGTAAAAAAACCTCATGCCAAGTGGTTAGTAAACCGCACACAAATGAACACAACTTGCAACAGGGCCATGAAAGAATCATGTGTAGTCACCACCGGATTTGCAGGGCGGGCGCCTGACAGCGAGATCCTAGCGCCCCCCTGCATACCGTGCGCAGGCGTACAAGCGAGAAGCACCGGGGAGCAGCGCATGCCGCCCCTAAAAATTTGCCGCCCTAGGCCTGGGCCTATGTGGCCTTGCCACAAATGTGTATAGTTCCACTCCTTTTAATTGTAGGTGATTCAATTGATGTAACAGTCCTAGTGTGGGATGATGAAGATGCAGTGTTAAAAGAGATATAATCACTTGCGCTGCTTGCAGCTCCCAAATAATTATCTTGAAGAGGCTTCCATTGAAAGAGGCAAGATAAGATATAAGGTTATAGATATAGGGTTAGCTAAATAAACCAACAAAACTTTATATTATACTCTATTCATCTGTTCTTACTCACATTTACATAGGAGGATTGTATTTGCCAGCTTATTATGTAAATATAAACTATAACTATTTTTCTACAGAAAGGTGTTGTGGCACAAACCAAAAGGAACAGTAACACTAAAAAATTTAAGCACTTTAAAAGAATGTCAATATAATGTATTTGCCATTCACTGGTAAATATGGTGTGTTTTGCTAACGAAACACTACTATAGTTTACATTAACAAGCAGCTGTGTAGCCATGGGGGCAGCCATTCAATTAGAGGATACACAGTAGATAATTGATAAGTTCTAAAGAATCTCATTGTATGCTACAGACATTATCTCTTATCTGCTGTGTATCCTGTGCCTTTTCTCCCTTTTCAGTTTTGAGTGGCTGCACCCATGGCTACACAGCAGCTTGTTTATACCGTCATTCCTTTAAAATGCTTTAATTTTTTAGTGTTACTGTTCCTTTCAAAAGTAAAACTCTATGATCTCTTGAAAGACTAATTTCAGGCATGCCTTAGGAACAATGTCACTTCTTCTAATGGAGACCAATTAAGCCTCATTATAAGAAAGACATAAAGAAAGAAAGAAAGAAAGAAAGAGAGAGAGAAAGAAAGAAAGAGAGAGAAAGAGAGAAAGAAAGAGAGAGAAAGAGAGAAAGAAAGAGAGAGAAAGAGAGAAAGAAAGAAAGAAAATGTGTATTACTCTTCGATTTCATACTATCCTCAAATAAATGACTTAAGTCCAATGCAGTTAAATGTTGAACTGTTAAGAAAGCTGTAAACACTGTCTCTTTTAATTTTCCCAAGACCCTAGCTAATCACTTGTACTATTTAAATTTTTTTAATTCACAGGAATTTCATACAACTCAATATTTTTGAATGGGAAAACTAATACTATAAATAAAATAAAATAAAAAAATTTTATATGCAAGCAACAAATAAACCCTAACAATTGTGGTGTAAGTGAGAGAAAGAGGTAAGGCTCCCTTCCAACAGAATCATGGCTGCAATTTGGAGGAATGCTTTGGGGAGGTACTTCCCAATGACAGCCTACAGCTGGTAAAACCAAAACCGATATTTGTAGTAAGCTATTATGAGAATGTAGTACAACAGTTTTATACTATGTATGCAGCATATTATACCTCTCAAGTTATGTCTGCTATACACAATAAATGGGTTGTGCTCCCTGAATAGAGTGCAATAGGTACACAGCTGTCTGACATATGGGCAAGAATTGGGCCCAAGGCAATTGCTTAGAGCATGCTTTAAAGGGGAACTAATGCAAAAATTTAAATATAAGCTTCATCATACTGAAATATGAACCTTTCTAAATACAATCAATTAAGAATTTTGTACTGTTTCTGAAATAATCAAGTTTATCTTCACCTCTCTCAGCATCTGTGTCACAGTCGGCACCCTAAAACCAGAACCAATGCTAAGCACCCTGTTTTCGGCTCTTGCTTCTGCCTCTAACAGCCACCTTTCACCTCAGGAAGAGCCCTTGGCTAATTAGATGCCGCCAGGTCTTATTAAGAGAGGTACAAAGCGAAGGGTCCTGGATGAGCAAAGGGGCAAGACAGTAAAGCAAAGTCTTTTGGGCAGAAGGTCACTGTACAAGGCGTAGACAGAAAGCGTGGTCAAATCAGGGTGGGTTGGCACAGGCGGAGTCAGACAGGCAAGGGTCAAACCAGGAGATCAATCAGAAGCGGAATGGAATAGAAGAGTCAGTTACCAGGCATGGTCAGGATCACGGAAGTTAGAATCGTTAATTACAGGCAGGGGTCACAACAGGAATCAGACAAATGGCACCAGGAACACACAAGGAGAATAACCTATAACGGCAATAAAAAATACAAAAAAACCCTTTAAATACTTTTAAATTTCGAGCCATTGAGCACTGACGTCATCACGCCAGCACACATGTGCCTATAAATAAAAAAGCTGTGGGCAGCACAAGCCCTAAGTTTACTGCACAGAGGAAGAAGAGGAGCAGCGTGGCGGGTGTCCCCGCCGCACTACAAGTCCGCCAGGGTGTTATTACAATCTGTTTCTCTTTATTCTCTCATCATGCAGGAGTTGGGTGTAAGATAATCATTGACAGCTAGAGCCAATATATCTTATAGGGGGCTCCTTTTGTCTAGAAGATGTATTAGAGCTCACTAATTCATCTGCTTAGAAAGGAAGCCCCCCTATAAGATATATTGGATCTAACTGTCAATGAATATCACCCAACTGGTGCATGAAGACAGAATGAAGAGAAACAGATGCTGAGAGAGGGATAGTGAACATAAATTTGATTATTTCAGAAATAAAGCAGAATATTTAATTGATTGTATTTAGAAAGTTTCTTATTTCAGAATGATGAAGCTTATATTAAATTAAAATTTTCGTGACAGTTCCCCTTTAAGTATATCGCTCATTAGCACTACTGCATTTGATTAAATGCCCTGTAAGGACACAGAAAGCAGATGCTCTGTACTAGAAATGTAATAAAAGATATAAAGGGAAAACATGTTTGTATTAATAAGAAAATTTGCAAAAAAATTAGCATTTCATAATATAATCATTGTATTAGACTGTTATTAGATTGCATGGTTTAAGACCTGCTCAAAGTTAGTGCATTTTTTTTTTTACAACAATAACTTCTTTTTCCATAAAAGTTGTACTAAAAACACTGTGGATGGTGGCTGGGTAGACACTTTCTTGGAAATTTCTGTTTTGTAGGGGTGAATTAAGGCTGAAATTGTGTTGATTTCCTATAGATTTCCTGGAAAGCTGATTTTGTTTGAGACAGTGCTTATGACCTTGAAGCAACTCTTACATTTTATTTAAATTGGGAATTTTTAGTTCCATTGAGTAATAGCAGGTGTTGGCAGAAGGCCTGAAGCAGGAAGTCATCAGTCATTATTTATTCTTGGTTAATAATCATAAACCCAGATTTCCAAGCAAAGTTTTACTTTCATATTCTGAACCAGATACACTTTATAAAGCAGAGTTTTAAAAAAAATATGCTTGGCTCAGAATGTTATGCATTATGCTTGGTTCATTAAAATATATTTGCAAATTATCAGCATTTTTAGCTGTGAATTAAAGCATGTCTATCTCAAAGCCAAAAATGGATACAGCAGATGGCTTTTATGCAATAGAATGCTTTTATCTAGACAACAATTAATGCAACTCTGTCTAAAACCAAAAAGTATATGAGAAGGCCCTGAAAGGTTACTTGACCATACAAAACCACAGGTTGAGCTGGGGAAAAGTCACATGAGTGAAGTTAAGACAAATTCAGTTAAACATAGTTTCACTGTATTTTCATTCAGCTATGTACTATGACGTAAGCACTTTGTGGGACATTCACTAAGATCCGAAGAAATGCCAGCGCAAGCTTCGCTAGTGTTCGCCGCACTTCGCCAGGCGAATTTTCGCCAGCGCTATGCAAATTCACTAAAGGGCGAAGTTACGCTCAGGTCGGCGAACGGTAGCGTATTTGCGCTAGTTTTACTTCGCTAGGCAAAGCGCAGTTACGCTAGTGAAGCCTAATTTGCATACGGCGCGAATTACAAAATATAATAGAAGTGTATATTACAGCTACTACACAAGCCCAGGAAACCTTTAATCAAAAAAATAAAGTTGTCCTATTGCCCTACATGTGCCCCCTGTATAGTAGTGTTGCCAAATATAGGGGGGAAGGAGGGTAACCCCCCCAAAAAATCAATCTTTTTCAGACTATCACCCACAATGGTTAAACACGCCACAGCGTTTTTTGGGACTTAGAAAAAATTTGACTTTTTTTTTTCAACCTCCTATCTATTGTATTGCACTTCGCCTGGTCTGACTTGGCGAAGTTATGTCTAACATAAGTGCTAACGAACAGCAAAAAGTTGATCTTAGTGAATTTGCATAGTTACGATCCTTCGCCAGTGCGCAACTACGCCTGGAGAAAGGGTGCGAAGTTGCGCAAGTCTATCTACTTCGCTAGCGTAAATTCACCAGAGACGGTGTTAGTGACTTTGCAAAGTTACGATTTGACGTCACACTGGCGAATTTGCGCTAGCGTTAGCCACTTCGCGCTTTAGTGAATCTGCCCCTTTGTCTGCAATTATCTGATATACATGGGTCCTCCCCATAAATGGCCTTCAGTCAAACAGGACCATGCTTCTCCTCCACTAATGCTATCAAGATATTGTGTCCTCCAGTCACATTCCTGGGTCTTATGATAGGCAAATGAATAAAGTTTTATGTACAAAATTTTTTTGTATTTTCCTTGGTTCCCTCTTTTTTTACACCTTCTACACTTGCTTAAATTATCCTACCTGCTGTAGCTTGTCTACAACTAAATTGTCCTTGTGATTAAACAGCAAAAACAAGAGTAACTTTATTGCTTACCAAAGCCAATGTAGAATTCTAATATTTCTGATGATTTATGTGCATAGGCTTTATATAACAATAATGGATAAATAAGTATATCAGCACAAACTGTTTTCTCTGGCACCTTGACTGGTATCAGACTGAATAATAGACTCTGTAGGCCCACATGTGGTATAGTATGCTTATGTTCCGAGAAACATTTCTTTTCCATTGAGACTTTCCCTTTAAGGAAAGAAAGTATAAACTGTATCATAAACAATCCTGTATTATTGGTAACGTAATGTGCAATTAATTAAGCAACCAAAACATGCTCTTTTGTGTGATCTATTTGTTACCTCTGGCTAGATGTAAAATACAGCTACGAATTATTATGTATACTGCTATTTGTGCTATTTATATTCTTTGTTCTTTGAGGCATAGTGTTTGCTAGCAACTAACAAAACAACTGGCAAACGTGCATTTCATTTGTTACTAGTGCTTAGCTAACCCAGTCAATTTGGCAGCAATCTTATGTTTAAAATTCTTATATTGCTCTTTTAAGGGAAACCATCATAGAAGTTATGGTTAACTGCCTTAAAGGGAACATGATTCTAGAATATAAAAATATATTGCAAATAATTCTTTACTAAATGTTATGATAAAGCATTCACACATGCATACACACATATACTGTATATGCACATATCTATGAAGATTTCTTATCTTGTCATAGTTAAAGTGCATTGTATTTTCTAGATAATGTTACACACTCATTAGCACAATTAGTAGCACCAGGGCCATCATATTTGCTTAACATGGCATGCACCATAATTCTCATAACCACCTGTTTAATTTTAATACCAAATTTGGAATTCCTCCTACCCTACCATGAGAAATCATAATTAATCCATTGGACTCATGGAAGAGTGGTTCCCATGACAAAAAAAAGACCCAAAAATCCAGAGATTTCCCTACTAAGATCTAACCACATTATATTTAACTGGCGAGGCTTGCCAAGAGACTCAGCCAACAAAAACTGTCTGGGATATTTTGGATGCATTTTAACTTATCTGGAGAATATCCATTTGTATTAGTCAGTCCAAACACTGAACTAATATAAAAACAGCCAAAAAAATGAATTGATCTAGAAATAAAAAGGAAATTATAATGCTGCTAATATAGTACTCGTAACAAAACTGAAGCGTGAATATGAGCAAAAATGGAAATAGGGTGGAAATTATGTAAAATTGCGTATAGCAATTGTTACAAACAAAGGTGCAGTATGTAAATCAACAGGAAGTTCAAATGTCATAGGTTATTGATTTAAGAAATTGTTTCTCCAATAGTAAGACAGCTATTATTTCCCATGTTTCCTTTTATGGAATAAAACATATTTTTCCATAAATTTTTCCCTTTTACCATTAAAAGGTTTCTAAGAATCATACTCTATGACCTGCTCATACATTTAAATGAACCTTTTTCGCCTCCAACCACCCTTTTTCTTTTCCAATAGTGAAACTTTTCTGGGTTGTTGATCCTCCAGCACACAGAAATATTCTGCAAGATTCATCGTCATCATCAGCAGCATCATCATCATTAGTTGGTTCTGCCTGATCTTCTTCATGCTCTCCCTGCCGCCACTTTACACTGCTGGCTTCCTGCTTCTTCTTTTATATGCACGCTCCTCCCCTTTTGTGACATCATTGCTGGCACAGGCCTATAAAAGAAAGCCGGAAGGCTGGTACAGACGGGTGCAGGTGGAGAGAGGGCAGGCATTGGTTGGGTGTCGGACTGGTGCTGGTCAGGTAAAACCCAACTCATATATCACTAGTACAGGCTTTAAAGGGAAACCCAATATCCAGAAAGTTGCAAATTATGGAAGGGGCATCTACCAAAGACTTTTATTTTTCTGTGACTTACCCAGAGTTTTTTCAAATGAGTTGCTTTGTAAACATTCTAGCGATTGATGAATATGCAATAAAGTCTAATCATGATTCTTATTTTCACGAGGGGGTTTTGCAAAACTCAAGTTATTCAAACACTTTGAGGAAAGAAAATTGACAGAATTGACTTATTAATTGCTAGTTATCAAAATCCCTTGAGTGTTTAGAAATTAAAACTTTCCTGTTACAATTTGTAAACTGTTAGCAGTTTTTGAGTCCGACAAAGGATTTGTTTAAGGATTAGACCCCTAAGGACTTAAGTGACCCCTGCAATTTTTATGAATTACAATTTAACACATGTAAAAAATATTGTCTGGCACACAGTGTGTACTAAATTGATCCTCAATTGAACTCTAAGGGATGCTTTGTAGTAAATTCAATCCAGCAGCACAAAAAAGTAGTAACAAATATTGGTTTAATTGTGCCAAAAACAGGCATAGTCTATATGATGTTTATTCCTGAGCTGAGAAATTAGTGTAGCCCTTGTTTGTTCAAAGTATCCCTGCCCTGCTATGCTGTATCATATTCCAGTTCAAATATTGTGGCTCCTTAAATTATATGCATGTAGTCATGTTCAAACGGATTTTCATGGACAATTATAAAGAGTCTAAGGTTTCTATGGACTTCTCAATATCTGTGCAACAACTTTTGCAACATTTGCACATTCAGTTGTCCCTTAACAAAGTTGAGCAAAGATTCTAGTAGGTCAGTCTGACCTTATAAATCAAAGTATTTATGTCAGTATATTCAAATACTTAAATATTCAAATACATTAGCTTGAGGTAAGAAATTGGCTATTATTGGAGGAAATAACAGAAAATAACAAATACATTTCTCAGTAATATATAGAATATATTTTATATGGGAAAAAATACAATTCCGCAATCATAAAAAGTAAAAAAAATAAAGCTTGTGCTGGCTTTTTGTTGCATTGTATTTTATTCTTTTAGGTGAGCTAATGCCATTCTTACTATTGTGCAACAGATGTAACAATATTTACAAATAACTTTAACGCCACAACTTGAGCACAATTTATCACAGAGAAATATAATTTGCATCCCCATTGAACAGCACACTATCTTAAAGGAGGCCACTATTACAAGGAATTCTGGGGAACATGTTGCATCATTGTTTTTTTATTGTGTAAACTGGTAAAATTGAACTGTAATTTAATAAATACCACTCTTTCCAATTGTCTGGACTTATAGAGGGGCAGAAAGGCCATGCTAGTTTTTGAAGTTAAGAAAAAATATTGTATAGAGGTAGACTAGGAAAGGCACTGGAACAGTAAATAATGCATGTTTCCATGAAACTATCATTAGAGAAGAGCCTAAAGGAATAAGCAAAGCTGAATAGCCTGGAACAGTGAGGGGAGAGATGACAAGAACTTTTGAGAAAGGGGTGGGTAAAACTGAAGTACAATAATAGCAATGGAAAAAAGAACAATAATGCAGGGTAAAACTGAAAAGAAAAAAATTATGGTACAATAGAGGGTCCATGCACCTGCACCCCCAATGGGACCCGCATACCAGGGTTGCCAAATACTTAAAAAAATAGCCAAAAAGTAGCCAAAGGCCATTTTAAAAGTAACCCAAAACTAGCCAAATTTGTAAATGGAAAAATCTTGATAAAATAAAGTAAAACAATAAGGGTATCAAAGCAGCCCTATGGTTAAATGAGTAAGCAGACGGGTGGGGTGAATTGGGGCAGTAGATACTTATCTTGGGTGCCAGTAACTCTTGGCCTAGCTCTGCTCAGACGTCCTCTTCTTTGCAAGCACATACACCAAGCAGGCACAGTTAAGGCCAGGTCTAAAGCAGCTTCAACAGCAGAAAACCTGAAATAGCTCTATATGGTGCCAGCCAACCCCACTGTGCTACTATACAAATATAGAAAAGTTGTGAAATACTGTATATGTTTTCTGAAATTTTTGGGGCCGGGGGTTTAAGGATAAATTATTTTTCTGTAATGTTGATCAACTAGGATAGTTGTGGGGGGCCAGGATTGCTAATGTAGGGAGCAAAAAAAGAGAAAACAGTTATGGCTACAAATACAGAAATTCGATATCAAATAAATAAAATTTTTAAAAAAGGATCGGTTAGATCTTAGTTTGGATCAAGTAAAAGATGCTGTTTTATTATTACAAAGAACAAGGAAATATTTTTAAAAAGTTGGATTATTTGTTATAAGGAAGTCTATGGGAGACCTCCTTTCTGTAATTTGGAGTTTTCTGGATAATAGGTTTCGGATCCCATACTGGTACTAAAAGACAACATTTTTAAAAAGAATAGTTGTCTTTCTCAGATTGATTTCTTTTCTTTTTTTTTTGTCCCTATCAACCAGCAGCATTATTCATATATATATCCTTGATAACGGCCCCAATGAGGGCCGAAACATTGGATACATGAGTGATGTTACAATAAATAATTTATTTTGAAATAGTTGGAGTGCTGGTCCTTCTTGTCTTATGACATAAGGTCAGTACTGCTGTGTTCTAGCCCAATGCTCGGGGGGGTGGGGGGGGGGCAGTTGTAAATTTCCGTACCAGGGTCCTTAGGGGTCTCTTTACGCCACTGGGACCAGAGCAGAAATGGTGATTGCATGAAATAAGGGTAATAGGTGAGATCAAAATGTGTAAAGTAGGGCTATATGTGGTTTGTAAAAGATTGGAATTAGACTGACAGTGCTGTTACAACACATTCCTTCCATGCAGGTGTAAAACAGTCACTGTATTTATTAATCTTTGTTGCTGGGTGTGTGCTGCATAAGCAAAGGAAGTAATAGATCAATATCTATGTGGGTTAAAAGTCAAGCCTGACAAGATGGAGAAATATCAGAGACACCAGTGTGTAGTATGTGCACTATGCAAGTAGAATGTCAAGTGAATGAGATCAGGTGATCAATATGTTGATGGCAAATATGTTGTGTGTGGCAAATAATTTACTAGTAGGTGTAGTAGAAAACCAACAGACCCAACAGTCATGACATGCATGTTGCTGATTCTGTGTAATGTAATAATAGGAGGGGTTATGTGTGTCTGTGTTCAGAGCTAGGACCATGCGGCGGGGTGTGTGGCGTGTATGTGAGAATGGCTGGTGCTGGCCTCAGGGTGCCGATCGGAGAGTTCTGGCCCTGGCAGCAAATGTTATGCATGCTGGTTATAGTGCATTTTTATCTGAAATTCTGAGTAAAATCAGTCATTCCAGACATTATTCAGAAGAACAGCGTACTTTGATTAAAAAGTTGATTGGAGAAGGGTAAACATGATCTCAAATGCTGTAAAATGCCAACCAAATCCTGAAAGATGTGGAAGGAAACTACTATGGATAGAAGAAGAGCCAAAATGATCAGCCCCAGGAAGATCAAAGAAGGTATATGTGAAGCCAAGCTATTAGCAAGAAGCCCAGCAACGTCCCAGAGGTTCAAATTTGCCAAAGAACACATTGACTGGCCTAAAGAGAAATGGTGCAACATTTTGTGGACTGGTGATGCCAAAATGTTCTTATTGGGTCAAGGGGTAGCAGACAGTTTGTCAGACGACTCCCAAACACTGCATTCAAGTCACAGTACACTGTGAAGACAGTGAAGCATGGTGGCACAAGCATCATGATATGGGGCTGTTTCTCATTCTTTGGTGTTGGGCCTATTTATCACATACCAGGGATCATGGATCAGTTTCAATACATCAAAATACTTGAAACTCACGTTGCCTTATGCCGAAGAGGAAATCCTCTTGAAATGGGTGTTTCAAGAAGACAATAACCACAAAGACACCAGTAAATGAACAACATCTTTGTTCCAGACCAACAAGATTGATGTTATGGAGTTGCGAGCCTGATCCAAAAAGGCTGTTTCTGAGGAAAAACCAAGAAATGCAGAAGAATTGTGGAATGTAACAGGTGCCAGAAGTTGGTGGACTCCACGTAACACAGATGTGCAGCAGTTCTCAGAAACACTGTTTATACAACTAAATATTAGTTCAGTGATTCAAAGGAAAGCAAAATCTTGAAACATGTTTCAGTTTATACAGTGAATGTTTGTTTGTAGCAGACACTGCTATATAATAGCTGGAATAACATACATTTGATACATTTTTCTTCATGTTTTGTTTGGACTAGAATGTGCAGTGTTCCCAATGCATTTGTGTGTATAGAAATAAAAGTTATTATAAGGATTTTAAACTTTATTAACTTTTTTAAACCTTCTGCTATTATTACTATTATATATATATCTATATGCAGGGACGATCCTGCTCGCATCGCCGCCTGAGGCGGCCTTGATTTTGCCGCCCCCTCCTTCCCCACAGCGCTCAAAAGTGAGCCGGACAGGGGTAGGGTCCACGGCGCTCTGCACTAGAAGAGCCGATTTCCGAATTTTGCTGCCCCTGGTAACTAGGGGAGCACTGCCGCCTGAGGCGAGCGCCTCAACTCGCCTCATTGGCGGAGAGCCCCTGCATATATGTATATCATAAAAATTAAAAAAATTTCAAAAACCTTCATAAGCTCAAGTCTATAAAAAGGCTTACTTTATGTAATATGTAACACATTCATCTCTTTTTTTTACTGATTCTATGTTTTTTAATATCAGAATGAATCTTTTGTAAAATGAATGTCCCCTTTTATATTTTTCTTTACTAATTAGCCTTTACTTTGTCAATTTATTTATTAAAGCATAGGAAACATACAATTAAAATAATACATTCAAGTCATTGTGTGTTAGACAAACCAACACGCCTTAACAAATCTATCAGAGGTTATTGATACATTTTCTGTAATGTCCCTATTTGCACCATTTTTTGCTTTAAGACATTTACATACTGACCACAATGCTTGCTTCCTACTGATTTCTGGGAGAATAGCTCAGTTTCTAGTCTTCATGTGTTCTTTATCATTCAGGAAATATTGAAATCTGCACTTACATATATCTTAGTGGATCCTTCCATTGTCAGTAAAGTACTACTGTCACTTAAAATAAAATGTAATTAAATATTTTTTGTTTCAAATGTTATTTTTCTTTTCTATACTTGAAATAACATCTGTATTTTTGGTAATATAAATATTAAAAATATGGAAATGTGTGACATTATTTCAGAAAGGATACTTCCTTTGTATTTGCTGTAACTATATATATATATATTGTCTTGTATAGTGCAATGTAGTGGCTGTAACATACACTTCTATTTTACTTAGAAATTCGTGCCGTATGCAAATTAGGCATCGCTAGTATAACTACGCTTTTCCTGGCGAATGTAGCGCTACTTCGCTAACGTTCGCTGCCCTGAGCGCAAATTCGTATCTTAGTGAATTTGCGTAGCACTGGCAAATTCGCCTGGTGAAGTGCGGCAAACGCTAGCGATGCCAACGCTAGCGAATTTTCAGGTCTTAGTGAATTTGCCCCATACAGTTGCACTTATACAGCTGATGTAAAACTTTTTTAGTCATCACCATTAAGCTCCTCAATAATCATGACTCATTCCCTGAACCTCTACTTAATATACTCTAGAAAAGCAGTACAATTTTAGGCAATTCCCTCATAAGTCACCTAAAAGTGTTTTTTATCCCAAACTGTATTGAAATCACCCTTTTTGGCTTTTTGGCTTTAAATAAGTGATGCCCTGTTTATTACAATTTCTAACAAATATTTAAACCATCCTTGCATTTTATGTCCAAGCTGGTCCTGTAATTAAGTTCATAAAAACAAAACTGTGTATTAGCCCATTATCTTACAAAATGCCACTAACTTTGTTTCCAATCTTATAATAAAGTTGTATATAGATCACTTTCTGGAGCACAAATCTATTGTTTGGTTTATGTTTGCCTAAAATATTTTTGAGGCATACTCAGAGTAGGTTTTGTTCCTGGGCAACATCAAGAATATTAATGCATAGTAACCCAGCATCAGATATGGAACATTAGTAAGAATGTTTACATTTTTAAAGAATTTCAGCAGCACAACATCCACAGTCAAATCTTGCCAAATGTATTTGCTGTTCTACAAATAGCAAATTATTTCTGTTATTCAGAGCATTGTAATGGATGTAAGAGGGGGATTTGTTTAATAATTCAGACAATAACTTCTGCACTAATAAATGATACTCTCCTAAAGCTTTAGTCTCAGTACTGACAGCATTTGCAGTTCTGTAAGTCAAACACATCTCCTGGAACTTCCATAGAAGGAAAGTTTAGAATGTAAACGGAGTACTGCAATAAAATAATGTATACATCAAATGAAATATGTGTTGCAACTCTACATTCTACCATGTGCCTTCAATGTTGCTAAATCTTTAAAGAAAAAACTGAATTGGTCACAGCAGGCACCACAGACGGATGTTCTTTCTTATGGTATTCTCCTGGCATATACTGCTATAAACCATGGCTTTATAGTTGTTTCTTTAGTTACTGTACAGTAATCTGGTGAAAATAGTTTTCTTTCTGTCTGGCATCATCGATAAGCTTTTACAATAATACATTTATCAGTCGTAAAAGAATAGTTTATCCAAACTGCTGCAGTTGGAACCTCACTAATACTATAGGTGGATTTATGAAGTTTCTCTAAAACTCCAAGTATCCACTATATTTGAGCAGCTTGAGGGCTGAAGAATGAAAATATGAGGTCTCCTGATATTTTATGGCTTGTAGGAAAGTATATATATATATATATATATATAGATAGATATATATATATATATCTATAGATAGATAGATATATATATATCTAAGCAATGGTATACTTGTTAATACATTTATAGAACCAGAAGTGATGACATCTATTGTTATAAGGTTATAAAGTTATAAGTTACTAAGGTTTTTGGCACATGAAAAGGGGCCAGGTTATTTTCTTCTCCCTATGGAGCAAATTCACTCAAGTGCGAAGTGGCTAACGCTAGCGCTAATTCACCAGCGTGATCTCATTTCTCAACTTCACTAATTTACCAACACTGACTCTGGCGAATTCTCGCACCTTTACGCCAGGCAAAGTTGTGCACTGATGAAGGGTCGTTATTACGCTAATTCACTAAGATGTCCATTTTACTGAACTTTACCTCTTGTGTTAGACTTTACTTCGCCAGGGTCAGACCTGGCGACATTCAATACAATAGATAGGAGATTGAAAAAAGTTTAAAAAAAATTCTAAGTCCTAAAAAAACGCTGGCATGTTTTACTCTTTTAAGGGTGATAGGCTGAAAAAGATTGTAAATTTTTTTTTAGGGTAATCTCCTTCCCCCCCCTACATTTCCTAACATTCGGCAACCCAACTATACAGGGGGAACATGTGTAGGACAATAGAACACCTTTATTTGAGTTATTAAAGGATTCCTGGGCTTGGGTAGTGTAATGTGGCTGCAGTATTTATGTCTATTATACTTTACCTTTGCGCCGTATGCAAATTAGGCAAAGTGAAGTTTTGCTACCGTTCGCCTCCCTGAGCACAACTTTGCATTTAAGTGAATTTGCATAGCGCCGGTGAAACTACGCCTGGCGAAGTGCGGCAAAATCTAGCGAAGCCAACCGAGGCACAACTACACAGGTTAGTGAAATTGCCCCAACATATCTGCTGTATCCCTTCTGCTATGATGCTTATTAAATGCTTAGTTTAATACAAATGAAGGTATTGAAAACTGGATCTTATATGAAGAGTCTATAAGCTTACTTTCTAGTATTTTAAAAAGAGCCACACTGTATTTATTTTGTATTACCTGTGTGATGAATGATTTATGTTTCCAGCCCAGCAACATTTGTCACAGCAGAAGCACATCACAAAAGATAGATATTTGCAAGAGATATTGTTTTAGTTGCCCTCTAACACAGTAAACATGAACATGTTTAGAAGCTTTGAAAATTGTACTAAAATATTTGTGCACAATTTTACTTGGACTGGTGTCTCATGTTGTCTGTATGCAATGTCCTCCACTTCTTTTGATGAATTTGTTTTTCAGGAAGGGAAGTTATTTCGGTGTATTAAATCCTCTCTGTAACTCACCAGCACTGCAGATTCTGTTCTAAGGAGCTAGAATAAAACATACTAGCATCCAGACAGTTCATGCGCCTATAAATTATCTTGTCATCCAGTAAGGCCTGCAGATTGTCTCCTAGCTTGCACATAATAACATCAGACACATAACCTTTTGAGTTTGCCAGATTAGGAGGTGAAAGCATCAGACAAAATCACACCAAAGATCTGCCCATAATGAATGTAAACACTGTATCCGAATATGCAATCATTGCAATGATACTGATAAAATAATCCAAATTTTAAAAAAATATATAGCTTGTACGTGATCCAAACCGAGATATAATTAATCCATTATGGGAGCAAAACCAGACTATTGGGTATATTTAATATATGATTTTATATTAGTCTTAAAGAAAGAAGATGCAAATTACGAAAAGACCCATTATCTGGAAAGCCCCAGGTCCAGAGCATTCTAGATAATAGGTTCCAAACCTGTACTACAATTCACAGGATTGAGTCAGTGTCACTAGTAAAAAAAGGATATGCTATTTAAGCCAAACCCCCCTAGTCTACCAGTACTTACTGAATAAGTCTGACACCATGACATAGCATAAGCCTTCTGTAGACTGAATCTTACATGTAAACCCTAATCAGAACTGAAAGCGATGCACCCCTGCCCAGTGCTATGACAGAGTCAGCTTTGTGTACGCAAATGCACCATATAAAGATATTTCTGCATACCCTTAGTCCTTATGTTTCTTTGCTATCACAAAAACTGTGACATTTATTGTTGTCTCATTAAATAATATTTAGGGTCTGGCTTAAGGGAAACATTTCCAAAGAAAAAGATTTGTGTGCTTTTCTAATGATCAAATAATAAAGTGGGAGTTAAATTCTGGGAAAGATTATTAGTGAATGTTTAACCCCAGTACAATAAAACGCTTCTCAACACATTCAATGCTATGCCCTGGTTTCCAGTACACAGTGTGTGCTGGGCCCCCAGCAAAAAAGTCTTCAGAGGGGCCCGGCACACTCTGATTCACCCATCCTCCCACCCACTTCCCATCCCAGATCAGTTCCGCCTGTGCCCCACCCCTGTTCCACCCAATCCAAACTCCTCCCACTCCCACCAGACTCACATCCCCCTTCCTCCCTGAAGGTAAGAAAGCAGCTGGGAAGGACGTTTTTTTTATTAGCTATAAAGGAAGCAGACCGCACAGTCCCCCCTGTTCCCTGGGCCCTCCTACAACTGAGGGGTCTGCTTCCTCTAAAGTTACTCACTGCCAGTACACATGAAACACTACAAAAACTGGCTTCTGATAAAACTGACCATGTGTGTTCTGTGAATGTGATAAAGGCCCATGGCATCCATTGTGCATTATCCACCAATGTTAAAAAAAAAAGTTGATCCAGCCCATACACATCTTACATGTGAAAGGACAGGAATCAGGGCCGGAACTAGGGGTAGGCAAAAAAGGCACTGGGCAGCTACCTCTTCTGCCTAACCCAAGAACCTGGACCTGGGACTTCAGCCCGTGAAAGCTGCTTGCACACCTGACGCTGATGAGCATGTACGCGAGTGCCACCAATGCGCATGCGCAAGCGAGTGGCGCTTAAGTGCATGCACACGTGAGCGCAGCTGACGCGCATGCGCGAAAGATGGTGATGGGGTTAGCACCCAGCCAGCTAGGCCCGCCTCTGACAGGAATAAATGTAATCTGCCTGTCACTGTGCACACAGAGCAGTTTTTGGGCTGAGAACACAAACATTCCTACCCCAGATCACCATTATTCCTGTCTTCCCTTTGTCTAACTGGCACTATTATGTGAGTGGAGAAACCCCAAAATGTGCTATAGGCCTTAGATCATTAGCTCCAATTGGACAGGGACTGGTTTGAATAATGAACAATCACTGTACCAGTACTGTGTATATGTGTAAGAATAATGTCATATTCTAAGAAACATGCATTGTACAAATTATCTGCAACTTCTAAATTTGCACACAAATGGGCACATATCTGGCATGTTGATTTTTATACAATGGTATTCTTCTTTAAGTAAATATATTATAAAACAATTATCTGAACACAATATACAGTTGTGTTCAGGATAATAGCAGTCTGATATCACTAACCTGATCAAACACTGTTTTTGTTAGAAATTATATTTCTACATGGCAAATAATTTACTAGTAGGTGTAATAGAGTAATAGAAAACCAACATTTATGACATGCATGCTGCTGATTCTCTGTAACTGAATCATTAATTGAGGTTTGTTTCAAATAGTAGCAGTGTTCAAAATAATATTAGCTTGTTCCAAATAATAGCAGTGTGGAGTTCATTTAGTGAGGTTGTTCATTCTGTGAAAAAACAGGTGTCAATTAAGGCCCTTTTTTAAGGAAGGAAGGCAGCAAATTTTGTGCAGGCTGGTTATAGTGTATTTCTCTGAGTAAAATGGGTCATTCCAGACATTGTTTAGAAGAACAGAGTACTTTGATTAAAAAGTTGGAGAAGGGAAAAAACATATACAGTAAAGAAGTGCAGAAAATAATAGGCTGCTCAGATATAATGATCTCAAAAGTTTTAAAATAACAACCAAAACCTGAAAGACGTCTGAAGAAAGCAGAAAACTACCATTCATATGGAATAGAAGAATAGTCGAAATGGCAAACAGCCTATGAACAGCTACAGAAGGTCTAAAGTCACCTGTGAGTACTGTTACAATTAGAAGGCGCTTATGTGAAGCCAAGCTATTGTCATATAGCCACAGCAAAGCCCCATTGTTGAAAAAAAGATGTTCTGAAAAGGTTATAATTTGCCAAAGAACACATTGACTGGCCTAAAGAGAAATGGAGCAACATTTTGTGGGCTGGTAAAACCAAAATTGTTCTTTTGGGGTCTAGAGGCAGCAGCCAGTTTATCAGATGACCCCCAAACACTGAATTCAAGCCATTGTATACTGTGAAGACAGTGAAGCATGGTGACACCCCCATGAAATGGGGATGTTTCTCATTCTGTGGTGTTTAACGCATTACAGGGATCAGAACATCAAAATACTTGAAGAGGTCATGTTGCCTTATGCCAAAGAGGAAATGTCCTTGAAATGGGGGTTTCAACAAGACAACGACCCCAAACACACCAGTAAATGAGCAACATCTTGGTTCCAGACCAACAAGATTAACTTTATGGAGTGGCCAGCCCAAACCTTAATCCAATAGAAAACTTATGGGGTAACATTAATAATGCTGTTTCTGAGACAAAGAAGTTGGTGGACTCCATGTAACACAGATGTGCAGCAGTTCTCAGAAACACTGTTTATACAACTAAATATTAGTTCAGTGATTCAAAGGAAAGAAAAATCTTTAAACATTTTAGTTTATACAGTGAATGTTTGAGTTTGTAAAAGAAGAATACAGAAACTGCTATTTTTTTTTTTTTGGAAAGGTCTAATATTGCCTTTTCTTCCCTTTCTGTAAAGGAATAGCACAAATTTGATTAATTCACTTATTAAACAACTGTTATTATTCTACATACAACTGTATTTCTCCATTTCAGCCTAGGGACACCTGTTACATTGCTTACCCATTTTGGACTAGTAAGAATTGAGCTGGAAGATGCTAGACACAATTTAATTTCCTCCAGGTTGTTTTTACTCATGCTCCCTTGTTTCAGTTCTCTGACTGATAGCGTGCACTCTCCTTGTGGTTTCATTCTGGTTGATGAATTTATTAAATTAAAGCAGTCGTGGTTATGCAATTGATGATTTGCTGTGGGAATGAACAAGCTCCAACAGATTCTTGATTCAAAAAGATGTATGATTTTTATTTCAGGGGCAGTGAGACATTAAAGGAACAGTAACAACCAAAACTGAAAGTGTAGCGATGTAAGTAAAATATAATGAACTAATGCTCTGTATTGGTAAATCTGCTGCTGTTTTTACTTCAGAAAGACTACTATAGTTTATATAAAAAAGCTGCTATGTAGCCATGGAGGGTGGACATTCTAGTTGCAAAAAAAAAAGAGAAATGGCACAGGTTAGACAGTAGATAACAGCTAAAACGCCATTGTATTGGACTATGTAACCTGTGCCTTTTCTCCTTTTTCCTAAGGGCTCCTACACACGGGCGTTTTTACCTGCGCTCCCCTGCGTTGCGTTTTGCTGCGTTCAAACGCAGGGAAGCGCAGGTATAGACGCACTCAATTCTTTTCAATGGCGCTGTACTCACACGAACTCATGTATGCGCCGAACGCAGGAAAAATGCAGCATGTTGCGTCTGAATCTGCGTTTGTCGCTTACATGCGTCTCGTGGGTACAACCTCATTGAACAAAATGAGGTGCGTCTAGACCTGCGCTCCCCTGCGGCTGAACGCAGCCAAACGCAACGCAGGAGAGCGCAGGTCAAAAACGCCCGTGTGTAGGAGCCCTTAGAGCTTGAACGACTACCCCCATGTCTACTCAGCAGCCTTTTTATATAAACTATAGTAGTCTTTTTGAAGCAGCAGCTTGTGTAAGCTTTAACATATATAAATACTGAGATTAACATTGTTTACCCCTCAAATTCAGACTGTAAACTCCTGCATTGTTGACACTTGTAACACCTCTACTGTTCACACCTTAGACCCAGACTTAAAGTGCCCATATTGTACAAGAGTTGAACAATGTTGCCTTGGTTTTGCTTTGTAAGTTCATTTAGTAGAAGGACTATTATAGAAGCTGTGTGTTTCTAAGTGCTCCTGGCATATAGCTCATATTTGAGGGAGGCTAAATGATTTGTGGAACAGTGATAACCAGCTATGAGTTGCATCAGTGGAGACCAGCCAAGGTATATATATATTGCATATGTATATAGTATACTGTATGTATTGGATGGCACAATGACTGGGGTCTGAAGCTTGATTCTAATTGGCACTATCTGCAAAAAGTAAAATCTGCATATGTGCACTGTAGTTTCTTCCCACAAAACATACAGGCAAGCTAAGCATGTTGTATGTGAATGTCGTAGGGTCCTTAGATTATAAGCATGACTCGGATAGAGACTGATATGTAGTATGTATCTCTGTGAAGCTCTGTGTAAATATATCATTCTAGAATTAATCCATAATAATACATTATAGAGGTAATTTACAATGCACAGGGCTTCCCTGAACTTTGCACAATAGACACAGGTCCTACTGGGCCGGTGGGACACTAGGAAAAATCCTAGTGACCTTAGACACTTGTTGGTCCAGACCTGCTCACTGTATGAAACCTTTGCTGCTGCCCCCTGACCTTCCTACCTGGCCCCTGTTGTGGCCTTGAGAGGAAAATAGTATGTTGTGAGGGCCTGAGGGGTGTTGTGGTTCTGGCGGTAGGCTAGAGGGGGTTTTATGACTGGAACAGGGCTGCCTTACTGTGCTCTGTACACCACCAGATTGGGGTTCCAGGTTCAGAGCACAGCTAGTCCTCAGACACAAGTTCATAGTGTGTGAGCACTTTTGTGCCCCTTAGTGCTTGAGTACTTGTGTTCTGGGTCTATGTAATTAACCATGTATATGTGTTTCTGGAAGGAGTGTTGCATCCATATGAAATTTGCATATCTAATACCATGACATGCCATTTGCTAATAAAGATACACCCAGGCGATGACTTGGCTCTAGCATATGTTTTGCCTACCTCCAAAGCAGCAGAAAAATAATACAGTAACGTTTGGACAGACTTGTGGCTTTTTTCATCTTCACTCTGTAACTAATGCACAACTTTCATGTTTACAAAGAATACATTTAATTTTAGAACTGGACAAAACAGTATCCTGTTACACATATCACGGCTATGAGGTCACCCTGCTCATACAATGGGACTAACACAAACACATGTAACCTGAGAATGGATGTTCTGCAACTTACTTACATACACCATGAACACATATTGCCTTCAAACCATTTCCATAGTGTAATCCAAGTGTATAATCAGAACTGGCAAGCAGTGCAGAGCAGGCTCCACCTTAAACACAAACAGTAGAGATAAGAGAGAGTTGGGCCAGGGTTTGTTCTGTTTCCCTCTGTGTTCAAAGTGGATAGAAAGTTGCCATTTGGGAGAACAGATAGCATTTTATTTGACAGCTTCCTCTGAATGGGTGGAAAACCAGAGATAAGACCCTGAATATGTTCCATACAGCTTAGAAGGTTTTCCTGTAAAAGGCTATAATTCCACTGTCCATAGAAAAACAAGAAGGCTGCATATTGTTAGTCTTATCTTTTTTTTTCACTTTTTTTTGTTATTTGTTGTAACAAAATTTACTTCAATATATTAGTTATATATTAAAGTCTGAATGGCAAAATCTTGAAAATAAAGGTTCATAAATATAAAATCCAAATTGTTAGTGGAAAAAAAACTAATATTTTTAAATTATTATTTATTGTACCCTAAGTATGGAAAAAGTCAGAATCTAAAAATACTCCGTCTCAGACCTGCCGAGGTTCTATATAAACCAGTGGGAGAGATACCCTATCCTATTTGGAAGTGTCTGTGGTCTGCTCTGGAATTAACCCGAAAATCTGACTATTTCATACTTTTCGGGCAAAAATCTAAAAAATTCTGGCTTTTTGGGGGAAAAAAGGCCCCCAAAAAATAGAGAGATTCTGATTCAATTTTTTTGGTCTTTGTCCCCGATCTGACTATATTATGCTTTTTTAAATAATAATTAGAATTTTGATAAATAAGGCCCCAAATGTCTTATAAATATGACAAATAACTGTCAAAACTGAAGTGCACTTGGCACTGAAGTGAGATTTACAAGGAATGTACAACTAAAGAAGAGTACTCTCTTCATGTAAAACATAAGGATATTATCAAGTCACCAAGGAGTTCCATGACCCAATAAAAGAACAAGTCCAAAAGCAGAGTCTTTTTATACAGGTCATGGATGCAGAGGTAACCTCTAATGTCCTAACATTTTATACCAGGAGATACTTTGGGGGAAATTCACTAAGCAGGGAAAATTCGCTAACGCCTTCTCTAACGTTCGCCACACTTCGGCAGGTGAATTTTCACCAGCACTACGCAAATTCACTAAAGTGCGAAGTTATGCTAAGATCGGCGAACGTAAGCGAAGTAGCTGGCAAAGCACATTTATGCTAGCGATGCCTAGTTTGCATACGGCGCAAATTTAAGGGTATAAAAGAAGTATATGTTACAGCCACTACATTCCACTACACAAGCCCAGGAAACCTTTAATAAATAAAATAAAGTTGTCCTATTGCCCTACATGTGCCCCCTGTATAGCTCAGTTGCCATATGTTAGGAAATGTAGGGGGGAAGGAGGTTTAGTCGGTGTTAGTAAATTTGCGAAGCTACGAATTGACTCTGGGGAATTAGCGCTAGCGTTAGAAGCTTCACGCTTTAGTGAATTTCCCCCTTTATTTGAATACACACAAGTTTCAGTGAGTCTAGTAACAGAAATGACATCACTTATAACTGATGGCATCACTAAACACAATTTACAAGGATATTATTTACAAGATGTTGATGGCTCTTGAGTATCATAAATAATACATTTGAGACATTCGTAGTACAAATAATGTGAACATATAAAAGTGACAAAGTAAAGACAAGTGCAAATAACTACCTACACATTCTGAATACAGGTAAGGTTTTTAATAAGAAAAAAACATGTTTAACTCATTACAAGACTAGAATGCTTGCCACTATGAAATCTTTCTTTTTTTGACATTGTTTCTTTGACACACGTCTCGTTTTTTTTGTTTGTTTTTTTCTTTTTTTGCGGCAGCGAATATTTCTTCGCAGGAATTTGCTGCAAATTCGCACCTGGTGAATAAATTCACCCATCACTAATTGTTTATCCATATATTGCAATATTTTTAAGCTGCCCAACTATGTCAAAGTCATGAGTTTTGCTGATATTATCCATTTTAATCGCTGATATTTCTTATCCAAAATAGCAAATAAGAATGCAATCCCAGTTCCTATTCAAATATTGGTAATGGCACTGGGCACCTGTTTTATTATTATGGGCTGCCATAGGCTAACTCAAAAGTTTGGGAACCACATTACAACAGATAATAAACCATTAACTGATCGCACAAAACAGGCCAAAAAGAAAAAAAGCTAGCTATACACAGCCCAATGTTGTCTGCTGACTTGACAGTAAATTTGCCCATAAAAAGGGTCAACATAATGGCCTCCCCAACTAGTATCTGTTATATGTTATCTATATTATTAATAAAGCTTCTCTTAAGAGGACCTACTTTTTTCGTTTTGTAAGTAGAAAACATTCTTTGACAAGCTTTTTTTACTATCCTGGAAATCAGTAGCTAGAGCAAAGCAGGTAGAATTTAGGGGAGGAAAAAAAATGTTTTGCCCCTAAAATTTGCACATTCATAGAATATTGTCTTGCTTTAGAAATCCAGTGGGTGAGATTTAGCATCAAGTTTTTTCTGCAGCTAGAGCAAAAACCTGTGATGAAGGTAAGACATCCCAGTAGTAGTAGATGTGTAACAGGCAAAAGAACAAGTCCTTGAATTTCTTTCTTGTGGTGAAAAAATACATTACACATTAAAATGATCATAAGCAAAGATCAGACTAAGAAAAAACCTGCTAACTATTGGGTTGTACCCTAAAATAATGTGCAAAATATGACACAAGTAATTGTGCTTCCTGTTATATAGCCTTGTTAATAATAGTCTCCAGGGACTGATTCTGAAAAAAAACAACCTGTGATAAAGATATTAGAATATATATTACAGAGTTGCACTTTACTGAAACACAACCTAGAAATACCAAGACCTTACACTACATATATATTATGTGGTAAATTACACCAAAGCTACAGTTGTGCAGAGCTAAGTGTCTATCAGCACTACAATCCTTGAGATGGCCGTGATTGGGGAACAGTATATATGGAGTTTATCCCTCTCTTTATAAAAAACAAGGATTAAAAGGATCCCAAAGCAAAATTTGCTTAGAACTGGGCGTTCTAAAAGTTCATTTAAAAGTGAATCACCCCTTTAAGGAATGCAAACTGATATAATTAAGCTACATTTGTAGCCTAATTTTAGCTAGAGACAAGTAGCTCACTTCTAATATCCCACATTAAGCCAGTCTGGAAAACCCCCAACTGTCCAAAAATACCCTATTAAAAAACGTATAAGCTTAATATTTATGAATGTAACATTATTTTATATTATAGGTGGGTTGGAAAGCCAAAAAGATAAAACAAAACTGTAGGTTTTTTTACAATTGTATTTTATGAAGACTTTTAGCTGTACAGGTAGATATACAAAAAAAAGCCTTATTTCATTATGTACAATGTACAAAATAAATGCATTTTTCTTGTCACCGTATGCAAGATACAAGATAAAGATTACATTATATGGTATGGACAACAGATTTAATTAGAACACTGATTGGAAAAAGTCAATTCTAGAGATCAGCATTTTATTTTTAAACATCATACAATTATTGCTATAGTTTCTGAAGAAGAAAAACCACCCCAACACACTGGTATTTGAAACATTCCTGTTTGGTTCCTCCACATTTTCAACTCTCTAGCCCCTCTGAAAAAGAAAATTCTACTTTTCAACATGCCGCCTGACCTTCTACAACATACTAAAAGCCTTCTATCAACCACATTTGCCATTTCCATGGCCCATAAAGCAAAGTATAAACTCTCTAAACTACACACATTTATCAACCTGCCTCAATATCCTTCACATCTCTCTTGCTATATTAAAAAAATACATATATGCCTACAACACTCCTCTCAAAAAAAAGAAAATAAACTACATAAGAAAGGAAATGTTGTGCGTCCTACTATACCAGTAAGCAACTTTTATGATCTGTAAAATGCATTGTTTTGGTAAAGAAAATGCCATATTCCAAAAGCTTCAAAATACAATACTTGGACTTAAAAAATTAAATATTTGTAAGCATACACAAATATAAATAGGAATGTACAGTAAACAAACAGTTCCAGTAGGTACAGTGGAAAACCTGCTAAAAAGCTTAGAGTCTGTTTCAATAAATGTAAAAAAAGGACAAAGCCAGTATAATTTTGTTGGCACACACAGCACAGGGCTAAGTTTCATCAGCTAAAGATACAGGTCATTTCTCTTCAGCTACTTTCTTGATGGACAGATACTTCTGGACTGACAGACAGGCTACAGCTCAAGGAAACTCCCCTATGCCCTGACAAGGAGGTGGGGCAGATAGAAACACACAAGGGAAACAGCTGAAGAGAACAGTGGTAATACATTTACCAGCAGCTTGAAAAGATGTACAATAGCCTTGTACCATGCAAAATCCATAGAGGAATCATACAAATATGGTGCATTACTGGCTAAACTGATATGCAACAGAAAATTTGCTGGATTAAAATAAGTGGTTGTATTTTTATTAACATTTAGGTGAGAACACACTAAATGCTTGGAGTGAACACAAAGCTACTACATACTGTAGTTAGTTAAGAACCCATAATCTTTAGGTTAGCATGTTTCAGATATAAACAGTAATGCTTGAAACCAACCTCAAAATGTAAACTTCTATACAGTATAGAAACAGACTCTAGCTTCAACAGTATTATCTTTATACCAGTAGCTGCCACTGAAAGGGAGGGGGCAGAACATACAGAAGGATTATGAAAATAATCCAGGCATGCTCACATCACATGACGCAAAATATACATTTTTATAAATAACAAGTCCGTCCAAAGTTATCTTGCAAATTACACCAAAGTCTCTTTTCTCTGCTGTGTTTTGTCTCTGGTTTGGGAGTCTACTTTTATATCCAAGAGTGGACTGAAAGCATTTTCCTCAAGGTCCATTTCCATAATGCCAGATACAGTAGACAACCTTTTGTGAAGTTTGCCATTGGTGACTGGTGGATGATTTTCTTCACATTCTTCACTAAGGTCTGGCAGGTCCTTCTGTTCTGTGGGTGAGGCTTGTTGATATGGAGAAATAGCAGTTTTTATACAGTTGAGCCATTGCTGCTTGTGAAAGACATCATTGGCTTGAAGTGTGTGGCTCTGACCAGCGCAAGAATCTTTAAAACGTACTCTAAAGATATTTTTTGCTGAAAAAAAAACAGGACACCATTAGTCATTAATATACACCTCTGAAACTATTTAATACCACATTTAGGAACACACACTGCACAGGCTTTGTTCAAAAAGATTAAAAATGAATGGCATATTTCACATACATGCCTTACCTTTGTCAGAATTACTGAAAGCACCTCTAAAAGATCCTCCCATCCTGACGTCCCCATCTTGAAGATCCTCCAAGACCAGCTCCTGCACAGGGATTGGCTGTCTGTAAACCTGAAAATACTGGTGCTCGTTTCGTATAATAGGACGAGTTAAAACCAGGACATCTTGGAAAAGGAACAGGAACAGCTTCTGTAATTAAACACAAATATAAACTGTTAATAAACCTCTAATCACTTTTTAGTGCACTAATAGACAAAGGTTTTAGATGTAAAATTACACCAGTCCCAAATATCTTAGCTTGTGTTACAGAACATATTTTACTTGGAATAACAGAGCTATGGTCTTCAGAATCAGTACAGAACCGTTTTCCCCAATTCAGTTGGCAACATTACTATTACTATTGTTTCTGCTATTTCCTTGAGGAGGGATGTCACACAAAACTAATATGGCAGCTACTATCATAAACAAACAGAGAGCTTCTAGAGTGGTTTACTCAGATATGGTAAAGCATTCTGCAGAATAAATATAGTGCCAATAAACTGCCTTGGTAGCTTTCCTTCTCCTTAAAGTTAGAAAACATTCAGAACTGCAGTAGCTAAAATGTTCTTGCATTTTAAGGTAACAGTTTTCCCAGAGTGCTGATTAAAATGATGTGCGCTGTAGACATACTTTTGCTTTCCCTGATTTTATTTCAACTGCTAAAACATTATGGTAGTAGACTACTTACATGTCCATTTTTATTCTTCAGCTCCCCATGACACAGCAGTGCCTTACTGGATTCAATCCGTAGATCCTTCTGTTTATCATCAAGGTACTCCAATTTGTCAATGTAATACTGGCATTCAGATTCTCCTTTTTTCAAGTTAATATCTGTAAGTACTCCTTGAATTAAGCATAGCTAGTAAAAAAGGGGAACATGAGAGTTAATATTCAAAGAATTGTGAGACTGCATTATTATTGTTCATTATATTCCAACCATTTAGGTCATCTCATAACAGCAAACAAATCCACAATAGAATCATAGGATGTAGTATAGTTTAAACGTGGTGATCATTCTTTTAACTTTAGGCCCTTTCATCAGAAGCAGCCAATGCACGTTGACCTGCTATGGCCCATAAGACCCAATAGTAGCACAAAATGCAATAAATACTGTTTTTAAAAGTAAGTTTGTGAAATTCTGATGTTTCTGATAAGGGCAAAGCAACCAGATAATGTCACAATTGAGGATTACCAAATAGCACTGACTGACTAGGGGCTCTTGCAACTTCATTAACAGGTGACAGAGGCAAACAACCATTATTGCATTATTTTGCAAAGAAAAGATAATTTCTCCAAAGCCAATCCCAGTTTTCCTATAAACAACCAACCCATCAGTTTTTTTTATTTTAAGCCATCAAACATTCTGAGCCAGAAACGGAAGTTACACCATTTGGCACTGTTCTTTACTCAATGCATTATTTAGAAATATAAAAATTCTGAGGATTTAACAAATGCAAAATCAACAAAAGGCAATTTCAGCAGTACTCACAGCTTTTTCCAGAGCCTTGGTGTCAGGATGGTCTTTTGGTGTGTGCCTGAGGATCTCTTTCAAAAGAAGAGGATACTTGACAAGGCGACTTCTTGGTATATCAAGAAAGCTCCACAGATCAAGTTTACGGCTGAAGGGAGATTCGAGACAGCGCTGAAGAAAGTCCTGGACTCTTCGATCTAATTTTTTTTTGTCAAGAAGAGCTTTAGCAGCAAGTTGGTTACTGCAGTATTCTTTGTATGCATTCAGGCGAGGTAACTGTAAATAAGAAAGAAAACATTACTAAAGGCTCTTCTGCCCTTAATCACTACTTGCATTATGCTTTATTGAACAGGAATTTACTAGCTTGAAAGGTTTTGTGCAAGGTAAACCTGTTCTAGAAAACTATGCTTGCAGGACACGCCCATGGTAAAGACTAGTGATCAATTAGGTTTCCTCATTGTCACAAAATGGTAGCCAGTTAAAGATTATTATCTTGAAGCCTCGGGCATTCTAGGAATCGCATTGCATTGTGTGCTACATGGGGATTTCCAGTAACCACATTGGGAAGTGATAAGGGATAACTTGTTTTGTATCCCAGCAATTTGCAGTAATTGTACATAGATGGTTACTGCTCACAGAGCTCCCCGGTAGTCAGTACATAGAATCATCAAGGTTCATGAACAATAAAGTACCATTACTTTTGTATTTCTATATGTAGCATCATCCCACTACAGTTCTGCAAAACATGTTTAAAAGAAAAAAAAAGGGTAATTTTTATAATTTAACTGCTACTTACCCAGTTAACAAGAATGGGACCAATCTGACCAACTGTCCCATCTGCTTTTGTTGCTTCCCCAAGCTTAGCAAGGAATTCTGAGAGAGAGAAAAACAAAACATTTTAAAGCGTTGAATTCAGCACTCAAAGGGTTATGTTAGTGTGGTAATTTCATGGTTTAACTGAAAATACTCTCTTCCAGTCTAAATTGGCCTGATTTAAATACACAACAGAACATACAGTACACAGCTGTATTTAGAAACCAGATGAATTCCAGCACAAAAACTAAATACATTTTAAGCACTGGATAATATTAACTGGTATGTCATTGTAAATCTAGGCAATGCCCTGACATTGTGGGGATGCAAGATTCATATATTTAAGGCAAACACACATTTATGATGTGTGTACGTAGCATTGAATTATACATATGTCGCAGTTTAGGATATGTTAACTTACCTTCATGAAGAGGAATGTAAGAATCTAGATCTCCAAATATTTGTGTTAGTTCTTCCTCAGACATAATAGATAGCTTCAGCATTGGGTCGTGATAGGCCTTTCTTGCCAACTTTAGATCCATAATAAGGTCTTGTTCTCCCTTTGTCATTTCAAATATTGCCTGCAAGGAAACCATTCATGGGTTACAAATCACCAAGAAAAAGGGGCACTGCTGAAATGCATTAGGATACTGTATGTGTGGCCCTAAAATGTGCCAATGGGCTGTTGGTTTAGTGAAGGGGGGGGAGGGGTTAGAAAAATGCCTCCTCCTAAGAAATAGCTATGGCCAATTCAAGTATCAAGTTCTGTCAATTTCTGAAAAGATTTGTTGATGTTCTAACCATTTAATAGGAGGAGCTTGTATTTTAGGTGTATTTTACCGTTAGCAGTATCTATGCTCAAAAACATGATAGCTGTTCAAAGGTTGTACTGCTATAATTGCGTTAGGTCCATTCAAAAGGTGAACAGCCTAGAATAAACCCAGAGTGCTCAGGATAACTAATTTATATTGATATTAATATATATATATATATATATATATTAATCCATATTGAACACAAGAGCAAATAAAGTTGCAAGCTGTAAGAAACAGTCTTTGAGAGCTCAATCTGGGATATCTATATACGTTTAATTTTTACAGTGACGATTTCAAGCTCTATGTCTGCAGAATCATGTTTCAGCTGAAGCATTCTCTTGACAATCATCTAGTAGTTTATCCAATAATCTTAACAGGGATGTCTCACATGTGGCCGTACAAGCTTTGATTAGCTAGTCATGAGCATTCTCACTTTTCAGGCCGCAGGAAGTTGTAGTTAAACAAGTGCACAACATTGCATCCTTCATTGTAAAAAAATAATGTTTAAAACCTCAGCTTGACGAATCTCACATATTTAAGCAATTTAATTTAATCATATGGTACTGCGCGGATTCACCCTTAATATGGTAACATGCAATAGCTTTCTCTGACAGTGGTAGGGATAACGCGAAATCAAAATTGCATTGACAACAGTAGGCAAAAATATTCTTAATTGTTTAACTTGCCTCTTGCCGTTTAATTTCTTTGGTGCTCAGAGATTCCTTCATATTGATATCTAGCATTTCAGACCACAAAACGCTGTTCCTTCTTTTGGGTGGGGTAGGTGCAGCCACCTTGCTACAAGCTTTTTGTGTACCACCTGGAGACTTGTTTTCGGCTCGCATTGTAAATGACTGGCAAGAAAAAACATGTTTGAGGCTGTTTAGTGCCTGAATTCTCTTCAAATCCAATGGTCAGGTTTAAACAAGTACAGTCAACATTTCAGCATAAGGGGTATTTTTTTGTTAACACTTAACATAACAAATATCAGTTATTGGGTTTGTTCACCTTCCAAAACCTTTTTCTGTTCAGTTGGATTCAGAAATAAAGACTTTTCTGATTACTTCGTATTTTCTATTTGTGACCTTAATTCTATTATTTTGAAGTTTCATTTTTCACCATCTTAAGCAGCTCTGGGGGGATGGGTTGCAGACTTGTCAACGGTTTTGAATTGATACATGTTACCTTTGTTATCGCAGGGATTGTGAGCAGAATCCCTGAGTTTCATTAAAGGCATCTGTTATAATTTATACAATTGTTACTAATATTCCACAGATACCGCAGAGAAATGCATCAACTAATATTAACTAAATTTAGCTGTAACTGTTCAGAATCTGCCCCTGGATCACTGAGCTGCCAGACTGAAACACATACATTAAAATGTTAACATCCATTTTGGGAAAACAGTGAATAATAAAAGATGGAAAGCAACAGAAAAATGTCTGTTTATAGTGAACACTCTGAAAACAACTGAAAAAAGTGCTTGGAATGTAAACAACAAATCTAAGCAGGTCAAAACTTAGATAGCCATAGCAAGAATAATGCTCAAAGATTGCAGATTGTACAAGCACATTCAAACAAAAATGTACTGAGGTCAGTTTCCAATGGAACTGCATGTGTGAATGTAATAGGGACCTTAAACTGTATGCTCAGTTGAGAGAAGAAATGAATATGAATAGT
The DNA here is from genome assembly GCA_024363595.1 of Xenopus borealis. Lineage (NCBI taxonomy): Eukaryota > Metazoa > Chordata > Amphibia > Anura > Pipidae > Xenopus > Xenopus borealis. The sequence continues at coordinate 57,601,919 of CM044436.1, read as the reverse complement.
TGAACTGGATTTCTGTAAAGCACTGCATAACAAGGATAATAATACAAACAGTTGCTACCTGGATGGTTTGGCCAAAACGTCTGACTGCTCCATTTCTTACAGGAGATATGAGATTTGCCAATGATGTGACTCGTGATAGAGGCCGAACTCTCTTAGTGCTTGGTTCCTACAAAACAGACATATTTCAACATTTAGGATACAATATTCTGTGGGGGAAAAAAACTAATTATAAAATGCAAACTCAAACACTGCAAATTTCACACAGTGTATGCCTCACTCTAAAAATAAAAACAGCCGTGCTCCTGCTTATTCTGTATAAATCTTTATCTGTATTAGCTGCGTGTAAGGAAGAACAATTCACGCCATAGCACAAATGCAGGACCCACCACACCACGAGCAAAGTATACTGTATTATTGTATGTAAATATTCACATTTATAGTCTGTTTTGTACATTAAGGAATGTAAAATACAAAGATTAAAAAGCGTATTTCAAGAGTTTAAGACAAGATCTGCATACATAGTAAAATATATTCAGGACAAGATGATAAAACCACTCAAACGCCTGAGAATTCTTGTATTTAAATGAATGCTGTTGAAATCATAAGTAACAGCAAGATCCAGCTCTCCTCAAAAAGCTCCCTACAACCTCAGCAGCAGCAAGATAGTGGGATTTGTGTTTCATGACAACAGGAGGACAAACAAAACAAAAAAAGACTTGGAAATCTGCTAGAACATCTTCAGGATCACAATTTGCCTTAACAAAACACAACAAAAAAGTCTGCCTAGACACAAAGTTAGTATGCTTACTAGTAACTGTTTGGGCACAGCTGAATGCCACTGAAATAGTGTAAAATGCAAACTGGCATGGGGATGTTAATTATGTGGAATAACAATGAAGTATAGAGATTAGTCAAACATAGCGTGACCTGTGTACCGTGGGATATTTTCACAACACCAGGAACCCGAGGTGAAACATGAGCTTAGAGTCGAGTCTCTACAAACAGCAGCTCACTTTAGTTTTGTTTGCAATAAATCTAAAGGCAGAGGCCAATGCACATTTCTAAAAGTTCCCCAGGAAGGAGCTGGCATTATGACACATGAAGCTAGAAATCAGCTACCAATGTAACAGTATTTTTTCTGAATATCCACCAGGAAATGTCATTCAAGGGAAAAGTAGTGATTTAACGGATATTTTTAATAATAAATTATGGGACATCTTGCAAAAGATAGAATGTAAAAAAACAAAGCGAAGCAACAACAAAATGTATAAAGCCACACTTGCAATGTCGATTTTGTTTTGTACTTTGATATAATTAAAAGAAAAAAAAATACACATAGTGCAGTGATGTCCATCAGAAACTGTTCTTTAGTGCAGTGACTTCACTCAGAAACTTCAAAGTACTTATCTTTTGCAAGGAATAAGGATGGATGGAATTCCATACAATGGAATGCAGCTTTCTGAAGAAATATAGAGGGCAGTTAGAAGACAAAGTCTGGAGTGGTCAGAAAGCCCCTATTTCTTGCCTGAGGGGGGTAATATTAAACCTGAAGGTATGCAGTGGGGGGTTCCCAACAAGCTCACTGGTGAGCACAAAGCAGGCTAAAGCTGTAATGAAATCTGGTTTTACAAGACTGACTCAAATTCAACTTGCACTTTTGAGACCAGAAAAGCAATATATGTGGGGAGGAAAATGTAGCTGCTTATAACCCTATTTACCTTTCAACCTGAAATCTATTTTGCAACAAACACTGATACAACAAAATATAAACAATGACATCCATACCTCTGAGTCCTTAGACGCTTGGTTCTGAACAGCTATAACCTGAATAGTCCTCTTGATAGGCAAAAGACCCCCAATTTCATCATGAGCCACCATAATTTATTATATTCCTCTTACAGGGTCTGGAAGTAATCCACTTTAAAGGATCAGTCCTTGCTAGAGCTGCTGTCTTTTCGTAAACTAGTCTCCGATGTGCTAGGAAACACTCACAGCTCCTTCCCATACTGCATACTTCCCTTGTTGCAACCGAAGCGAGGACTGGAAAGAGCAAAGGCTTAGTGCCACTAAGTAGCAGTAGGAGGAGTGGCCCATTTGCTTTGTAGGCGTGGTTTCAGGACAGACCATGTCATTTGCTGTGAACAGCTGGCACACCTACAGGCTGCTTCTCAACTTACAGCTGCTTTACTTTATGACTCCAGACAATTTTATAAATGGAAGAACAGCTTTGCATGCCATTCAGCTCACAGTAAGGAGACAGTATAAGCTTTTACAGCAGCTAAAACCAGACAGAAAAAAACAGCAAACTATAAAGCCTTGATACAATTTTGCCAAGTTAGTTACACACAAAAAAGGAAGGGTTGGGGATGAAATAGTTTCACAGCATACACAGTACATGCTGACTTACTTTGTTCTTTAACAATCTGAATATTTTTGAGGCATATTTATTTTAATAGAGAAGCCACCATAACAAAATGACAGCATATGTATATGCAAACTCTTTTCAACAGCATGTAGTAAGTGACCC
>CM044436.1:57586692-57598374 GCA_024363595.1 Xenopus borealis | reverse complement strand
GAAGAGAGACCTAAAACTTACTCAAGAAGAGCCCCAGCCCACAAAGAACAGCATGTGTAGCAAACTTGTCCCTGACAACATATATTCTCCAAGCAATTATGAGTGAACTGTATGTATACATAAACACTGAAGTGTTTAGCATGTTTGTCAGAGCATTTTCATAAATGAAAAGGAATAATGTCAGATATCATAAGAGATATAGAAAGTAATACTCCCTTGCGTCCGATTTCACTGTACTGCACATGCACTTGGTCCCAATAGTTCCAAGAAACTTATCAGATTCACACTGCAAACTAGGGTCAAAATTACCAGAAACTCATGTTTTTGGAGTGTGGGAGAAGACCCTCCTGAGACACAGGAAGGTTGGCAGGTGCAAGAAAAACACTAAATGCATAATTCCAACTAACGTTTGGGATATGAGGCTGTTTCTGGGGTTTACCATTGGTTTAGGAAAGTCAATTTTTTGTTTCAAGACAGTAATGCACAAAGAAAGGTCTGTAAAGAATTGGTTTGTAACATGGAATGCAAAATACCCTGACCACAACCCAAGTGGTCACCTTGAATGAACTGGACTTGTTCTCCAACATCAGTGCCAAAACTCATTAATGCTCTTGTGGATAAATAGAAGGTAATCACAAGATTTCCTAGTAGAGCAGAGGCTGCTTAGTATATTTTATTAACAACATATGGTAGCTTGTTAGCTGTTTTTTACTAAGGCCTTAGAACTAGTTAATGTGTGTTGCATAATCCTAAATAACTAGTGAATTATTCATCACCAGCAGCTAAACCATTAGCTATTTGAGCTTCCGTCCTTGAGTATGTGGAGGTATATTGCTCTGGCCATGATTGAAGGCAAAGCTTATGGCTGATGCCACACAGGATGAATCTTGGCCTGCTGAAAAAAGCAGACCGAGAATGAGCCCCTATTCTGGCCTTACTCCCAGACTGCACCTGGAAGCTTTGCACCGACCTGGGTGCAGGTGCACGTTGCAGATTTCTTCTCTGAAATGCGAAGGTTTTGCTTTTTAGCGTATTAGTGTAATAACACACACAAACCTATCAAGCATGGAAGTAAATAAAGCTAATAAAATAAGATAACCATATAAATCACTATTTTTAAATAAGCATAGACTAACTAAGCAATGTGAATACATTTGTGCAAATTGAATTGTTACCTTGAAATCAAAACTACAGACACTCAGGGTATCATCATCATCCTTTTCATGCCGTTTCCTTTTCTGCAGATAAAAAAGAAAAAACTGTTATTAAACACAATACACCAGAGCCTGTAAACTATATCCTTATTATACACAAAAGTCATGAATAGCCTGTAAATGTTATCCCTATAAAAAGCTCTTAGTGATGTCATCAGTTATAAATGGTGAGTAGTAATGTCATTTTTAACACATGACTCTAAACCTTGTATATTATTATAAATATAGTACTGTTTATTGGAAAATATGAGGATATTAGAAGTAACCTCAGAGTTCTATGACCTGTATAAAATATAAAAAGGTCCTCTGCACTCAACCCATTATCAATATATTTAAGACATTGAGACATTTTGTGCATACAGCTACTAAAAAATGCCTTTAAACAAAACACGGATTGTTTGTCCATGTATTTCAATATATTTAAGCTGTCCAACTATGTCAAAGTCATCCCACATCTGGCCAGTACTACTCTCAAATTGCATCTAATTCACTAAGAATTCTATTGCTTCATTATACATTTTACAAAAGTTTACCTGCAACTTAATTGCTAAAGTAAAACTCCCAAACTTGGTTGCCCTTTTATTGGCCACCAGTGGGATTACCTGACTATAGCTGGGAAGGGTGGGGGCTACAACAAGGAGCTGGTCACTGCTCCTATATGAACTATAACAAACAAGGGAATATATATATATATATATATATATATATATGTGTGTGTGTGTGTGTGTGTGTGTGTGTGTGTGTGTGTGTACATTACTCATTACATACACTATAGAAATACATGTTAATAATACAGTGTGTAGCAAAGCCATCTAGTTCTGAAGATAGTGGCTGTTCAAGTTTTATCATTCTGCAGAAACAGAAGGTGTTGATACATGGGCATATTGGGTATCTGTCTGCAACATTAGCCCACAGGTCTCACGTACAGAGAGCTACATGCAATACAGCAGCCTTGCCCCAATAGTACAAGATGCTTGAACGATCACAATTGCAGGACTGAAGAAGTAGAGTTGTAGCTCCTCTTTGCTTTCTCTTCTGCCATTTCCCCTATGAACTGGCTAATAGTGCATCAGTAGAAGAAATCTTCAAACCTGTCCAACATCTGAACAGATTATCCATAATACAAGGACACTAGATGGGATAGTAAGCCACATACGCATACCAAAAATCATACAAAAATTTGTTTCACTGTATACTGCCTATTTAATTCCATGGCTACAGACTTACCAACCAATTGTGCCCCCTTACGATGTGTAATAATCAGTAAAGTACCAACATTTTCTGTAAAAACCTGATGGGTTACTTTAATAGCATATACATTTGTGCTCATAAGTTTACATACCCTGGCAGAATTTATTATTTCTTAACCATTTTTCAGAGAATATGAATGATAATACAAAAACATTTCACTCACTCATGGTTATTGGTGAAGCCATTTGTCAAGACAATTGTGTTACTTTAAATCATAATAACTACATACCAAATGACCATGATCAAAAGTTTACATACCCCTTTAACATCAATGACAGCTTGGAGTCTTTGTGGTAGTTGTGTCCACTCTTCCTGGCAAAAAGCCTCCAGTTCCCTTAAAGTTTTGTACTGTCTTGCATGAACTGCACGTTTGAAGTCTCCCAGAGTGGCTCAATGATATTGAGGTTAGGAGACTAAGATGGCCAATCCAGAACCTTCACTTTATTTTGCTGTAGCCAATGGCAGGTCGACTTGTGTTTTGGATTATTGTCATGTTGGAATGTCCAAGTACGTCCCATGTGCAGCTTCTGGTCTGATGAGTGCAAATTTCCCTCCAGTATTTTTTGATAACTTACTGCATTAATTTTACCATCAATTCTGACCAAATTTCCTATGCCTTTGTAGTTCACACATCCCCAAAACATCAGCGATCCACCACCATGTTTCACAGTAGGAATAGTGTACCTTTCATCTTAGGCCTTGTTGACTCCTCTCCAAATGTAGCGTTTATGGTTGTGGCCAAAAAGTAAAATTTTAGTCTCATCACTCCAAATGACTTTGTGCCAGAAGGTTTGAGGCTCGTCTCTGTGCTGTTTGCCATATTGTAAGCGGGATACTCGACCATGCAGCCATCTTTCTTCAAGTGCCTCATTGTGTATCTTGAAACAGCCACACCACAAGCATAAATCATTTGTTTGATTAGGCTTGTGGTGCAGTAGGTTTCATGTTTACGTTTAGTATACAAAATACAGCATTTTAGACTTTCCTTTAACTGTATGCTTTGTATTAAAGTTTTTTGGGTTTACTAGTTGTTTTCATAAGAGCTTAGGCTTCTGTAGAAAATTGTTAAATTTTTTTCTGTCATTACACTAAGATACAGAGGGCAGCACATTCAGTCTGTCATTTACTTCAGTGGAATGATTTTCAGGTAGAAAATAATCAAATACTTTACATGATTTTCTCCATACTACACCTGTTACCGTAATTAGCTCTAGTTATATAAACTCAGCTAAAAGGGGTGGTTAAAGTGTGAAATCAAAAGAATGCTCCATAACGGCTTTATAATGGATCATATAGGTTTGCTTCTGAATTTAACTTGCATGCTAAAAATCAGTTGCAAACTCATTGAACAGTTATGTTCCATGTGGCCCCCTTAAAGATGCTAACAGAGTTAGAGAGTTGAAAAGCAAGAGGTGTTTTTGTGTGATAAACTTTTTGTGAAAGTCATATTGAGAACCTAAAACACAAATATCAACTTAAAATTTTCTCAGTTAATATTTGGTCACACCTTCCTTATATCGCCCAACAGAAAAAAAATAATTTCCTGCTCGCTACCCATGACATTTAACCAGCCTGATGAGCCAGCAACATATATCAAACATGGACAGAGACACAGGTCTTATGCATGTACTTACAAGAGTAAAATCCCATTGGCTGCCAGGGGTCAGAAAAGTAAAAGAACTACCTCTTCTAAGAGAGTACCTGGGAGAGTAAAAAAAGTTAAATGAAATTATGAGGGTAGACTGTTCAGGTTGGGGTTGTTTTCTTTGGAAAAAAGGCGCTTGCGAGGGGACATGATTACACTTACAAATACATTAGAGGACATTATAGACAAATATCAGGGGACCTTTTTACCCATAAAGAGGATCACCGCACCAGAGGCCACCCCTTCAGACTAGAAGAAAATAACTTTCATTTGAAGCAGCGTAGGTGGTTCTTCACAGTGAGGACAGTGAGGTTGTGGAATGCACATGATGTTGTGATGGCTGATTCTGTTAATGCTTTTAAGAGAAGCTTGGATGACTTCTTGGACAGACATAATATCAAAGGCTATTGTGATACTAAACTCAACAGTGAGGGGCAGATTTACTAAATTCACATGTATTCACATGAAGGATTCGAATATTCGATTGAATTTTCAAAAAGATTCGAATTTGAATTTCAAATATGCAAATTAGGCAAATTCGACCAAATTCGACTGAAAGAAAGAAAATATTTAAAATAAGTTTCCTCATGTCATGACATTACAGTAGGTTTTGATGGCACAAATGATGGCAGTTTGTCACTTTGCTCTGGTGGCTCTGAATCCTATGAATTAGCACCTAACACAAAACTAATTTTATTGAATTATAATAATTGGGAAATGTGGGGGTTAACTTACTTCTACTCTTGTTCTGAATCCTATGACAATGTAGCAGCTTTTGTAGAGATTTTGGAGGGGGGAGAATTTGGTTATATTGTTACAAAAGACAGACCAGGAGTGAATGAAGAGAACAGAAAACAATACTTATAAATACATTTTTAATTTGCAGTTACACCAAGGGGTTATTTGTTTACATGAATCTCGAAAAATGTTGGTGTTCTTAAATTTCTCAGAAAAGCTAAAAATTAAATATGTATTACGTGAAAAACACACAGATATAAATTTAGCCAAGTAAAACATGCTATAGAAGTTGATGGGAGCTGCGCTGACCTTAATGGACCACTTGCAATCAGTTTGGACTTTAAGAGATTTTTCTTTCACTAAGAATTGTCCGAAAAACTCAAATGTATTTTTAGAAGTCTGCGTTCATCACTTTTTTACCCATTCATCATTCTACAATGGGCTGCTAATCTCCTGCAAAAGTTTCAGCACTGGCAAAAATGGAAATCACTAGTGGGAAAACATGTTGTGCTTAGTTTTTCCAAACTTTCCTTGCAAGGCTACATTGGTCGCAGACAACTAACTAATCTCCATGTGTGCCAGTAACCTTACAGACATACAGTATGAGAAGAGGAAATAATGAACACTGAACTTTGACCTCCTTGTCAACATTTTCAGTATTTTAATGAGCAGCCCCAGAAAGAGTTCAAGTGCTCCAGAGAAGGTCAAAATCAGCAGACAAGCATTCTCCTCTGGTGTTGATATTGATATATTTCTTTTGCAGTTGCGAGCAGACATCTTATTGCTAGGTTCACGGTATTATGAAATGCTGGAAGACACTGTGTCATGAAATGCTGTACATTTGACACATTTTGAAACGCTCACATTTTTTAAGTAAGTGTAGTTAAAAAGTGTGTACAGTATACCATCTTTCTATTGTTTTCTGAACTAACTACATCATTAGCAGAATGCCCGCCTAAATCATTAGAGGTGGGGTTTTTGTACAGGTATGGGAACTATTATCCAGAATGCTCGGGAACTGGGGTTTGACGGACAACGTATCTTTCCGTAATTTGTATATTCATACCTTAAATATACTACAAAATCATGTAAACACTAAAACACAATAGGCTGGGTTTGCTTCCAATAAGGAATAATTATATCTTAGTTGGGATCAAGTACAAGCTACTGTTTTATTATTACAGAGGAAAAAGGAAATCCTTTTTAAAAATTTGGATTATTTCATTATAATGGAGTCTATGGGAGGTGGCCATTCCGTAATTCAGAGCGTTCTGGATAACGGGTTTCTGGATAAGGGATCCAATAATTGTAAAACATTCCTATGTGTTCTCATGAAATGTTTTAGCTAATCTCCCAAATAGGGAAGCAAACGATTTTACTTTGGAAATAGCGACATGACAGCTGCTTCTAGAATAAAACTCATGACAACTGTAAATTCAAGAGGGAGTGGGGAAAGTTGCTTACAAGTCACTATTATGCTACATTAATTATTAAAGGCACATAGGAGGAGAGAACAATAAAATAAAATATTTTAAATGCTTCAAAAAGGTAAAACCGCTTACAGGTATAAAAGTGTTTTTATCTTTATATGGCAATAGCCACTAGTGTGCATGAATAAAATCGGATTCACCTAATTCAGCCAAGCATGTAACAAGCCAAATATCTGCTCATTTGGAGACCTTGCTAAGCAAATGGACTTTGTTGTATATAGCCAGCTTAACTTAATTCTTTTCAAGCACAGCACAGAAACAGTATACAAAGTTTCTTATTTCGTAGAAGCAAAACGATTACATTTTTATTATGTCAGTTCCCCCACTGAAAACATGAAGGAAAAAAAATAAAGGGACACAAAAAGTTTACAATTCTGATGTTCTGAAATAACAATTTTAGTTACATACTATTTCCTTTCAGCAAAACTATAGGTCACAGAAAGGAAGTTGAGCCTTGCAGATTTACAAAGAAATAACTATGAATCGCTAACTGTTGCAGCAAAATGTGGGAAATAATTTTCCCTTACCTTATTGTGCCATCAAGTGGTCAACTACATGAAAAACATTTTTGATTTCTGCAGAAAGGTTGCTTGATTTATAACCTTGAGTAAAGTCTGAAATAACTGAACAAATGACACAGACAAGGGCTTTTCATAAATGGGAACCAAAGCTTAATGAAATACAAAAAAAATGCAACACTTTGGGGCAGAATAACTAAAGGGCGAAGTGGCTAACGCTGGCGACTTTTCTCCAGAAATCCCATCTGCAGTGACATCGCCAATTCACAGAGATCTAAACTAAAGAGATCATTGCTAGTGTTTATTCGCACTCTATCGCCAGGCGTCTTTTCTGGCGAGCAGTCATTACTCCGCAAATTCAGTTAAGTGTGAATTTTACTCTTCACCAGAGTTGACTTTGCCACCCCAGACCACGCGAACTGCTAAAATGAAGCAAGATCTTCCTCAATCTGATGTCGGTGACATCATATACCTATTCAAATTTATCCAAGCACAAGACCACTAGTGACTATTCGCTAGTCTTAAACAAGCGCTAGCGAATCTTCGCTATGAAATGCTTAAGAGGTATCGCTAGTAAAAAGTCGCCAGCATTCGGCGCCCAGTACTTCACATTATTTTATTTCGCCTTGCGAAGTGGTCGGAAGTGGTTGATGGTGACAATTTGCTCTTTAATGACCTTACGCCTTTGTGACCAGCCCAAGGCCACCCTTTATCATTGAAGATCTTGGACTCTGAAGATACCCCAGTAGTGCACAACACATTCTCTGGGCATCCATCAGTTACCTGAGCTCAGGTACTGGCTCACAGTATACTTTCTTATTAACATGTATTTCTATAGCGCTAGGGTCAGGGAAAACTATAAAAATGGGGGTTGTGGATGCACTCCTAGGGCTAAGTAAAGTATAATGGAAGTGCTACTGACTTGGCCATTTAATCAGTGCACATTCCCTGATCCCCTCTCAGTAATTCAGTTTAAATGCAAGTGCATATGTTTACAAAAACAAGGGTTTTTAGTTACAAAGTTATGATCATAAAGTTGATAAGCCACCATACCACGTCAAGGTAGACCCCATACGGTGGTCCCTAACTTGTTTACCTCTGGTCATAGTAAAAAAGTTTTAGTACCCCTCTCACTTTTTTCATTATTTCATTATTTAAAAAATGGGCGTTGGTTTGGGCAATCTCGCTCTCTGAAAAGCCACTAGTTAGTGGCGGGGGAGGGTTTATCCCTCAGACAAACCAAGGTTCAGGACACATCTACTTCAATGTTACTATGCAGAGGGGTACTAAACCTTTATAAACATTAGCACTCTTGTTACACGTAGCACACTTATACCTGGTGGTGAGAGATGTCACACATTCACCCTTAAAAGGAATAAGAATGACTTTTTCTAACAAAGGACAATGTATGGATTGATGTCATTTGGCACCAGAAATGCACATGTGGGAGGGTATTTCAATTGTTATTTTCACATTGCACACTGTGTGAGACAGGTCTATGTGAGACCAAAACGTCGGATAAACATGCCATTTTTCATGAAATCTCTATATAGATATATACTGTATAGAGCCAGCTAGATGCTCTCTCAGTAGTCGGTGGGCTGCCAGTCACGCTATTGCTGACACTAACAAACACCTCCCCATAACGAAACCCAAGGAAGAGCTGATGTTACAGTTGCTCTGTAAGAATGAGCTCAATGTACTGTACAATGACCTACAGATGCAGCGGGACCTAACAAAACGTACCTCCTGGAATTGCCTCCTCCCGGAGTGGACACCCCCCGACCGAACTAGTAACAGATGACTTCCTTGAGAGCGGATGGGGGTGCCATTACCTCCTCCCCCTCCATCATGATACAGATATTTAATGGCAAGAACAGACAAATGTTCCTCAAAAAGCCAACAGCCGCATTTATAAGCCATGCTTAACTACTCTGCAAAATTCTGCTGGAAATTTGCAAATTTTTCGGCAAAGCGAAACTGGATAGATTTGCCCATCACTAATCAGAACACATACAGCATTCAGTTTTCTTATCTGGGTATTGGTGTCTTATAAGAGAACTAAACACTGAAAATGAATATGGCTTAAAGGGGTTGTTCACCTTTGAGAACTTTTAGTATGATGTAGAGCAGTGATCCCCAACCAGTAGCTCGCGAGCAACATGTTGCTCTCCAACCCCTTGGATGTTGCTCCCAGTGGCCTCAAAGCAGGTATTTTTTTTTTTATTTTTTTTTTTTAATTACTGGCTTAGAGGCAAGTTTTGGTTGCATAAAAAACAGATGTCCTCCCAAACATTCTCTCCTATAGGCCGCCAGTCCATATAGGGGTTACCAAAAAGCCAATCAGAGCTCCTATTTGACATCCCCTGGACTTTTTCATGCTTGTGTTGCTCTCCAACTCTTTTTTTAATTTAAATGTGGCTCACGAGCAAAAAAGGTTGGGGACCCCTGATGTAGAGAGTGATATTCTGAGACAATTTGCAATTGGTTTTCATTTTTTATTATTCTTGGTTTTTGAGTTTTTAGCAGCTCTTCAATGTGAATTTTAAGAAATCTGGTAACTAGGGTCCAATTTACCCTAGTAACCATGCATTGATTTGAATAAGAGACTGGAATATAAATAGAGAGTCTGAATAGAAGGATCAGCAATAAAAAGTAGCAATAATACATTTGAAGTTTTACAGAGCATTTGTTTTTTAGAAGGGGACGGCGATGCCATTTGAAAGCTGCAAACAAACAGAAGAAAAAGGCAAGCAACTATAAAACTATAAATGAAAACCAGTTTAAGAGTTGCTTAGAATTGGCCATTGTATAACATAATAAAAAGTACCTTAAAAGGTGAACCACCACTTTAAAATGCCATATTTTATGTACTGTTTTTATGGCACCAGCCTAAAGTTTCAGCTTTTCAGTAGCAGCAATGATCCAGGACATCAAACTGGTTATAGGGGGTCACCACCTTGGAAAGTGTCTGTGACACTCACATGCTCAGTGGGTTCTGAGCAGCTGTTGAGAAGTTAAGCTTAGGGGTTGTTACAAATCATCAAGCAGAAAATGAGGTGTCTACTATAAGCTGATGCTACAGGGCTGATTAAATTCTGATGCTAATTGCACTGGTTTCTGTGCTGCCATGTAGTAATTATCTGTATTAATGACTAATCAGCCTTATGTTGTGACTATATTTCTATTATGTGTAATGTATATTTTGAGTGGGTCCCTAAGCTCAGTACGTGACATCAGCACTGGGGCATCTTTGGAGACATGACTCTTCCCTGCTAAAAGGGCTGCGATTGCCTCGGGCTGGTAGAGAAGCCCAAAACATAATTTACAACATTTCTAGTCTACGTCTTTAGTTTAGCTTTAGTTATCCTTTAACAGTTCAGCTTACTTTTGCCAAAACACCCAAGCAGAATTCTCTACTAGCACCAAAAATTAAAGTGTGCTGTGGGCATAAAAAAAACAGACAAAGAGTAACAGCATTTCAGTCCATGTATTTTTTTTTATTGAAAAGACAGTACAGATACCATTTCTTATTTATTCATTATAACCTGTTTGGGCTTTATGTTCAACAATGAAAATAAAAGCCAATTACAGTGCTTTATACAAGAATAGTGAAATACTTTGACAGGTCATTCCATATAGTAGTATCTCTGATAGTCCTCTTAAAGCGAACATTAACCATTCAAGAAGATCCTGTATTTAAACCGACCATATCAAAGCATCACTAAAACTGACTGGTTACTCAGTATTCATCCTCTTCCTCTTCTCCGCCATCACCTGACTCTGTACCCACTTCCTCATAATCTTTTTCTAGAGCAGCCATATCCTCTCTAGCCTCAGAGAACTCCCCTTCTTCCATACCTTCTCCAACATACCAGTGTACAAAGGCCCTCTTAGAATACATCAGGTCAAACTTGTGGTCCAACCTGGCCCAAGCCTCAGCAATAGCAGTGGTGTTACTCAACATACACACAGCACGCTGGACTTTTGCCAAGTCCCCTCCTGGCACAACTGTAGGGGGCTGGTAGTTAATTCCCACCTTAAAGCCAGTTGGACACCAGTCAACAAACTGAATTGTCCTCCTGGTTTTTATTGCAGCAATTGCTGCATTGACATCTTTCGGCACCACATCACCTCTGTACAGCAGACAGCAAGCCATATATTTACCACGGCGAGGGTCACATTTCACCATCTGGTTGGAATATTCAAAACAAGCATTAGTTATTTCTGGCACAGATAGCTGCTCATGATAAGCTTTCTCTGCTGAAATAATGGGTGAATAGGTGACCAATGGGAAGTGGATTCGAGGATAAGGCACCAAGTTTGTTTGGAACTCTGTGAGATCAACATTAAGTGCACCATCAAACCTCAATGAAGCTGTGATGGAAGAAACTATTTGAGCTATTAATCTGTTTAAATTAGTATAAGAAGGATGTTCAATATCCAAATTGCGGTTGCAAATGTCATAAATCGCTTCATTGTCAACCATGAAGGCACAGTCCGAATGTTCCAGAGTTGTGTGGGTTGTCAGGATGGAATTGTAAGGTTCTACCACTGCAGTGGATATTCTAGGGGCAGGATAAACTGAAAATTCAAGCTTTGATTTCTTTCCATAATCAACAGAAAGGCGTTCCATTAATAATGAAGTAAAACCAGAGCCTGTACCTCCTCCAAAACTGTGAAAGACAAGGAATCCTTGGAGGCCAGAACACTGGTCAGCCTGTAAAACAAATATTACAATTAGTCTAAAAAATAAATTTTTATGCTATAGATTCTCAAGTAAGGTAAGCAAACGTTTAATGGGATAATCGAAAAAAAAAAAAAAA
>CM044436.1:57534754-57559663 GCA_024363595.1 Xenopus borealis | reverse complement strand
TTCACAACAAAAATTACTGTGAAAAATCACAATGGCATTCCTATGTACTAACTGCAGGATACATTTCCCCCCCCCCTAAATAAATATGCCCCTAAGAACACTACTATGTAGGATGCAAACATTGTGTGGTATATTCTTTCTCTTCCTCTCACACCAACAGTAGCTTTCTATCAGACCACCTTTCTTCCAAACTGTAGTGTTTATACAAATGGCCTGTGGGTGTCACTGTGCATACACAGGACTTTCTGTACAGCTTGAAAGTGAAAGTAAGACTTACTGCTGTTATGTACTGGCTGCATGAACCTGCTAATAAAGTGTTGTTATACCCTTCTCATCCTCGGCTACCAAACACAATCTTCAAAGAAGCTTGCTACCCAGGCTCTGGACTAATTCCTCCATTGTTCACAAAGGGTTAAGTCTGTAATCTGTTCTTATCCTCCCTCATCTCTACCCAAGGAAACCCTCTTCTGGCAAGTAGACTCCAAAAAAAATAAAATAAAAAAATTAGCCTTGTGGTCAGCTATGTTATGGAAGGGGTGAATGTAGAGCGAATTGGCAGAAAAGCCTGGAGAGAGACGTCTGACGCCCTTTTTCTTGTAGAGATAGCTACTCAGGCTTGCCATCGGGGGCACAGTGGATACTCCTGTACCAGGCCTGGGCCTTGAGGGGGGCCCAACTGTGCTACACCTTTTCAAAGAGCTGGGCCCCCCTTGACAGCCATGAAGCAGTACCGCCTGATCACCCCGAATCCTGAAGCGGCGAAAAGACCTGAAGCCACGAAAATAGACAAAGTTGAAGCCCTGAAGGAACAAAAGACCTGAAGTCACGAAAACAGATGAAGTTGAAGTCCTGAAGCAGCAAAAAGACATGAAGATAGACGAAGCTGAAGTCTTCAGTTCAGTTCCACTGAACACCAATATCATGCCCCTGCCCTTAATATAGAACTACAAAGACGTTTTTGCTGTGATTCTGCCCGATCCGACGCTGGGCGACAAAACGCCCTTGTTAAGTCGGATGCAACAGGAAACAAAGAACGTAATACAAAAGTCTGAAGCTGTTGAAGCATTCATCCAACACGACTTGACTTTTGGATGCAAATGCTGCAAGCTGCGTCTGCAACCGACAGTCGTGTCACATCAGATCAACGCTGCAACACCATCCGACTTTAAATTACTTATCTTATTTCAGTCGCATCCGACTTGACGCGGGTGTTTTGTTGCCCAGCATCTTATTCCTTCTCTTATGCTGGAGATTGTCTGTCATAGAAATTAATGGGTGTGATTCCAAGCATTTTCGTGCAATTACAGAATCATTTTAAAACAAATAAAACTTAAAAAAATGTTTTTTTTTAACAATATACTAAAACAGTACATTGCACTTGATCCCAACTAAGATATGACTCCTTATATAAGGAACCCTATTGTGTTTATTTAATGCTTAAATCACTTTTAGCAGGCTAAAATATGGAGATCCAAATTAGAGCTTCAGGTCTCAAGCATTCTGGATTAAAAAAAATCCTATGCCTGTAGTAAAAATGTATGGAAAAATGTTTGGTCCAATTTTTTAAATTCTGTATTTAGTTTATCCCTAACTGTAATCAGTGCTTTCATCAACATATCTGATGTTATAACAGACACTCTAAAGGATTGGATAAGGAATGTAATATATTTCCCTTAATCTCCTATTGAAGCCTCTGATTCACAAGGTTTACTATAGGGTTTGCTTAAAAATGTATGCAATATGTAAGTTTAAAATGAGCAACAATGAATGCTTGGTTATTATTATTAACATGTATTTCTATAGCTCCAACATATTTTGTAGCGCTGAAGGTTTTACAGGGTCACTGGGGATTATTTTTAGGCAAATTTGCCCATGGGCAGTTACCTGTAGCAAACAATTAGTAATTAGCTGCAAGTAGGACAATTAATGCAGCAATTTGACTGGTTGCCATGTGTTGCTGCACATGGACAAATCTGCTCATTCTTGATAAGTGACCCCCTACTTGTTGGCCCTCTGCTGCTCAGAACCCACCATGGGGTCTGCTTCCCCTTTTACACCACTGCACTATGCTGCTGTCAATTAAATGTTCCGGTTTGATCCCTATATCAAGATCCCACTTTAATGCAACATGTAGATTCTTCTTTATGTCAACTGCAAATCTCTGGAATATGGCGGTAACAGTACATCATCTACCTTCCTGAGTGCTTCGGTGCAGCAGAAATAATCTTTGAAGTTTTCCCTGAATAGAATCATATGATACACAGCATGAAAGCAATACTTAGGGACACATTTACTAAAGGTCGAAGTGAAAATTCAAATTTCGAATTCAATTCGAATTTAAAAAAATTTGAAATTTTTAAGTACTTGCCCTTTAAAAATCCTCCAGTGAGGTCTCTGACTGCTTGCTGCGTAGTAATTATATATATATATATATATATATATATACACACACATACACTTTGGGGCAGATTTACTAAAGTTCGAAGTGAATATGTGAATAAAATTCAAATGAAAAATACTCTAATTTTGGGCCACTTCGATTATGGAATAGCCCAAAATTAGTTTTGAATAGCAAAAATTTGAATATTCGACAAGAAGAATTTTAGAAGTACTGGCCCTATAAAATCCTTCGACTTCGCCACTGTAAAGCTGGCTAATTGCCATTTTAGCCTATGGGGGACCTCATAGAACCTGTCCTGAAAAATTTGCTAAGCCCCGAGAATTCAAAGGATTGATTTTTCAATTGATCGAAAATTCGTCCCTTAGTAAATCTGCCCCTAAAGGCCCCCATACATGGGCCGATAAAAGCTGCAGACAGACCGAGTTTGCCCGTGTGTGGGGCCATCTGATGGGCTTTCCCGACCGATATCTGGCCGAAAATTGGTCAGTTCTTGATTGGGCAGGTTAAAAAGACCAGTCGGATCGTGGGCACATCTCTGCATGTATTCGGTCCCGCGATCTGACCGCCCGTATGGCCTCCATTATGATCCGATAATTAGGCTCTAAAATCCACGATCGGATTAGCCTGATATCGCCCACCTCAATGTGGGCATATCGGGCAGAGATCTGCTCGTTTGGCGATCTCCTTGTCTATGGCCACCTTTAGTGTACTAAAAACGTCACTTTCAGATTATTTGTCTTCCAGTTTAATAAATAAATGCAGTTGTGCATGAAACTTTGTGAACCCTAAATTTTCTACATTTAAAACATAATCTGATTTTCAAAAAGTTAATAAAGTAGACAAAAAAAAACGGATTTAAACAAATGAAATAAAAAATGTTTATTTTTGGTCATGTATTTATTGAAACAAAAATCATCCCAAAACATATCTGCATGTGGCAAAAGTAAGTGAATCAGTTTTCACTCAGCATTTGGTGTGACCCCTGTTAAAGAAGAATAAAGTGAATGTGATGGAAACTGCAAGTCAAAGTACTGACGTTAATCCAAATGGAATGTTGTGGAAAGACCTAAAGTGAGAGGTTCATGTGAGGAAGAATGGGCTAAAATTCCAACAAGTCGATGTGCAGGACTGATCAACAGTTACCACAACTTTAGTTGCAGTTATTGCTGCACAAGGGGTCACACCAAATACTGAGAGCATGATTCATTTACTTTTGCCACACACAGGTATTTATATAACACAGATGTGCAGCACTTCTCAGAAACTCTGCTTATACAACTAAATATTAGCTCAGTGATTCAAAGGAAAGCAAAATCTTGAAACGTTTTTCAGTTTATACAGTGAATGTCTGAGTTTGTAAAGAAGACTGCTATTTTTTTTTTTTGAACAGCCTTATATTCCCTTTTCTTCACTTCACTTTCTGGAAGAATAACACATATTTTTCCCGTTTCGATTTGAAATAGATTTTGCAGTGTTCCCAATTTTTTATTACAATCAATCACATTGGGATCTCTTGAGTGTCACACAAATCTCAATTGATTTTTGTGCCTATATCTCTTAAATTGACTGCTGACTGAACTGTTAAACTAAAAGAGTAGACTAGTAATGTTGTACATCATGTTTTGTGCTTCTGTATCAGCCGAAGGCACCCACAGCCCTTTAGCAGGGAAGATCTGTGTCTACAAAGATGCCCAGTAGCTCCCCATCTTCTTTTCTGCTAATTCAATGCACATGCTCTTTGCTGATTTCAGTTACTGAGCTTAAAGGCCACCTCAAAATATTCAGTACAGATGGAATATAACTGTCACAGTATAAGGCTGATTAGTAATTAATACAGATAATTACTACATGGCAGCACAGAAACCAGTGCAACTATTATCAAAATGTAATCATCAGCCCCGTAGCATCAGCTTATATTACAGACAAACCTCATTTTCTGCTTGATAATTTGTGACAACCCCTAAGCTTAGCTTCTAAACAGCTGCTCAGAGACCACTGAGCATGTGAGTGTCACAGACACTTTCCAAGATGGTGACCCCCTGTGACAAGTTTGACGCCTTGGATCATTGCTGATATTGACAAGCTGAAACTTTAGGCTGGTGCAATAAGTTCAGTACATAAAACAAGCCATTTTTAGCCCTATTGCTTTTTAGGGTTTAATTCTCCTTTAAGATTTAACTGTTTTGTTTTTGTTTTCACATGATCCTTGTTTTGACAGTTTATGGTTGATTAACCAATTTCTCTTACATTTTCTTTCTTGACCTCATACATTTTCTATATATTTTTTTCTCCCTTTTAAAATTGATTGTTGGAAATAACAATGCATGCATTATTTTTTACCGTAATATCTATCTTGTACTTCTAAAAATGGTAATAAATCCTCTTGACTAGAAATGGTTTCCCCATCCAGCATCCATAACATTCTGCAACTGTTGTGTTTTACTCATTTAAGGAGTGCCATAAAAGTTGTATTTTCCTGTTCCAATAATATATTAATAGTGTCCTTCAATACTCTTCAACCCACTATAGCTTAATCCTCTGCTTATAAATTGTGTTCGACTTAATATGCTCCTTAATTCTTCTGGACAGTCATAGTGAAAACAAGGCTTCTCTGGGGTTGTCTCAGCCAAACTCAGGACATGATGAAAGAATATTCTGCTCTTTGCAATATGAACACTGGCTGGAATGTTTGTGCAATGTTTGGTAACACTATTATGCAATGTTGAGGACACATCATGCCTCTGAGAAGAAGGTGTTTATGTTGTGCTAGACTGAAATCCTTGAAACCCATGAACACACAGCTTGTTTTCCCCCTTGCTACAATTCTAATATATTTTCTGAGGCTCCCCAGAGAGATTTTATTTGCTCAAGCACAACATGGTGTTTTGATCAGCTGAATACGATTGCTTGATTTAGTAATTTGTCAGTTTGTGAACATTGAATAACAGGTGCTGTTTGAAGTATCGATTAGACACAGAATGTCTTCATAGAAAGATGACTCAAGGCTTTGTACAATATATAACACAAAACATTGAAAATGGAGCACAGTATGCTTTATTGAAATCACACTACGGATGAACACAAAATTCACAGGTGAGCTCACTGAAGGGTGCCAAATGCTATGCACCCCCAGTGATTATAATCACTTACCTCTTTTTAATTTAAGTAGAGCACTGTTTTTTTAATATAAATATATGGCAAATAAGTTCTATAAAAATACAATGGTATTCGACAGAACATGTCTGTTATCTCCTATGTAACCTGTGACATTTAGCAATATTTTAAGTTAAATGGCTTGCCCCCATGGCTACACAGCTTGTTTTTATAAAATACAGTAGTGTTTCTGAAGCAAAATTACTTTTACCAGGGCATGAGTACAAATGACTTTAAAACTTAATTTTTTTGGTGTTACTGATTCTTTAAATGTGATACAGCACAGTAGTTCCCACCTTTATAGCATGCACTCGTGGAAAGGATAACATCTCAACGGTCAAACTAGGGCCCAATGATCGGATCATAATGGAAGTGATACGGGCGGTCGGATCACGGGACCACATAAACGTAGAGAGGCGCCCGCGATCCGACTGGGTTTTTTAACCTGCCCGATCGAGATCTGGCCAGCTTTTGGCAAGATATCGATCGGGGAAGCCCGTTGGATGGCCCCATACACGCCCAATAAGCTGCCGACAGCATTTATCAGCCCGTGTCTGGGGCCTTAAGGCTTTCCTTGACCCAAAACCCTTTTAGAAAAAGCCTAGACTTTTATGAAAAATTTCAATATCAACATCAAACAGCTGCTATAGAAATGCCGAGTGTGATATCTTCAGTTTTAAACTATGTTTTTTGCTCAGTGTTACATTTGTGAATGTTATACACATCATTATAGGATTAATATTCTATTACAACATCAAGTTACAAACAGTGCTAATGCAAATGACTGCAATATAAAAATGTTACAAAGCATGACAAGAAGGTTTACAAGGACCAAGAATACAGGTTCTATATTTTCTCCATAAATATGTGATGACAGCAGGCTGAGTTTTTTACCCCATCATTATAACCGATTTCAAATGGTGCTAGAAAACAAAAGACTCTGAACACCAGAAGAAATCAGTCATCCTTTAAAAGGGCGCAATGATCCGTTGTTGCAAAGATTTTAGAATGAGATCTTGGGTGTCTTTTATCATATACAGGTCCTGCGAGACCTGCCAAAATAAAATGTCATCTAGTCTAGTTAAGGTTTCAAATAGGACACAGTGAATATTGTTACCCATGGTAAAATATATGGGTAAAAGATATAGAGAGCATTCAGCCATGTGTAATACAGTGAAAACATTTATAGAGAAATTGACTTGCTACAGAACACAAACATCTGAAGTTAGCATCCCCCCCCCATAAACCATATATACACAATGAGGGGCAGGTGCTTAGTCCAAGCATCATGAGGTTAATATTTTTACCCCTAAAATCTGTTTGTCAGTTGTGCTTCAGACAGATGACAACTAAAATCTACCTGCTGATTGGCTGATGTGGCTTACTAGACTTGGTGCAAGGTGTTTAACTATTATTCTATTTCACTCTGCAGACATAATGCTAGTTAGTTACTTATTGGTACAAGTATGTGATCCATTATATAGAAACCCATTTTCCAGAAAGTTCCGAATTACGGACATGCTGTCTCCCATAGACTCTATTATTATCAAATAATCAAAAAGGGAAACCAAAACAAAAGCCCATGATGCATTATGGGAGAAAAAAACTCTCATTTTTGATATTTAGGCAGTGCTATATGTATGGCATGAGACAAGTAAATACCTTCTGATTTCAGAAGGCTTCACTTTGCATGCTATCAATTCCTAAAAATGATTTCCTTTTTCTCTGTCATACTAAAACAGTACCTTGTACTCGATCCAAACTAAGATATACAAACCCAGACTATTGGGTACAGTTAATGTTTACATGATTTACATGATTTTCTAGTAGTCTTAAGGTGTGAAGATTTAAATTACGTAAAGACCCCTTATCTGGAGAGATCCAAGTCCTGAGCATTCTGGATAATAGGTCCCATACCTGTCCCAAAATGGGTTATTTTATCCTCTTAAGTAAAACAAAACACTATGCATTAAGTATAAAACACATATTTGGTAGAATAATAAACACAGGGATGGCTAGGTTTGCAGACTGCTAGATTAAAATTGACAAGATTATTGATTATCAAGCCAATGACAGTTAAAGCAAGTAGTAAAATAAGTAATTTTACTTGGTTGGAAAGTATTAAACGGTTATCTTTTTTATGTTGTATATTCCAGAGAGTCCTGGGGGCTGTACACGTGTGGTATAGCAATTCTTACTGTACTGCATATGCTCAATGTACGTTTGCCTTACTTTGAAATACTGCTTTATTCATTTATTGTAACTGCCAAAATACAGGGACAGCTTTACCATAGTATTAGACGTAAGTGGCAACATCCAACATCAGTTCAATCAGTTCAACGCTGAAAAAAGAATAAGCATTGAGTTAATACAGTGCAAGTTGACATGGGAATGAATCGGTTGTGTTACTATGAATCAATAGTATTGTGTACAAAGGATTGTAAATCATAAATCTGCCCCATAGTCTGCAGAGTGATATGAATACTCAAGTAATTGTTATACAAGAAACACACATAATTTCTATTTCCAGCATTTTGAATGAAGGACACTGTATTTACCAGTTTCTTTACTTGGTGTTGCCATCCTTTCAGGAGTTTGGTAGTGTAGAAATTCTCTTTCTAAGGACACTGATTTCATATGGTGCTAGACATTGTGCAGGTAAATCTAAACCACCACATGAAACCAGCCTCCTGAAAAAGCGATATAGACTCTTAGTTCTCCTGTAACACCATTTTGTGATCAAGATCGTGAAGCTATGGTACAAAGAAATCCATGTTTTTCCTTACTGGTGATAAAAGATGCAGAACACAACAAATGCAAACAAAGCTAGCAGTAATAATTTGGATCAACATCCGCCTCCACAATATGTAACCCTGTACATACATTTAACATTTAATCTCAAATAGTTTGTTAGCATAAATCAAAACCTCAGAACATATCCCCTGTCTTGTATAAGTATAGTGGAAGTGCATGGCCACATAAAAGCAAAAAGTTGCAGGCCAAGAATATACACAGTGCCCTTAATAGGCAATGTAGTCCTTTCTTCAGAATAGCTTTCTTACATGTACAAGATAAAGGCTTGTCACAGATGACATAACTATCTTGCTCTCCCTTTGGATTGTGGGCTTCTGGTTTTGTTGCACCTACATAAAATTGTCAGGGTGGTGTATGACCAATTAAATCTTCAAACATTGTTAACACTCTGATAAAGCAGTTGTGAATGTGGGTTATATTGTTGGTAAACCATGCCAGAGTGCAAAACTAGATTTCCTGAAGGCAAATGATTCTGTTCAGTAGGGGGAAATGTGCCCTATTTTTATAGGGTTTCCATTTCCTTAAGAAAGATGTGAATAAATATATATTGTGATGCTGCACCAGTGGCAGAGTTTATATTGTCCTTGGCTCTGACTGTGCTGTGTATGTCCTACTCTGATACCACGTGCCAGTCAGGAGACAACATTCAGTAAATAAACCTGCGGACTGTGTTACTGTGACTCAGCATAGAAGGAATAAAAATAGCTGTGAAGAAATTACAGGTTAATACTAGAAGCAATTCTGGCAACACCGAAACCTTCTCCCCCCTTAGGAATCTAGAGCTGGTACAAAAACAAGTACTCAGAGAAAACATTTCATCTATCTTTAGAATGGAAGAATTATAAACTACATAATGCACATAATCATACATTAAAAAACAAATAAAACTACTCATAACCCCCCTGCCCACTCAGGATCCTTCTTCTCTTCCTCTTGTGGAAAGATTGCCATTCCCTGTGAAGTCTGAAAGGGCCCAAAGAGGAACAGCTTGTTCAATTCACTTAGTTGTTCCATTCAGTTCATGTTTGCATAATCCCTTCAAAAACAATGATTAGAGGAATGTCTTGTTAACCGTTTTTCAAAGCAATGTTTCCCAAAAAAAGGAACAGACATTGTGGGGGTTATTTACTAAAACTGTTTTTTTTTCATATTTTACCATAAAAAAACTCAACCTAACTCCCATCCACATAATCTTAAAGTATCAGATTAAAAAAAACTCAAAAAATTCCAGTTTCATTTAGAATTGTACAACTTTATCAAATTGCCATTCGAATTTATCGAGCAAAAACCAGCATCCATTACCCCAAAATTTGTGAAGGTTAAAAACCTTTTCAAATGGTTAAAGGGATAGCTGCCATTGTTTTTTTACATGATTTCTACAGTATTTTCAGGGCATAATTAATCTTGAAACATTTGTGTTTTTGTTCTTCCTCTAAAAATTTGAGTTTTTCACAGAAAAAACTCAACTAGAAATAAATTGCGTTTTAATTATTTAAAAGTGTCTTGCGTTAGATTTGTGGTTGTCATGCCTATTAGATATAAAAAGTAGCAGGTAAACGTGCATCTGAACAGCAATAGCAATACAGTATACCAGAATTATTGTTAAAAAAGGACCATTGTTGCTATTTCTTGCAATTGCCACAAAAGGGCGCTGTATAACCGCATAAAAGAGAAATGTCATCCTGGGAATGATTGGTGTTACTTCTTGCACTGGTAGTGTTATTCTGACAGCCTTGTTAGTAGAACATGAAATATAGAAATCAATACATTTCCTACATACTATAATGATATACCCTGATGGAGACTGTGGCACATACATTTCTTTTTCATCAACGCTATAAATCAGTAAAGGACAGGCAGACAAGCATGTATTGTCTTCTGCATGTTAAACTGTTATCTTAATATCTATTATACAGGTGCTACCAGCAATATCATTAAAACACCATGCTGAATGTATGCCACATACCACTTTATGGTACACAACAATAAATTACGAATTATAATATATTCTCTTTGCAGATTTAGAGTAGTGGAGCTCACAATTGTCATCTTCCGGCTTTTCTGCCTTCTTCGGGAAGTAAACGGAGTATCTGCGCATGCACAGCTAGAGCATTCTTCTCGTTTTCGACAACTGCGCATGCAACAAAAGTGACGGAAATTGCTGAATGAAAGGAAGAGCTGGAAGTTGACATCCGTGAGCTCCGCTGCTCTGAATCTGCAAAGAGAAGTAAATAAAGATTTAGGGGCAATTACCGGAATTTACACCTAAGCTGGGGGCAGCAGGGGGGCTATGTAGGGTAGGGGTTTCTATGAATAAAGGGTTTGGTTCTCCTTTAAATCCAGACCCTAGAAATTTAAAAGTATATTTAAAATTCTTCCAGGACAGGTTCTGACTTTAAGGAAGCAATCTGATGCTTGGTATTTTAACTAGACAGGAGTGACAAGAACTTGAGTACACTTTGGGGGGTGTATAAGGCCAGTCAAACAAAGGGCCAGAGTAAATGGTTTTGCACCCCCAGTTCCAGGTGGAGTATCATAGGGTCTGTATGTAATTTGTTTAATATGGAAATATGAATAACGTGTAATTTTTAACAGTTTGAGTTACAGGATATTTCTTCCTTTTTGTTGTAGGCTTCCTTTAATGATGACAGGAGACTCTCCAGCAAAACAGTTTTTCCACAGATCCCAGCATTAAGATTCCTTTGTTGAAATTTTCAATGAGATACCCTAGTGGAAGAATAAAGAATCACTTAATAAATAATTATACAATGTAGGTTAAAATAAATCAACTAATAGATGCACTGCAATACTAAACAGTATTGTAGCCACACCCAATTAAGAACTTGTTGCTTTAGGAAATACATGGCCTAATAATGACCTTCAGATTTTCACTCTAGTGCAAACTTTTCCATGTTACTCAAGTCTAATTTTAAGCATTAAAGCGGTAATTTAGTAATGACGAGTACAACTGGTGTATATTCTGATGGGTGCAAATTAGTGTTGCGTTGGTATCAGTCAAGCAAGATCATGCAAAAGAATTGCAAAAGTTTGTTACACTGCATCTCTCCTTTTCTGCTCAAGCAACTTCAGCATCAATTAATATGCTACAGCAGCACCCTCAGCAACCACAACTAGTTCCATAAACACAGGCTAGATTTCTATTGTTTCACATTGTTTCAAATTCTTCAGTCTGTGGAATCAGGTATGCTTGTGTAGTAATAGAATTACATTTCGCTTTTATTCTACAGTAGAACTCCCATTTTACATACCTAGATTTTATGGTTTCCCGGATTATTCACAGATTATTTGCAGTCCCGTGTTCATACGTTCCGTTTATTTTGTCCAGGATTTGATGTATTCCCGTTTGTTTGTTTTGTGTGGTATCTTGAGAAATGTAAAAGTGGGATTCTATTGTAGGTCAGATAGTGTTTAGAACATAAGCCCAAATGAATCAGATAAAAAGGGGGTATTTTTTCTATTTTAGGGTGATTGCAGATGGGAAGATTTGTCAGGAGCAGTTAAATCTGGGATACAGCAGGAGACAAATCTAAGAATGCTTTCCCACCTGCAATAAAGTAAAATGCCAGTAAGAAAAAAATACTTGTTGCTTCATTTTCCAAAGTTGCCCAAAGCTGCCTTGTGAGGAAATTTCTGAGGCAATTTGTTACTGGAATATGTATAGGTGGAGGACTGAATAGAAAGATTACGAAAAAAAGTAACAATAACTATACAATTGTAGTCGCAAGAGAGCAACAGCTTTTGTAGGCTGGGGTCAACGCCCCCCATTTAAAAGCTAGAAAGAGGCAGAAAAAGAAGGCAAATAGTTAAAAAACGACAAAAAATAAATGAAGACAAACTGCAGAATTGCTAGAGCATACTAAAAAGGAAAGAACATACTAAAAGATAACTTAAAGGTGAATCATCCCTTTAAAAATAAGAAATCCAGCCAATGTCATATGCAGCCCTTTTCAGTTGGCCCAAGACCTGATTTAAGGGCTTTTAGGGCTCAATGGGCAAGATCCAGATTTTATTTCTTTTTCATGATAATGAAAAGATGGTCGTTTGAAATTTATTTTGCTTTTATTGCTAATAGTGAATTTGTAAAATCAGCACAACCATGTGGCAGGGCATATCAGCGGCCAGTAATTTCATAATCACTGCATAATGAATAAAATCTCTTTGATCTTGAACAAAATGAAACAAACGAAAGCAATAGTTTTGGCCCAACGAACACACCTGTATGGCCACATTTACACACCAATCTAATCATATTTTTTTTTACAAAGAAATACTGTTACAACTGGAAAATAATTTCTTGTTTTGCAGCTTTAGCTTCTCAGTTAGTAAAAAAATATTTGGAGCAGCTACGTAAAAATGGAAGGATCATATATAAAAGCTCAAATTCGTGCTTCACCATGACGCCATTATAAAAAATACTTGGCTGCACTAATTAGTAGATGTATTAAATACTCTTACCTTTAATTCTTTTCTTTTGAAGTCAGAAATTCTGAACTGAAGTGACTTTACCTTTAATTTATTGCACATGCTCTCCACTTGGCAAAATAACCGTGGCCCAATCATCAGTCAGTAAGGGAGTTTGTTAACTGAAGGGATTCTGGGCTTACCTGTCAAAAGGGAAAAAATGCAATATTTTAGTTGGTTGCATTGACTGGAACGTGGGGCACCTCCCCAAGGTGTACATCACTTTTCAGACCTTGTTTTCCTTAACAAGTGACTAATAAAAATATGTTGTAAAAGAACTTTGCAAATAGACTAAATACGACTAGTTGTAGAGAATGCAGTATATCAGTATACCTAGCACCTCTTATATAAACAACAAATATGTCTGTGAAGGTTCTCATTCATCCAGGTCACGGAATATCTATAGTAATAAGTCAGATCAACTGGTCTTGCTGTATTGTTTTCTCTAAAGGAGACCTATTACAATAAATTCAAACAAAGTGCAAACAAAGAAAGATTTCTGCTGACATAGCCTATAACAATTAGAGAGCTTCCATTATATCTCGAGGCTCCAAAAAGTTCAAGGGGCAAATTTACTAAAACTTCACCAGTTACGGCTTTGCAGTCATTACAAAACTTTGCCAGGCGAAAATTTGCTCAGACAACACAAATTTACTAAGTTGCGACGTTACGTCCCAGTGATGATCACTGGCAAATTTTCTCAAGTGTCACTTCGGCAGAGTGAGCTAATCAAAGGGAAGCTGCACTATTGTTTAATTCTGCCTAAAGCAACGTCGCTAGAGTTCTTGCGCTCAGTCTAATTTGCATACAGCAGGCAATTTAAAGTGGAATGGAGCTATGTATGTTACATGGCGCATCTAATACATTACATTTACACTGATAACTAGACATGCCAAGGGAACATTAATAAAGTCAATAGAGTTGTTTCAATGCCCTACACATAAGCCCACAGTTACATATTGTGCCATGTGCCATAATTTTATGGAGGAAACTGGTTACCCAAAGAAAAATGTTATGCTTTTTGCAGCCTAACAACCTGTAAAATATGAAAAGTCGCCAGTTTGTTTTTAACTTTACAAGAAATTTACAATCTGAATATGAACTAAGTAACTGGACATTGATGAAGATGTATGCACTCCAATGCACTTCGCAAGCTAGAGGTAACGTTCAGTAAAATCTGCATCTTAGTGAATTTGCCGAGTAATGACTATTCGCCAGAGCGAAAATTCGCCTAGCATTAGAGTGTGAATCAACACTAGTGTCTGCCTCCTTTGTTAGTGAAGTGACTCACGCTCCTATTAGTAAATCGGTGGACTGGCTGAAAACGGTAACGCTGGCAAATCATGGCCAGCATTTCAGTAAATCTGCCCCTAAATCTGAAAATACTCCATCTTCAACCTGTTAAGGTCAATGGCAGAGGTCCTATATGCAATTTAAAAATAGTACTGCCTACCCTGGGTTTCAAATGATAATCCGAACATTTCTGCCTTTTCCGTCGATTTCACGAAAAATTCTGAAGTAGCAGTTTTCGTGTGACAATCCAAAACGGTTGCAGTTTTTAACCCTTATTTTATTGATAAATAAGCGGAAACCTTCGATTCTAGTTTGATCAGATATTGTTATTTAAAAAAAACAGAAAACATTTAGATTTTGATAAATAACCCCCAGTGTCTATTATGCTGCAAAGCATGTCAGACCCTAAAAACTATAATTGGCAGCACCACACCAATTCTTAAGAAATAATCATAGTATAATAAGAATAAGGCATTTGGTTTTCATTTAAATATGTCTCTACATGCAATGGAAATCCCTTAGGGGTAGCTGAGCATGTCGGCAAACTTGTATCCTGCACATGTTAAGTTGGCCATAGAGGGGCAGATAAAGCTGCCGATATTGGTCGTTTAGACAAATTCGGAAGCTTGTCTGCCTGTGTATGGGGACTTCCGACGGGTCTTCCCAATCAATATCTGGTAAGGCTTATTTATTATCACATTTTCCAGAATATTTTCTTTGCAGGAAAAACTAATTTCCCCGATTTTATCGGTTTTCTTTTCCGAAAACCACGTGGTTACATCAGAAACACCTATTAAGTATGTGAAGAATTTTAATGAATACAAATACATAATTGTCTTATAAATGACACACCTTAGAACATGACCCACACAATCTCGTTACATTCCATGGACTAAAAAAAAATGTATTCTGCTTGTAATAAAAGCTTCAAATGCCTTGGCGCCAGACGGTTCAGATCTTGTCATCCCCTGCCTGAACAGGCCGGGAGAAAAAGGGTGGACTGAAAATCCACTGTCATGAAGAAACCATTTTAGACATGGTAAGATAAAAGTGCAAGCGTAGTCCATACCTAGTGAGCTCAGGCAAAACACTAATGTAGAACCAACACATTCAGCACCACTGATGAATTTGAATAATTTCTAGGTGTGCTGCAATTAAATCAGAAATCTTTTATTTTTTTTATTTTTTAGATTTCAAAGGGCAAGTTCTTGAAATTAATATGAATGCAGAAAACTGACCAGGATATATAGTTCTAAAGTAAACCAGATTAACTTGTGATTGCCTATAAAAAATGTTTCACCATCCTCTCTATACACAGAAACATGTGCATTAGGGCAATGACAATGCCGTTGGCAACTAATCTCCAAATGATGTAAATCAACAGTGGTAAAACATATGGGGCACTTAGTTTTTGCAAAGTCGTCTGAAGTTTCTTGCTTAATCACTACTGTGTACAGGGAACATTGTTCAAATCCAATATTCATATCTGTCAGTTTAATTAGTTAAATTTTAGTGAAATGAGACAGCACACTGCAGATATTGTGGAAACTTTACCTTATATAGGAGGTGTGTCTCGCAAGATCAGTTTCTAGTCTTAATTCCTACATTTTTTTTCCAGTAGGAAATCTGGAAAATTCATTTGATGATGGGTGATGAGAAAACATTTCCTGACAACTTCTCACAATGGGATACATAAAATGACAGGTAATGGAGCTTTCAGAAAGCTTTACTTTGAGTTTAATAGCAAATGTGCAGCCTCTCCATTTCATCAGAACTACAGAACATGTACTTAAAATAGGCAAGACGTCAGACAATTAAAATGCTTTAATTCATATCTATGAACTACTAACAAACAACTGGGTTGAGTTTATTTACAGAAAGAAATAAATATGCAATGAGAACAGTTAGATTTCTGTAGTACTGGAGAGTTATGGCTGACGGGGGGAGCTGAAAGACTATTTATATTTGTTACCTAGAGGACTGACCTAATTAAAGATTAGGTTCATTTGGGATCACGTGATTAGGAAGTTTGTAAAGAAGCGGCTTAGTTTTAGACCTGGCTTGTATGGAAACCAATGGACAGCACAATACTGCTAAAACTACTGATATACTTTTGGGAGGATTATGGTTTTGTACATTTAAATATTATCAATAAAAGGGTTGTTCAGATTTAAATTAAATTAAAGGGGAAATAATGTGAAAATGAAAATTTAATACAAGCTTCATCATACTGAAATAATAAACTTTCTAAATATAATTGATTAAATATTCTGTATAGTTTCTGATATAATCATGTTTATCTTCACTATCCCTCTCTCAGCATCTATTTCTGTAAATTCTGTCTTTTAGCGGCAGTTGGGTGTCAGTAATCCATTGGCAATTAGATCCAATATACCTTACAGTTGGGGCTTCCTTTCCCAGCAGATGAATTAGAGCTCACTCAAATAACGGATTCCAGTGCAAACAAAATAACTGCCTTTTACACAAATCCTGCATGTAGAGAGACATGATGTTTGCTGGTTTTAAAGAGATTCTGACACCTGAAGTCAAACTCTTTTTTACCTCTATTATAATAACTGGCTTTGAAAGCTACTTCTAACTTTGCCATAAGGTATTTGCATGATGCTTTTCCATTACCTGTCTGATCCCCCATGTTCCTGTATGAGGGGGCTGCCATATTTGTGCACCCGGCATCTGTTATCATTAGAAACTGTAACTAACAGACTGAGATTGGACTGTTAGGCTGGCAAAGTAAGAGTGTCAGGGTGTCAGAGAGTCAGGCTTAGAAATTTCAGCAGTTATATACAAAAACAAACCTCTCAGCAAAAAATGATCAACATGACCTATAGGTAACAATTAATGTACATTCATATGTTAAATTTCATTTTTTAGTGTCAGTATCACTTTAAGAGAGTGAACTCTATTCATCTTCTAGGCAAAAGGAGCCCCCTATAAGATATATTGAATCTAACTGTTAATGAATATCTGACACCCAACTCCTGCATGAAGAGAGAATGAAGAGAAACAGATGCTGAGAAAGGGATAGTGAAGATAAACATGATTTCAGAAACGGTAAAGAATTTTTAATTGATTATATTTAGAAAAATTCTTATTTCAGTGTACTAAAGCTTATATTACATTTTCATTTCTGTGATAGTTACCCTTTACCTTTTAGTATAATGTAGAGAGTTATATTCTGAGGCAATTTGTAATTTTGTTTTACTTTTCATTATTTATTATTTAAGTTTTTATTCAGCAGCTCTCCAGTTTGCAATTTTGTGCAGTCTGGTTGTTAGGGTCCAAATTACCTTAGCAACCATGCAGTTATTTGAATAAGAGACTGGAATATGAATAGGAGAGCGCTTGAATAGAAAGATCAGTAATACAAATTAGCAATAAATGTTTAGTCTTACAGCGCTTTTGGTTTTTAGGTGTGGTCATTTGAAAGCTGGAAAAATAATTCAACCGTAAAAAAGAAAAAAAAAACATTAAGGCCAATGGAAAAGTTGCTTCTATAACACAATAAAAGATAAATCCAATGTGAACAACCTCTTTAATGACTGTTTTGTGTAATATATGTTGGGAATACCAATTATTGTCTCTAAAAAACGTCTAGAACAAGTGTTCAGCTTATAGCGAAAAACACAGACTGCAATAACCCATAAATATGGACAACAGTATTTCTAGGGGGATTCCAATTGTGTGAGCTATAAGCACAATAATTGACCATGACTCCTAAGTTTCTAATTACTATTGTCTAAGAATGTGTACTCATGGGGACGTCCTGTTAATTCCACAGAGAACCATTTTGGGTGTCAATAAAAAAACATGACATAGGTATACATGTATGAGGTCTATTATCTCGAATGCCAGAGACCTGGGGATTTCAAGATAACTGATGCCATAAAATGATTCAATCTTCAGTGTTAGATGAATGAAACAGGTGTACTCTATAACAAAGATTTAACAACTTTGTGACGGTTAGGATAAATGGACTTTATCTGCAATACGATATAATACAGAATAACATGTTTAATAATAAATACATTTTTTACAGCCATTTGAAGTGTTGGGAAAACATACTACAGCTATGGGATCTGTTATCCTGAAACCCATTATCCAGAAAATACCAATTTAAGGAAGACCATCTCCCATAGACTCCATTGTAAAAAAAATTATATAAATTTTCTCTGTAATAAAAAAATCATACCTTGTACTTGATCCCAACATAAGATATAATTACTCCTTATCGGAGGCAGAAAAATCCTATTTGGTTTAATTAATGTTTAACGCTAGTTAACCTCACCTTTACTGTGAATCCAAGAAAAATTTGGCTTTGTCGCTCTTTCAGAACAAACTGGATCTATCAATATATTTTACTGTATATAGAGGCAGTTTAGCAGAAGTTGCAGCTGTCACTTTAACAATTGACAGCTTCCATTTGAATAATGCTTTGTTTTTAGCAATGGCCAGTCCCAAGTCCTGGTCCCAGAATAAAAAGGTTGCAGCAGATACACAGAGCAATGGTTTTCATAGTTTCAGATGACACTAAATTTTTCAAACTAATTAATTCTGTCCAGAATGTGATATTCTTGTAATCCAAAGTAAAGGGTTGTTAATAATCTGTACAGCTGATGAGGAATTGAATGTTCTGCTTCCAATTAAGTGGCTCTGTGCCAACAACTCCACTGTGTCCAGGCCCGTTGGGCAGTTTACTTTAAAATGTAAATGGTCTGCTCACCTAAAAATGCAAATTAGTTCTGGCTTTAATATGTAAATGAGCTAATAACTTTAGAAATGTAAATGAGCTGTCTGTAATAGCTAGCCACAGCTTAGCTGATGCCTGCATTTGTTAGTGATCATACCTGTATTGGCATATGAGAGGAACAAGGAAATCTGACCAACTTCAGTTAGTAATATTAGAGTTGCTTTCTGTATACCCAATCCCTTATGCTTATGATAGGTATGTTGGCAACAGGAGGATCTGTGCTCAGAACAATTACTTCAGACTACATTAATTGCATGAGACAGCACCTGCCAGGGTACATGGTCCAGCTGGGGGCACACAAAGGAAAATTTTGAATATACTGTAAGTATAGGGCCACTAATCCAACTGATATACGATAGAAACTAGGGTGAGATTTGTTATAAGGTCCAGTTCAAGCACATAGGGTGTATAATATTGCTGGGGATTATATGGTAATGGACTCTTAAAAAAAAAAAATATATATATATATATATATATGTATATTAATAAACACTAGTTCTAGTTAACCTTGGGATTGGAAATATATATCATGCTTTGCATGTCCATGAATACATGGGCTGCTTTGATATTTTTGCCAGGGCTCCTTTTTCCTCCCAGTCCGGCACTGACTGTGTCCGTAAATCAAAATAGTAAAGTAGGGAGAACTCCAGCAGACTCTCTGCAAAACTTTTATTCTACGTTGTAACCACAACCATAACTATGTATAAATATATAATGGGACCATGCAATTAATCTCTTTATTCACAAATTAGAAAAAGGAGATTTGCTTTTAAGATGCAAAAATAGTTTTTACAGCGGTATAAAAACATATGAAAAAGGTTAATCTTGATTATGGTTTTTCAAATGAAATCACCTAAATAACTACAGGGGTTAACACCATACCACCCCACAGTGTGCAGAGTGCAATTTTTGATACAAGTGAATTTTTTTTAACCTACAATTCAGATTATTTTCCCCATACTTTCAGGGTCGCTGCACCTGTGAGGAGAAGATGCTTTTAAAGTGTTTTTAATAAATGTAATATTTCATGAAACAGCTGCTGCAAATGTTTGCGCAGCCAGAAAACTTGCACTAAAGTAAATCAACCCTTATGTATTTTAAATACAGCCACTTTTGCTTTTGTACAGTAGGGAACTATCACAGCTCCTATTCCTTGACATATAGCATTTCTCCACTCCCTTTCCTTTTCTTTAGTTTATTACACCCACGTAGCAACTACTGTAATCAAGTTGCCTCTGACCTCAGCACCCACGCTTGGCACTCACTACAATATTACTTGTTTGTGTCTATGTTCAAACAAGTAACACAAGAGCTCTCACTTACTTCCTGGATAATGGAGAGAGAAAGGACTTTGGAAATTTTTTAAT
The DNA here is from genome assembly GCA_024363595.1 of Xenopus borealis. Taxonomy (NCBI): domain Eukaryota; kingdom Metazoa; phylum Chordata; class Amphibia; order Anura; family Pipidae; genus Xenopus; species Xenopus borealis. The sequence goes on along the minus strand of CM044436.1, from coordinate 57,539,385 downwards.
GCAGTTCTTTTGTATATAGTACACTGTACTAAATGAATCTTTATGAAACTGTAATACTCCAGTTAGTATATTAGTCATTTATCCAAACACTCCAAATATTCCAAGGGTATGCAATGCTCACCATTTTTTAAAATAAATAAAGCTATGAAGTAAGTGCCTAAAGCAGAGCAAATATACAGCTACTTCATGGTTTTTAGCTAGGTGTGTAAAACAAAGATTTGTGTCTTTTACTTTACTTTATGACATAACATATCTGTCCCTGAACTAACATGCACCATATTTAAGAATTACAGGTATGTAAAAATACTGTGTATGGAATTAGCAATCTAAACTACTGTACATTACAGTAGTAGTACCACCCACATAATAGCACACAATAAAACTCATTTCCCAGAAGTCATTTGCCTAAGGCATCAGCACACAATATGCAATTTTCTACCTGTGTGGTTTGTTTTAGTTTAACGAGATGTCAAATAGATTTTTAGGATTCAGGACTGGTAAGAGCCAATTAGGATGTGTGTCCATTGAATGAATCTGTTGGCACTCCCTTGGCTACATGATCAATTGAACTTTACCAGTTGACGATAAGAGGCCCCAGGTGTAGACCATAATCCCAGCACTTATCAGCCTTATCTCTGATGTATAAACCAGTTTATGTTTAAAGTGTCTCTAAAAATTAGGAGAGTATTTCCTCCCAATCCCTTCGCTACAAAATGGCAACATTAAGGGGTCCATTCCCTATGCAGTTAAGGTGGCCATACACGGGCTGATAAAAGCTGCAGACAGACTGAGTCAGCAGCTTATCGTCCCGTGCGTGGGGCCCTCCACGGGCTTACCCGATCGATATCTGGCCAAAAGTCAGCCAGATGTTGATCGGGCAGGATTAAAAATCCGTCGGATCGAGGCCCACAATCGGACAGCCCGATATCGCCCACCACATAGGTCACCAAGGTTCATTTTCATCAGGTGGAAATAAATCTTCCACAGAGAACATCTATCTATTTTGTTCTGAATAGTCCCCCTGTACCGGCAATGTAACTACAGAGCTGCACAATAGGGCTGGACTTTGCTATGTTCCACCGTGTCAGATCACCAGCCAGAAGCGTGTACAGTGGAAGTTGCTACGGTGCTGGCATCGACTGCTAATGCTTCTTTCTGGTTACCGACTGTTCAGAAGTCAGAAACTTGATAAAATTTAGCCATCAACACCTACTGTCCAACGCTGCAGTTATAGTTACATATAGTTACAGGTAGGCCCAAGGATTTTACAGAGCAGGCAATTCACTAACCTAGATCCATTTGTGGAGTTAAGATCTAAGAATATACTTCTGTGGTCCATGAATGCAAAGGCGTCAAGCATAGAGCACCTGCTTTGAGGAGATGTTACTGCCAGGGCTCCCATATCATGCTGTTCCTGCATACACAAAAGATACGCACCCTTTGAATGACATAGTAAAGCAGTAGTTACTGGTTCCAGTTGGTAACTGCAGCACTGATTTTAAGGTGTGCCTAGAATGGTTTGCATGCATGCATACAACATAAGGGTACATTGCTCCATTCAGTAACAACTGAAAATAATACTGATGCCACTAACTGATCAGACACGTTACCATGCTGTAAACAGCCAAATAAAAATTCACAAAAAAAAAAGCTGTAATCTTTTATTTTAATCAAAGGCGTGGTTTTGTGCTATCACCAGGGCAGCTCCTGTCATGAGGCAACATGGAGTGGCCAGTTACCAGGGGGGGAAAAAAGTCGCCTGCAATGTGGCCCCTTCTTGTCCTTCTCCGACACTAAAAGTTGAAAGCACAAAGCAGATGGGGGGATGGCATGGGGAATGTTGCCTCAGGTGGCACCCGCCCCTGTATCGCCAACATAAAGTATGAGTGGCTCTGCTGGTTAGCCATGCAAAGCCCCTGACTTTGTGTAACACGGACACATGGAGGAAACTATTAGTATTAGTAAAATTAATTTTTAGCAAATCCATTTAGGGTGACATGGTAGTATAACATTATCTGCTTTAATACAGGTGGTCTCAACTATAAATCACTAGCAGTATGCAAAGTTGTAACTCTTGAAACTCTCAATTCTAACTGTTGAGTACTAAAAATAAACAAACAAAATAAAAATAAATATAAATGTAGTTCAACACTACGGCTAGCAAGCATGATAAACATTCATAACTGGATTACTTGTCGATCACAGCCTTTGTTATAGGCTTAATCAGTCAAATCAATTTAATGTAATGTAAGTTTCTAAGATTTTCATGTTACTTTACAATAAAAAAACTTCACTTAAACACAAGGCACAGGGAAGAGTACCTATGTCCAAGCAGTATACATACACAATCTAATAAAAAGTGTACAGAACATGAAATTAATCTAATTTGTTTTGGTCTATAAAGCCCTACAGGCTGAATCTGACAAAGTGTGATAATAGTGGAAGAAGGTGCCTTTAGGAGTAGAGAACATACCTCTTTCACTTTAGTATTGAGGACATCTCACTGGTGCTGAGGAGAAATGAAAGTGTTCGACAAATGCTTCCCTGCTGCTTTCTTCTTTACTCAGTCTCCTCCTCAATGAAGCAAACCACAATTAGATCCCATCTAATTCCTCAAAACTCAGTTGCTTTGCCATCATCTTGTTCTCTCTGTAGAAAACAAGTCCAAAAGTGAATTAAATCCAGAAGAAAACCCAATCCATTTCTGAGAACACACACACAGCATGAGTAGAAAATTTGGTTGGAATGCTTGCATCTTATCCCAGTGATGTTGTCTGCCATCCCAAGTAAAGATTTTTTAAAATGTTTTTGGCAGTCCCTGGAATTGTAGAAGAATGTTTGGCTTTAATAAATAAAAAAAACATATATATATATATATATATGAGTAACTGATCTGTATATCTGATTCCTAGGTAGAATATAAATCCAATTTAGTTTCACAGAAGTTATGCCTTCCATTATCTCTTGTGCTGCCAGCACTATATCCCAGTTCCACAGAAAAGAGTTCTCATGGCTCAGCCTTGGGTTTATAAACTCCAGCTCTCCAATCCGTGACTGCAGGGAGCTGGGTTAGAAACCAATGAGCTAAACGATTTCGCAACACGCTCTTACTTAACCAAGAGGTTCCACCTACTCACATTTGCAGTGAACACTGTAAAGTCTTCAAGAGCACAGGAAACTGAAGTGTAACTGCCAGTACTGCCTCTTCCAAGAAAGAAACTGATGCATTCTCTTTCAGGATTTTTAGACTAATAAAGTCCCATCCAGCAGTTATCCTTGTAATACCTTTCCAACTAACGTACTAATTCAATTGCATTTGTATACTGGATAAAACACCATAGATAATAAAGCACAATTCAATACACAATAACAAAAACTTTACTCACTTCAGTAGTCGTGTTAAAATGCCGTCAATATGTTATGATTTGTTAGTACACTTCCTGTTAAGATTTTAATGGGTGAAGGAGAGGCTGAACTTTACCCTAATCCAGTTTTGTGGAGTATTTAAGCAAAACAACACAAAACTTTGTAGGACAAAGACAATATACCTTCCTACAGAAGATTATTGGTGATGTGGAAGGTACAGTATATAGTACAGCTATGCCTATTATAATTATACTTTATTTTTGTAGATTGACATGCTCAGCAGCACTTAAGAGACTGTTCATTCATATAAGTCTCTGTCCATGTACAATCTAAGGTCCATAGTAAACAAAAATGGCACAGATCAGAGGGTATCCAGCACCCCCTAGCTGTTACACTACAAATCAACGAAATAATTTGCATTTGGCTATTGCTTGGATGCTTATAAATCCACACCTGGAAGAATGCAGCACATCTCTATATAGGGACAATTCATAACAACTGAAAGAATATAAGTTTTTTCATTTCATTCCAGAAGCCCTTTAATAACAGCTGCACTGGGCAAATGCTTTTTCTTCCCTAAGCCTGTTTCAATCTGCTCTATAAAGGCAGTAAGAAGCATTCAGCCTCCCAAACTCACACACAACGTATCATGCTTCCTCCTCAACTTGTGTTTATAACTACACTGTCCTACAACGTCACCAGGCACATTTTACAGTGAGTATACCTTAACTATGAACAAATGTTCCCCATTGAAAAGGTAAATTACAATGCAGAAAACAAAGGAAGGTGAATAGTACAGAAAAAGAGGTCCTTACCAGTTCTGCAATCCTCACCGGTACTCAAAGGCTAGCAATTTCCCTAACAGCCATGATAATGACAGACTTCATTCTGATAATTTGGATGCTGCGTTATTAGTCACCCACTGGAGAAGCCTGAAGTAAACAGGGATTTCACAACCCTCATTCCATTGAGTGCAGCTATTCCTGACTGGAAATGATTCATCTTCTAAAAATTACAATGCCTGTGCTGATATATAAAAGCCATGTTGCTTTCAGTAAGGATTGAATTTATGTGGGGAGCACGTGCCTTTATGACCACAAACAAATGGTGCCTGAGTCACTCCTTTAGTTGGATGATTTGTTATGAGACATTTCCTTCTGCTTCCTTTAACCCATGGGGCCTCCTTTGGATCTGTGCTTTTCCCTCTAAAAAGTAATGGAAGGAGTAACCTGGATTTTCTGAGCTTTATTTTTCTTTTACCTTTT
>CM044436.1:57518212-57532187 GCA_024363595.1 Xenopus borealis | reverse complement strand
AAACATGCAAAAGAATAAGAAATCAGGAAGGGGCAAATAGTTTTTCACACCACTGTACCAAACAATTGTGCAACAGATTGATGTGCAGGGCACTAACACTACCTAATAACAGATACATTTCGACTATAAAGCAGTAAGTGGAAATATTTGTTGGGCATTACTTAACATGTTCTGCCAAGCAGCCATTGGCATTCATTGCTCTGTTATTTAACATTAATGGAGGCATTTATCCAAGTCACCATCGCATTTATGAATTAACCCTTAGAGCAACCCATCAAAACAGAAATGTATGCTTGACAAAAAGTGCTGTAACTTGGAATGGATAGCCTGTTTGTATTACCACAACAAGTAGTGGCTATAATGTCAATGAACATTGGTTCTACTGACTTATTATGATGTTTATGTACCAACTATATTCCTTCACAGCACTTGAACCAAAGATCTGCAATCTTTTGATTCAGTGTCATATATTCACCTGATGGGCGTGTTGTGGTTATTTCTTTAAATCATCAAATACCTGCCACTCTTGTTGTTCACAGGTTAATAGTAAAGCTGCAGCATACCCTTAATCACTTAGAATTCCTTCTGCTCCTCCTGGGCAGGCTCAGTTCTTCTCAACACATTACTCAACACACCCTCCAGTCTACCTGCCAATGAATAGATGGCATTGCTGGTTTCCATAAATACATGGCTGTAGCTGTTAATTCCTATTTTTTCTCCTAAGCTAATCCTTACAGTACTGAATCCAAGCAGAACTTTTTATCAAAGCAAGTTGTGCCTGAGTAAACCTCTTCTTGATTGTATGAACTTTACAGCCCACATGTGTTGCTTGCAAATATAATGTCACTGATGATGTCTTAGAGGCAAAATGGCCAACAGGTGAAAAATTGTTCAAACGCAAAGTGTAAAATCCACAGAAAAGGACTGCTGAATACTTCACTGAATCAAAAAAAGTATGTCTTCAATTGGAACAATGATAATTTCAAAACTGTTTATGGAAGTCATTTTAGCATAAATATGTTCTAAGGCAGGGGTCCCCAACCACCGGGCTGCAGGCAGTCCTGGAGTGGGCCGTGGAGCCTAGCCACAATAAACAAGCTGCTCCAAAATGGACGCTGACCCGCCGGAGCACCACCCCCCTGGTCCTTGAAAAAAAAAAGGTTGGGGACCTCTGTTCTAATTTGTTCACCAACACTTGAGTCTCACACTCTTATTAGAATATTAGAAATTATGATTCTAGTTTCCTCCCCGTCTGATTCTTTCAAAGTGTTATCAGTTGTGTTATGGGGTCTTAAAATTTGGGGTCTGAACTACTCTTTATAGCAAAGCATATTATCCTTCTCACACCTATACAGCAGAAAATAAGCCTATACGCAAACCTCAGTAATTTTTTACAGCTAAAGTATTTAAGCTTTAAGAAACAAAAATTCTGCACAGAAATGATGCGTAAGTATGTATGTATGTATATCTTTATTGCTTTATTGCTGTGTATGCAACACTATACCTTTTCATAAAATTTTAGTACAGACATGGGAAACAATGCAATAAATATAAAATGATGTGTTCAACGACACAAGATGGAGAAGATAAGAGATGAAGTAAAATGGTCAGTTAGAAAAGTAATTCAACAGGATTCAACTTGACTGCAGATACTTGCAATATGCAAGGCATTCCTGTCCTGTAACACCTATATCACATCACCTTTATCGCTTTTAGTATTAGTTGCATACACAGAGATATATGTCCCAACATTTTGGAAGTAAAAAGAGGAACAAAAAAATTTTTTTTGACCACGCCCATATTTGTGGCCAATTACCATGTTCATTTTACATAATTTGGCAGGTTATGAAAGTCTGAAAATATTTCTCCTTATCTAAACTGTTACTGTTCTTATCTCAAAATTGTCACAAAGTATCTTATTTGCACCTGTTCTGTTGTTCTGGGCTCTGCCAAAAGCCAATTAAGTTAGAAACTTTGTTTCTTTTTCTGGCTGTTCAGTGCCGAGAAAAGAGTGACTTTCCAGTAAACATGAGGGACTGCAGATGGAGCTGTCAAAAGAGGGACTGTCCCTCTAAAAAAGGGACAGTTGGGAGGTACAGTGTGACAGAGATCTGTCATTTGTTAATACCCAAGCTCCTTTCTGGTCAAACTAGCACCACTCCATGCGAGGCTGCTTTCAAAACAATCACCCAGCACAGAAAATATCCCTACACCAAGGCAACATGCACTTGCTATTATCAGAGTCTAGAAAGACATTATACCAAATTTGAAAGGAATTCTGTACACAGGGAAACCAAAGGCGACCTCTGCAACCACAAAGGAAGCCCTTTAAAATTAGAAAATACATGTGCTGCTATAAATAGTTGAAAGTCAATAGTATCCATTTTTATTTTATGAAATGCCTTATTCTCAGAGGCCAAATATGGCCTTACATTATACTTGGCGTGTTGTTAGTGTTAAAATTACTTTCATATAGTGGTCTGTTATAACTTAGACCGCAGATCCTAAACCAATGACTCAGGACTTAAAGATAGGTCACCATAATGTGTGTGGTTTGGTCACCATAATACCCTTTATTGCAGTAAAAATTCTCCTTAAAACAGGATTTATATGAGGTGAATAGATAGCTAGCTATAATATGGTTCTTGGGGGAAAAGAAACACTAATGTAAATGTAGCTTCCTTTTAGCATAAATGTCATAAAAAGGAGACTAAAGTCTCCTCACACGTAGAAAATTTGAAAAAAGGAAACCCCAGGGGTTTCCTTTTATCTAATTTTCTATATTTGACAATTTCTTCTGACTGGTGTCAGACCTCAGTTTGTACCTTGCAGTACAGACCTCAGTTTGTACCTTGTTTTTGAAATATATATAAGTAATAAGTTTTGTCTAACAACAGAGAAGAATATCCACTTTCTTATCACAGTATCATTACACATCATGGCCCTGAGAGCCAGGGCTATACCTTAAGACTTTCTGAGCAACCCATCAAATAGGAAACAGTTCCCCGGGTGACTGTTGCTAGAAGGCTAAAGTCCTATCACAAACTTAATGCATAGCAACTTCTGTGAACATCAAGCAAAGAATGTACGTTACCAGGGGCTAGTGTGTGGAAAACAGCCTACGAAATAGATTTTCAGTGATGTGCCTCAGTATTTCAGTGATGTGCCTCAGTATTACAAGTGTTTTGTTATCTCTCTGCAATACATTTTATATTTACACCTTTCTCAGACATTTGGTGAAGACACTGAGATGGTCCAAATGGGTAACATTACTGCCTCTAATGAATCTTTTAGGTACTCAATTGATGACTGCATTTTATTTCTCAAACGTTCCTTTATAAGTGGCATTAGTTCTTCATTGGACTATTTCTTTCATAAAACATCTGTCCTATACACTAACATAAAGGACATGGAATTATTAACATCATATCTGTTATTATTAGAAACCAGATTTATCAGCAGTTTTTGTACAGTTCTTCTCACTGGTGTACATGTGCTTCATTTACATTTGATTTTTTTATTTCTATGTAACTATGTTGCTTTAGAAATGTCTGTGAAAAGCAGGGTTCGTCCTCACACAATGAGGTGTATTTATTAGCACTGGTTACAGACGCCGCTGGTGATATTTGTGGCAATTCAAGCATGCCAACATCATCTTGTCCTATTTTGAATCAACCCACTGAATTTAGTCCTTAAGGTGGTCCTTAAAGTCTTTTCATATTCATCTAAAACTTGATTATTAGACACAGTGCCTAGGAGCCAAAGTACTTTTTCAGGACTAAATACTTTTGACATAGCTAGTCTTCTAGCATTAGTGCAAAAACAAAGGTTCTACCATCCAGTCATGTGATGATTTTATGCTTAGGAATTACTGAATAATGCACTTTGCAGTGTTTAAATTTTTTGGTGTTTGTAACATTGGACTAGTCTTGATGACTCTTTTAGTCCAATGTAACAATGTGTGGCACGTAAAGGAAGAGCAATATAACTACGGCAATAGATGTAATTGTATAGAGTGTAAAACTATTTATCTATTTATTTATTCGTTATTATAATTTTTTTTTCTTTTTTGTTTGTTATTGTAAACATATTGTGTACAGGAAATACAGTCTTACTATTTCTATTTGATAAACTGAAATAAAAATAAAGTAAAAAAAAAAAAAATCATCACCATTTGCCTGACTCATCTCTGAACCAACAGATGGCTTTAGGAGAATATGCTGGAACAGGTCTCAAAGGGGATTGTACTGGAATTTGCTGTACATTTGCCTAGATAATGGTATGCCACACCATTTCAATGAGCTCTCTCTCAGGGGCAAATCTACTAAAGGGCGAAGTGGGCCTCACTAGCGAAAATTTGCAAGAAATCCAATCCACAGGACCACTGCCATTTTACTAACAGGCATAGAGGAAAATAAGCTTGCAAAAGAGTACATCACTGACAAAGTTTCATGCCCTTTCACCAGGCAAATTTTTGCTCAGGCGAATAATTGTTACTCCTTAAATTCACTAAAGTGCAAATTTTACATTGTGTTACCCCTTTCACCGGGAAGCTACATCTTCCTCCAACTTATGTCAGTGACATCATTTCCTGTATGCCTAAAAAGTTATAAAGATGAAAACATTTTAAAGTGGGATTGTGTTTAAAAGTTGTAACTGTTTTATATTTTTGTTTCAATATTTGTTTAACCATTTGAGGGTCATGCCACATTTGTTTTAGGGTTGGCTCATGTCTAGAGCATTAGAGGATCTCTTTTGTGTTTATTTTGCTTTCTTGGAGATTTGTAATAATAAGTGGCCACTTCAAGCATTTGCTCCAACATCTCTAATAAAGATATATATGACCTATATGTACCTGTCCTGTTCAAACTGACCTAAGCATAAGTAATAAGCATGGTTGTTAGAGAAAGTTCATATGAAATGCTCATGCTAATGAATTTACCTTAGCGGTACTTTGCCAGTGCTCGGATTTTTGCACGGTTTTATTGAGTCTTTTACCACTCCAGATTTTTTGTCGTGTTACATGATAAATAAGGTTAGAAATGTGGATGGTCTAAGGGGTTAATAAAATATTGATAAATAATTTGTTTTTACCAACTAACCCCTAAGTAAAAAATATGTACAGAACAAATTATATTGTAGAAGCTGATGCTGTCAATATAAAATATATGTTTTCAGTTTCCAGTAGTTCATTCTTCTGATACTCTGTTCACTTTAAATGAGTCTGTGTTTCATGTTCCAGCGCTATCTAAATTATTGTATTCAGCAAGATTTTCCTTTATTCATTGTAAATTTGACATGTCTGAGAAAATCACGTGATAACATTAAAACTTATATCTGTGACCAAGGCTCCTGATCAATGAGTAACTTTCTCAATGATAAGAATATTTCTTCTGTATGTAAGAGTTCATTCTCTCATGTAATTACTCTCTCACTTTTTTCTCTGCTATAACTTTCCCCTGCAAAAGCAAAGTTCAGGCTGTAATCTGGAGATGTGAGAGTGCCGTTAGGCACACCCGTACACTAACAAAAACAATTCATTTCTTTCAAGTGGTTTTTTATGGCTTTGGGCGCTTCCGCTTTAGCCGCAGAGGCAAATAAATACTGATTACAATTGACTTCCACATTAGAAGCATGAATGTAGTTCTAATATGTTTAACTATTTTTAGGTGTTAATTATTACTTTATATTATTATTCTTTATTTATATAGCCCCAACATATTAAAGCAGCGCTTGGCAGAGATTGAGCATCATTTTTTCTATATACATTGGTGTTTAATAAATCTGTTTTCAAAGACTAACACTTATAATTTTAATTACTTAAACACATACTTTTGAAATTGTAATGATACCTTCCACATCTGCCAAGGAGAACTGACTTCGTATCTCCCTTTTCCTAAGGTCATCTGTAAAGTCGCAGAAGTGAATAACTCAATTAATGAAGTTATGTGGAATCTTTTGTGCAATTTTTCAATTAATTTTATCAGGGTCAACTTAATATGCATTTCCATGGTAACAATTAGAAAATGGAAAACTTTATTTCACCCCTCTTTTAATTATACACCTACAATTTTATTATAGCACAGATATAACGCACAGATGTGAACATTTCTCTTCAACCACAAATTCCCAAGTGGTCCATCATGTTCTACCAGCAGATGGTGGCTAATAGATTACAAGAGCCCTGCATAAGCTTTGTGCATAATGCTGCAAACTTATTATTGAAATTATTGTTGAGAAATTGCAACACCATGGACTCATTTGCATAAGGTAGTCTGGAGCTGTATGTGTGTTAAAGGAAAAGTATACCCCCAATATGAATACTTGAGCAACAGATAGTTTATAACAAATTAAGCAGCATATTAAATAATCTTATCAAATTGATATATATATATATATTTAAGTAAATATTGCCCTTTTACATGTCTTGCCTTGAACCACCATTTTATGATGGTCTCTGCCTCAGAGATCACCTGACCAGAAATAACTGTGACAGGAAGAAGTGTGGAAGCAAAAAATTGGCTCATGTGACCTAACAAGTATAGTTTGTTTGGTATGTTTGTGTGCACCGGGAATCATATGATCCCAGGGGGTGGCCCTGTGGCGCATGCGCAGTAGATCATGAACCAGCAAATGCCTCCTACTGCTCATGTGCCAGAAGACGCAGATGGATCTAGGAAGAAGACTGCTCCTGAGAAGATGGCAGCCATGAACTTCACTGGAGAGGACCTAGGCGGAGGGGTAAGTAACAAGTTAGGGGCATTTGCCTGGGGCAGGAGGTAAGCCAGTGGGGAGGAGGGAGGGGGGCCGTCAGAAGGGTTTCCTTCTCCTTAAAGTGACTACCATACCCATTAATTTTGGCATAACTGACCTTTTATTAACATTGTACTTTCGCAAGTGTAACTAGTGTTAGTAGCTAACACTAGTGGCACTGCAGACCACACTACCCATAGTATAACAGCAGAGATAACTGCAGCTAATGGCTAATGATGTGAGAGGAATGAGGCCTGATAAGAAGCAAGTAAAAAGCATGAAATATTTTTTGTGAAGGCCCACACCCAAATAATGTCCCTGAATGCTATGATCTTCCTCATCTCTATGTGGACAGGGGGGGGAGGATGAGCAGAGCCAGCTTAGGGGCACTCAGGCTGTACTTGCTAGCATAAAATGTGGCACATTTTTGTACCTGGGCCATCACAATATTTTCCATACCAGCACCAGTATTTTTAGCCCTTAAATTTTATATTTTATATATAAATTTTTTCTTGTCCTGACTGTTGCCAGTACTGTATGTATTCAGAAAGGACTTTGGATATCCTTGTACAATGAACCAGTGTTACAGTGTTATATTCCATATCTGAAAGACCCTTATATGTTGCATGGACTACCCATCAAAACATCAGTTATACTGTAGAGTATTGCAGTCTGATAAACATCCTTTTGACCTCAAACATCCTTTTGACCTCAAGTAGCTTAGACTTAACAATTTTTCATTCTTTAACAACAATAGATTACTAAAAGCAAAAAAACATTTTTTTTTAAACATTATTGACAAAATTCTGTTAATATGAATCCAATTACTCTAAACTTCCAGGTGCCAGTGACTGCCCTTCTGCATTTAGGGGCAAATTTATTAAATTCACATCTATTCACATGAATGATTCGAAATTCGATCGAATTTTCAAAAAGATTCGAATTTAAAATATGCAAATTAGGTTAATTTCGACCAGTGAATTGAGTAAATTCGATTGAATCAAATGATTTGAATAAAAATCTATTCGAATATTCGAATACTCGACTATCAAATTACTTCCCCTTTAAATTTTTATTCGACTGCTTAGTTCGCCAGTTTCAATCTGCCGAAGTGGCTTTGGCAAATTTTGATCGAATTATAAAAATGATAAAAATTCAATCGAATGGTTAAAATCGTTTGAATCGTTCGATTCGAACAATTTGATTGTTTGATTGAATTTTTATAATTCGATCATTCAACCAATCGAATTGCGGTAAAATCCTTCAAATTCCAAGGATTTTAATCCCCTAACTATTCCCGTGGTCGAATTTTTTATTTTTCTTTCAATTCAAAATTCGACCAATAGTAAATCTTCCCCTCATCATGCCAGCTGTCTGTCTAGGACTTGTTGTTTCTTCATATGTCCAATACTGTATAATCTAAAGAACCTCTTTGAGCACCAAAATTACAATTGATCCATGTCACTGTCCATCTACATACTGGGGAATATTTATTAGGCTCAGGCACGACGGGAAGATTTGGTTAGGTTCGTGAGGCAACTTCGAGCCTCAGCGCTGCATGTGAATAGGCGCAGGCAATTATTCATTAAAGCCGCTGGAAGGCAGGGGGAAGTGATTCGGGGAGATTTGTTGCCCCAAAGATGTGGCGTTCAGTTGCCAGGCGACAAATCCCCCGAATCTTCCCGTCTGGCCTGAGCCTTAACATTGGAGACAAAAATAGCATAGACAAAAGCACCTATCAACAATTAGATTTGAACAGACACCTACAAGTTAGGAAGGTAAAGCAAAGATCTGATTGGTTGCTATGGGCTACATTGCTGCTGATGTTTGTCTCCACTATGTACAAAGGCATACAACCAACATTGGGTCAGATTCAGAGTGAGAAAAAGGTTTATCTCATGAAAAGTCATGGACAAAATTCAATTTCAGCAATTTCAACGTTTATCATTTGAAAACTCTATTGAAGTCTATGAGAAAAATTGAAAGTGAATTAGGAGAAAAGTTTTTCTCCTTGAGTTGAATCCAGTCGATGAGTTTTCATGTAATAAACCATTAGATAACCTTTTCTTACTGAATCTGGCCCAATATGTGATAACATGACCTAGAATGCAGGATCATTTCAGAAGACTATGGGACTGCCAGTAGAAGGAGAATATAGGAAGTTCATGTACGCAAACTGAAATATAAAAAAAAGTATATACACATTACAAACAGTATCTATTTGTGTTATTATTTTTGTCTAGTCAAGCTCTCTTAAGCCTTTTTTTCAATTCCAAGCCCAAAAGATGCATAACAAAAAATAGAAAGAATAAAAAAGACTGACTTTGAAATTGTCTTAGAAGACTAAGGGACCCATCTCTTTTCAGCTCAAGCAATCATCAAGAAAACCTAAAACAAGTTTCCTTAATTTATACTGGTTTTGAGCTGAGAAAGCTTTTATGGGTGGAAATTTCTTGACAGGAGGACTGAGCCTAAAAGCTGATGGGGGTTGGTTGTTTTATGGTAATACCACTTTACATAAATCTTAAAAATCTTTGCCCAAAAAGTCCAAATAGTCGGATTTTCAGGCTAATTCCAGCGCACATCACTGAAACTTCCAAATAGGATAGGTACCTCTCCCTTTGACTTATATACAACCTCGGTATGTCTGAGATGCCGGATTTTCAGATTCAGACTTTTTCCATCCTCTGGGTATAATAAATCTAGAAAAATTCAAGTTTATTTCCCATTAACTTGAAATTTTTAAGATCTTGGCATTCAGACCTTAATGAATAACCCCCTTAAACAGATGCATTTCCCAAAACAAATGTAAAAGTAGCTATGGGACACCTTTTTTTGCTTCCACTGGTAAAGTGTCAACTAAAGGAAGGCGACTATTCACCAAAATCACTGCACATTCTTTCTACCAACACATATAGTTCAAACCTTACACTTACTATAAAAGGAAGTACCCTTAAAGGATTGAAAACAAGATATAACAAGATAGCATTCACTTTGGCAAAGGTTAAGAGAAATTCTATTAGGATTTATCATCCTAAAGCATTTACTTTCTACTTAATTTACTTTTGCTAACCCTGCAACAAAGGGTATATCACTTACACAAACTATGTGTCATTAATGTATAATCTGTCTAAAATCTTCCAAAAATATGTTACAGCACAGCTGCATTTAGCCACAGCTCAGCACAATGAGCAGGTGCAGTTTTCTACTATACTAAAAAAAACATGAATAATCTTTATTTATATAATTTTTTTTATTTATATAAAATCTTTAGTTTTATATAAATATATATTTAGCTTTAGTTTTATATAGTTTTTCAAAGAAAACAGCTATCTACAACTACATTTGCACAATACAATACATCTCCCATATTCATTTTGGGACAATGGCTGACTGATCTATTGCTAGTAAAGTTTCAGTGGTGAGTGCCAAACCTTAAACAGCCAGTCAAAGACATCAAGTGACAAGACTAAGCAGCATGTAAGGCCATTAAAAAACCCTTGGTATACAACACCAGTCTGCAGGCAGCCAGGCACAGACCATACACTCAACAGAACTGTCAATGTGTCACAAGCAGCTAATCAAAATCCACAACCATCAAATATTTTCTAGTGACAAATTTGTATAATTCCCTTGAAAACAATTTAACTGAATGCTGAACTGAAACATATTTGTCACAATAAAACTGGACTGAAATCTGAGCTTCATCATTGTTATCTTTACCTTCTTGGGACAATGTGGTCCTTCTGATCTGTTACAGCCATTACAAACCATGTAATACAATTTCAAAGCTTTATATACGCAATATAGTATTAGTAAAAAAGGGCCAGGATGTCAAAAAGTTAATTTCATTTTAAATTCAGTGTGTGTGTGTTTTTTGGAGGCAATGTGTTAGGCAACTCACCAGTAAATAAAATCACTTAAACCCCAGGCTGGTGCTCCTATTTGCTGAAAAGTGCACTGACCCTCTGTCAGTTAGGTATAGGAACTCCAAGTAATAATTACTTACAAAACCAGAACTATCAGCAAAAAATGATCTTACTTGTACACAAGCAGAAGCTGTGCAGATCCATGGACCTGCGGGATAGAGAGGATCTGCTTCACTCAGCTGACCCAAAAAAAACAACCAACCCAGCTTTAAAAACTAGGAAATACCTGATGATGGACCATTGGATCTGAAACATGTTGTGCAATACACATCATGATTGTTCTCCAGAGTGAAATTTACTTATATATACTGTATTGCAAGGTGATGTAACCTTTAAACCTATGCCAAGCCATTAGAAATCACTATTCTAGACAAAATCAAAATAATATTAAGGGCATCTTTTTGATTAATTTGATACAAGCATTGTCCATGTATCTAACAAATAAAATACACATGTAATATTTATGTATATCTAATTAATTTGATATGACGGTGCAATAGCAAACAAGCCACTCTTCCACAGTGTTTGACGATATCAACAAACAAAAAACCAAGAGGTACTTTTCAAGGTTCCTAAAAAAATATTATAACTGCCTACTTGAGGTTGTTTGTATTTAGAATCTAAACATATTCATCTATGGGCCACAGTCATGGCAAAATGTTAAAAAAAAATTTGTTTTACAGAGGATTTCATTTAAAAGTAATTACTTTATAGGCAAGCTCACTACTATTATCAGGCATTTATGATTTAAATCAAGTCAGGTACTGCACATTGAGAAAAAACAAGAGCCAAATGTAATCTAGTTGCAGTTAAAAAAGCAGCCCTAAACAGGTTCTCTGTGCAGTTTTTTAATATAAACCTGCTTGTTCAACTTGGCTGCACCTTGTTACTTTCCATGTAGTCCAGTACTGGATGTTATACTTCAGGCTACGTTTGTTGTGCCAAAAACATACAGAAACTGCCAAAGAGAGAGATATATATTATTATTATTCACACAGACATACAAGATTCCTCAGATTCAGAGAATCTGTTCATGACCCACAAAGTAAAGCAGAGGAACTTCCAGTTCCAGAATTCCAACAAGCAGGAAGACAAGCAATATCATTTCAAAGACAAATTTATAGGCCATTGCACACAACAAATTACGGTGGGCACAAAAAAACACATAGTTTAGTAAACATTTTGAGACACAGTCCTCTGTGTACACACAAATATTTTTGCACACTGGTTTTACAAGTGCAGGTTAAATGAGATATTTTTTTTATGCAGACGAGCAAAAACAATTTATAGGTAATGCTGCCTCATACATGTCTATATAAAAAAAAGTACATATTTTTAATATTTCAAAGAGTATTTATGTAATTTTTTATGAGCCCAAGTGAAAACAAAGCTGCCAAAGTATTTCTGGTACAAATGTCATAGGTTGTTAACCTTTAAAACAACATTTTCAAATCAGTTGCTTTCTGGTTGCATAACAGATATACGTTTTTCATTTTTTTTCTAATATTACAGGGGTTATTTATAAAAGGTCGAAGTTTAGAATAATGTAAATTTTAAACTAATCATTTTTATTAACAATTCAAGTGTTTTGTTATTTTTGAAAAAATTAGAATGTCTAAAATTCAACTGAATAGTCTTTTACACTTTTTTTGGTGTGCCACAATTTTTTTGGCAAGCAACATTTTTTTTTCACACATTGGAGCCCATGGGGCGTAATTTTCACCGTGAAACTTGGCGAAAATTTGGCCCATCACTGGCATTAACATCTACAAATAGTTCAAGGTACCTCTGCCATTGACTTCTACGTATACTCGGCAGGTTTTAGGTGGCAATATTCGACTGTTTCCAGGGTAATTACTCGCATTCAAATTTGAGATGGTGCTTTTAAATTCGAAATTGTGAGTTTTGACCCAAGAAAAAATTTCAAAAATTTTACTCAGTTAGGCAGGTTATATATACACAAATAGGTTGAACATGATAGACGTGTCTTTTTTTTTTAATCTAACTAAGGTGCTTGGCCTGTTATTAGAACACTGCAAAGCTGGCCACATTATAGATTATCTTGGAGCAACCTGTATGTATATATATATAAACATCCCATACTCCGCACTCTCAGGACTTAAATAATGTTTTATTCAATAAACAAGACTAACATTTCGGCCTTCCACTAGCTAAAAACTTCAGCTCTGGAGAACTTTCAAGCTGTTTTGCCAGGCAAACATTTGCTCAAAGGGTTATTGTTCCAATACATTACACTTTTCACCAAAGACTACTTTGCATGGTTCTACCTGGCGAAGCTGCATCCTCAACATTACTATTGGTAATGTCAGTGACATTATATCTTGTATTCAAAAAAAGTCATAAAAAAAGAACAAACTCTGTTGTCTGTTTTCATATTTTAATGAGGGGTTATGTTTAAAAGTTGTAACTGTTAAAATGTTATTTACACTTTAAAGGAGAAGGAAAGGCAAAACTTACTTATGGTCCCTTTGTGTAACCCTTCTATAACCCTCCTCAATTGCTAGGTTTTTTTATTTTTTAAAAATCATTTATATTTTATTTATAGATTAAACTTGCTCATTGCAGAGGAGACGCCGCCGCCATCTTAGTTAGTAAGTAGATTACTGCGAATGTGCCTAATTCCTGACCCCAGGCTCTCCTCCTCATTAACATGTCATTATGCATGCAGAGCACAGCAGGAAAGACAGTGCTCCCGGTCTGCAGCATCTCATCATCATAGTTTTAAAAGGTATCGAGAGTAAGTTTAATAAACTTTCCTTCTCCTTTAATAACCATTTGAAGCTCATGCCACATTCATACCTCCCAACTGTCGCTTTTTTGGAGGGACTGTCCCTCTTTTGAGAGCTCAACCCGCAGTCCCTCATTTGTACTGGAAAGTCCCTCTTTTCTTTGCACTGAACAGCCAGAAAAAGAAACAAAGTTTCTAACTTAATTGGCTTTCGGCAGAGAGCCCAGAACAGCTAACAGGTGTTAACATTGTAACAATTTTCAGATAAGAAAATAAGTAATTGTAACAATTTAGATAAGGAGAAATATTTTCAAACTTTCATAACCTGCCAAATTTTGTAAAATCAACAAGGTAATTAGGGTGTAAGGTCACATAAATGGGCGTGGTCGAACAATGTTGCCACGCTAAAAGAAAAAACAATTTTTGGTACTCTTTTTATGCACATTTGTTACATGGTAGGCAAATTTTTCAGATAAGAGGATTTATTTTTTTGTTTTTTTTGCTTCCTTGGACATTTTAAATCAGGGGTCCCCAACCACCTGGC
>CM044436.1:57504722-57517660 GCA_024363595.1 Xenopus borealis | reverse complement strand
TTCAAATAATCTAAGTGGCCACTTCCAGCAATTTCGCTAGGAAGAAAGTAACAATAGAGAAAATCTGTTATGAAACTTTTGCGCTGCTGAATTTTCTGTAGTGAAAATATCCCAGTGTTCATTTGCTGAAATTTCGCATTTTTGTGAATACATGTAGCTGTAGCAAAGTCAATTTTTCCTCCTTGTTTTTCGTTCAGTTACATAACCTTTATCGCTGTATACTTTTTGAATTGAAAATATTGATATGTCTTCATATGATGAAAAGAAAAAAAAACTTTTTTTTTTTTTTTTTAAAAGGCTGTATTCTGCGTAGGATCGATCTTGTTTCATCTGGAAGGTAGAAAATTTGCTTTTTTGGGTGGTCAACAATCAAATGAGAAAGGCTTAAATAAAAGTGGGTTGCAGTGAGCTAAGTTGCAAAGCTGCTTGGAAGTGATCTCACACTTAGTTGCACTATAGAAGTGTACATATATATATGACTCAAAAATAACTTTCCATGGTTTTGTATACATATTAATAATATAACTGTCTGTGGTCAGCTACTAAGCTGTATTTGAACTGAAGTGAATTGTTTGACTGACATGTACATATATATATATATATGTGTGTGTGTGTATATTATCTTTTGCTAGTTTTCAGGTGTAAAATGGAAAACATTCTTTGGAATCAGTGGCTATATAAAAGGTTAACTTGGCTCAGAAGAATAATGGTTACGGCTACAGAGGGCTATATGTGGTGCTTTTATGGTCATATTTATATAGCTTAGAAAAGATCATTTAACACAAAATGCCAGATAAGTATTTTCAGATATGAAAAAGGGCTATGAATGAATCAGTGCCAGTTTCCAACTTGCAGATAATTTATACATCAAGGCATAGTGCCATGGTCTGAGGATGTTAATAGGTCACTACAAGTTAACATGAGGATCCTGTGTAGATATGATTCAGTTGAGCCAAACACTTATGCTAGCACCCCCACATTTCTAACTTGAACCTACACTAACTCACTAGCTAGCAAGGTGCTTTACCTTGGAATAAAGCACTGGACACAGAGATACTAATCGGGAGAATATAGCAGACTATTGCAAAAATGAAACCAGACTGAGAAAAAAAGATAAATTATTAAAAATGCTGCATGCATTTCATTAAAATAAATGAAATATATTAATCAATCAATATATCAAACAAGGTAGCTTACTAGGTTTTTCTCCACCTTAAATACTATACTGAAAATCCTGTATTACTAGTAAAAACAGAAATCCCCACCCACCTAACACTATAAATTTTTGACACAGATCTCTCACCACATATTTTTATGAAGGTTGCTATCAACAAGTAACCACTTCCCGATACCTTTAGAATAAATAAGATACCAAGCAATTCTGCCTTTCTGGGAGCATGAATTCCACATCTGCACCCAAAAACGTACTAACATATCTTGGTCGCTATTAGACAAAGTTGCTTTATTTCTGAGTGACAGCAATAAAACAAATGCACAAGTAGATAAAGTACACAGTCTAACATTCCTAAAAAACAACTGAAATGTTGAGGCAGTCTACATTCCTTACATATAAGGTGTAAGCAGTCCCATTTTAAAAGTTAAATTACATATAACAGACCAATTTACCAGTGTTGGCCACAACTGCCACATGCCTTAATGGTTACAAAAAAAACTTGCACCCACTACTGAAGAATACATTTAGCACTATTCTTTGCCCATCTATTGGTTTCACTTTTGATGGTGTATCTGGCACAATGTGCAGAATGGAGCACTTTAAAGGCAAAAGGGGGTTCTGTTCTAGCCCTAAGGGGACTCTCCTGCTTTGTTCACTTTGGCACTGTTTTATTCTGTGTGCTGAAATCTTATAGTACAGCTTTTGGACACAAAAACAAAATAAAAAGCCTTGATGGGCTACTTTCAATTGAACTGCATACACATGTGTTGGACAGGAAGCTACCAAGGCAGCAATTTGATCAAATGTGCGTCCCTGTTGAAAAATAGTCACGTCTATGGCACCATGTAATTCTCACCTGAAGATATTCGTCATGGAGGCCAAAATTAAGCCCCTGTTGACTTTTGAACAATGGTCCAGGTATGGGTAACTGTAATCACTATAGATGCAAAGGCAGTTATGAAATTCTTGCTACAGGATATAAGACACTTATATGAACATTTGCAATTTTTTTTTTATTTTTATTGCTGTAATTAAAAATCATGACACAATAACAAAGCAGTCATCTTTAAGAGCCCTCTGCTTTTTATGGATGCACCGACTCCAGTATTTGGTTTGGGATTCTGCCTTTTTTCAGTAGGTTTCGACCAGATCCTTGTGCATGGCAGAAACAAATCCGAATTTGCATATGTAAATTAGGTATGGGAAGGGAAATCACATTACTTTTTGTCACAAAAGAAGGAAGTAAAAAAACATTTTCCCCACCTTTTCCTTTCCGGTGATGCATCCCTAGCTTTTACAGATAAACTGTCAACACAAGACCCAGTGTGTCACAGTGTATAAGAAATCAAAGCTGATGTTTACCTATAGTGACAGCTGCACACTGACTAAGAAATATTTTAAGAATTTGACAGTGAAATAAATATGGTTTATTCGCACTCAAAATGTGTCTATATTTCAAATGCATTCTAATATTGTCGCTATGATATTTATGAGGAGGGAAGTAAACATTTTCATGATCCTCGTGCATAGATCAACTTTTCCTTTCACTTTTACAGCGCCACTGTGATTTCTAGCTTGTCAGCAGATTTGTTTAATTAAATGAAACTAAAGTTTGCAAGTATACAACAAATGATAAAAGTTTTGGTGTGCATGGGGTTACCGAGTTTTTCCCAAAAAAAATACACAACAAAATATCCTTGTATTTGTTTATACTGTTGCAGGAAACACTAAAATAAAGCAGATATCAGTACAGGTATTGTTACTGATGATTAGAATCACAGTAAATGAACTATGAAATTATTTTAACAGCCTAACACAAAAAAATTCACTACTTTGTTGTTATAAAGTATAAAGAAACAATTTTCACACTTAAGGGTAGATTTGCTAAGGGTCGAATTCGAGGGTTAAAAAAACCCTCAAATTCGACCATGGGAATAGTGTGGGAATGAAAATCCTTCCAATTCGAATATCGAATTCAAAGGATTTTACCGCTATTCGATTAGTTGAATGATCAAATAGCGAAAATTCGATCGAACGATAAAATTGTTCGAATCGAACGATTCAAATGATTTTATCCATACAATCGAATTTTTTTATTCGATCTAAAATAATGAAAGCCAATTCGGTAGGTTGAAACTGGCGAACTAGGCAGATGAATAAAAATTTAAATGGGAAGTTATTCGACTGTCGAATATTCTAATAGATTTTTATTTGAATTATTGGAATCATTCGATTCGATCGAATTTTCAAAATTCACTGGTCAAAGTGTTCTTCAAAACATTCAAAAATTCAAATCTGAATCTTTTTGAAAATTCGATCGAATTTCGAATCCTTCATGTGAATTTGATCAATTTGCCCCTTAGAATGTTTAAGTATTTTCATACTATTTTCATTTGGGTTGTAACATCTATCAAGGCACCTCAATATTTTTTTTTACTGCCTGCACTATACTTCACATGCTCATCTATTTATTATAAACATTTCACAATTAACATTCATCTGTGGGTAACAAGATGCAAAAACTACAGTAATATGAAGCAATAATATTAGGTTTACTTAAATTTTTATTATGAAAATTTTTCCTAAAATGTAAATTATTAATGCCTTTGGTCATATTTTAAATTGTATTTTATAAAATAATATACACAAAGTTTCTACATGCAGTACAGGCATTTGATACTGTACATGAACATGTCCATGAAGAGTTTTTAACACTAGATCTCCTTGAAAGAAAACAAGTATGGGTTTCTGAGATGGAGGTCAGCAATAATGGAAATCAGGCAGTGCATTACAGATGCGCTGTCAGGGTCGGAATGGGGGGCCCAGGCAGGTGAGCATCTTGCCTCAGGTGGCACGGAGCGACCGGTTAACAGGGGCGGCAAAAAGCCGCCTCTGGTAACTTTAAGAGCCGAATTTCCATTTTTTTAAATGGAAATTCAGCTCTTCTAGTGTACAATAGAGATGTGGCCCCTCCTCCAATAAAAATTAGAAGCGCAGAGCGGGAGGGGGGGGCTGCAGCAGCCCGTGAAACACCCCTGGGCCCACTGGGACTGCTGTCTAGGGCCCCCCGTTGCCCCTAGTATGGCACCCGCACTGGTGTGCATGCACTGATGTCACTGCGCTGGCGCACAGCAGCGTAAGCCTTTTTTTTAATGGGGGGGGTCTGGCCCCTCAGGGGCCCATGAGGGTTGGGGCCCACCAGGTTTTTTCCCGGTGTCTCGCCGGGCCAGTCCGACCCTGTGCGCTGTTAATAACTCAAAACAAACTAACAATACAGCAATAGGCAGGTAGAGCAAACCCAAATCCTTTGTGATATAGCACTCAAATATGTGATTAAATGGATATAGTTACCATAGAAATAGTAATGTACAAAGAAAAATAGTAGATTATTCCCTATGTGTTTGAACATATATACAATATACAGTGAAACCTCAATTTTTACATTGCCCGTTTTTATTTCCCACATTTTAAACTGTTGGATTCTCTTGGAGGCAATGTGTGAACATTTTTAATTCATAAACAAGGTCATTTTCTAGGCAGTAAAGTTTTTCTTTAACATCAAAAACATGCTAATATTTGGTCCAAATATAGCTTTGAACTGAAAAACATATATATATGTGTGTTTTTGCTTTCAGGAGGCTGGGTTTACTAAATGGATAATTCTTCAGCTTGTGAAATTGGAAAAAAGTGATTTTCTTCTAAAGGTAGCCTAATGACATTCATTTTTCATATCTTGATTTTGAAAATTGTACACAGCCTTTGTACTCAAGTGGAGATTGACAGGAAGGAATCTGCAGTTTAACGTTGTTTGCTGTAACTGAAATTTCTCAGTTTGAACCAGGTTTAGGTTACTTGATTCAATGGCTAATATCCATGGCTCTTATGGGTAGGATTGACAGTTTGATGATGTAGGCATCTTTATGTAAGTCTTATGAGTGCATTGTTGCTGAGGTTCATTGTGTACCAGCTTTTGGGACTGTATATATATATATATATATATATATATTATATATATATATATATATATATATATATATATATATATATATATACATATATATATATATACAGGTATAGTTAAGAATATGTGTAGTAGACCAAAAATAACCGCATTCATAAGACTTACATAAAGATGAAAAGCAAGATTCCTGAAGAAGGCCCACGGTTAGGGGCCGAAATGTTGAATACTTTTTTTTGCTTTTCATATATATTATATATATATATATTCCACAGTCAAAGCAGATAACCTAAATAAATTGTTTCCCTGTATATTTGGTTTAGTTTTTCCTAATTGTACCCCTGCTAATACTACTTCACTCTACCCCCCTAAGTTATGTATCCCCTTCTCTCCTCTCACATCTACTATTTCCCTAGGCAGAAGTGAGATAGCATGCTCAGTTAGTGCTCATAAACAAATTCTGCCCAAGGAAATGGCTGTGCTTTGCACAAGAGGCTGCTCTTTGCATAGTGCAGCAACTTGTGGTGCAGCATTATGGAGTGCAGCATTATGGGGTGCACAACTTACAGAGATAGTGACACCAGAAAATAACCTTTTTTATATCTATCATACTATTGTCTTAGCATTATATTTATAATTTAAAGTATTTGCCAGAAGGTTTTACATTACCATTCTTACCCCTATGTTACTCTATGAGGGGCCTACTATATTTGTGCAGTAGGAGTCCGTTAGTATTAGAAACTAAAACTGACAGGCTGAGAAGGGACAGTTAGGTTGGCAAAACAGTCAGGTTTAGGAACTTCAAATAACAATTACTTACACAAGCAAAACTATCAGTGAACAACAATCAACATGACCTATAGGTAACATTTAATGTAGATATTTTGAAAAGAACATTTCTAGTGTCAGAATAACTTAACCACCTGCCTAGAACAGGGTCTCACTGTCGCCTGTGTCTGAATGACACAACATGTCTGAATGATGTGCAAGTTACGGGTAGAAGGGGAACATGCATTTTGTTCAGTTGACCACATTTCACCCTGCCTTGCTGATGGTAAATGACTGTGCTGTCAAAGGAAGGTGAAATGCAGTGCACTCGCTGCATCATATCATCCCATATCATCCCATTATATCCAACTATTTAACGTCCCACATTACTTGTTCATTAACATTTTATTTATATGTATAAATGTATTTATTTCAAATAAACTTCAATATCAGAATAAAGTATCTAAATATCATCAAGTTAAAAATACACAAAATTCAGAAACAAAATGCATAGCGTAACATCTGTTAACAACCTCAGCAAAGAAAAAAATATTCTGGTCATAACATTTGCCACTTAATTATGGCATGAATAATTATCTTTATTTTATTCAGCTTTGCCCTTTTCTACTAGAAAGGCTTCCATCCCATTTCTAAACAAACTGTCACTTCCATAGACTGCATGAGGTCAGAATCATAATCTATGGCAAGATCATGCATGTCAAATAAGAGAGAGACACAGTAGATGGTTTGAGGGGACATGTACTAAATGCCTTTCGATTCTGCAGGCTTCATTTCAGAATCCAGCAGCGCTGTACTGAAGAAGGGTAGGCAGGGGTTAGGAAAACTGTTATCCACCCTCTTGGCCACTAACTTGATCCTTATTAATAAAAACAAGTATAGGAATGGCAGAGGGTGCAGGCTACGACAAGGCCCATTACTGCATGTCTTATTGCAGGTGGTAAGGACAGGGATATCCAGCCAGGGTTTATTTTTAATAACAGCCAAACCAGGGAAAGGAAGCGATTGCTGAATGCGCACTTAGAGCATGTTCTTGGACCTATTAGCACTCTGAATTTCGTCCCCTGGTCTGTAGTAAATAGCCCAACATATTTTTATAGTGAAAATTTAGTAAGGCACCCCAAAAACATGGAAAATTACGTAAACTATCTCCCACTAGCTGTGATGGGAAGCAGAGGTGGTCCAAGTCAACAAATCACCTCACCCACCTGTGCATGCTCGTGTACACGGACTAGTGGTAGGCACAAGGCTTTTCAAGAGGTACCTGCCCCCCCAATCACTGCACCATAGACAGCAGGTGCATCTTCTGCTCACCCCTCACCCCTGATGGGAGGTGCTGCAACTAACTCAGCATGAGCATCTACATCAACTTTTTGGATGGTGCTAGACCTAGTGGAGAATATTAACACCAATAATTTACACTTGATTTGTATTTGGGAGATGGATTTATGGTAACCGCTTGGTCTTATAAAATTATAACCACATTTTTTTAAATAATTTTTTTTAGGTAAAGAGGCCTGACTAACGAGTTTCCAGAACTTACCTACACAATGAGAAATCGGTGTTAAATCTTGCTGATGAATACTGATGTGCTAAATAAATAAAAATGTGTTTTTACAGGATGAGTTTCTAAAAAATACAGAAAAGTAGTCTTGTATATCTATAGAGTGACTGACACCAACACAACATGACATTTGCACATACAGTATTAACTGGACATTTCCAATAGAATCGAATTGTAAGCAAATAATTCAAATTTTTAAAAATGATTTCCTTTTTTTACATGTAATAATAAAACAGTACCTTCTTCCCAGTCCAGTGAACCCACACTTACTCTAGGGATAGGGAGCTGCTGTAACAGTGCTGCTTCATTCCTTCTTCCTAGGTTTGAGCACAAATGAAAACAGTATTCCAGCCTATTGAAGGATGGAGCCACTCCCAGCCACAGTGACTGATGCAAGATCATCTCCTTGCCCTGTGATCTTATGACATGTCAGAGTGTTAGCTCCCGTAAATCCACGCCAGAATTTTCTAAAGAAGTGCTCTTACTAAAAGTGTGACATTGCACAATTGCACAGAATGGCTCTTTAGAAAATACAGTTGTGGATAAATATTCAGCTCCCATGGATCCACTTTGCTCACAGAAAATGTCCTAGTGTTTTGACTTAATTAATATCACCATCCAAAAATATCCACATTTATTTATTTATGCATACTAATTAGTTTAGTGCATTAAAATTACAAAACACTATGCAATGAAATACAATATTCCATCATAAAGTTATATATTTTAAATTACCATGGTTTTGTTTTCAGTTTGCTGAGCATTGTGATACAAAAATCAAGTTCACACTTTATAAAATGGAAAAAAGAGAGAGAGAGAGAAACAGCCACCAAAATACATTTGATACAAAAATTAAAAAACTTCTCAACCTTAAAATTTGCCACTAGATTAAACCTTAAGTGTAAACCACCCAATTTTCAAAAGACTTGAAGACATTTAAGAATATATTTCCAGAATAGATGCTGCCTTATGGGTGAAGCAAAATCAATAATCTGTACTTTCTGCTACTGAATCTTTCCCATGGTCAGGTAGCTGGGCTTGGAACCTACAGTATAAGAAGATGCAAGTTTTTTTTCCAATTGCATAGATCTTTAGGGGCAAGCAGAAATACATTAGTGGAGCAAGAGCTCCCACTAATGGACAAATTCCTCATACCTGCTTCATAACTTCCACAGATATAAAATATGTGTGAAAACTTTGTGAACCAGTATTATGTCCCAAAATACTATAAATGCCTTACTGTTGCATTTGTACCTGCTTTCTGTCCCCCTTTAAAGCTAGTATTCTTGACACAGGGGCCTAAGTATATGATCTATAACCTTGAATTTCACAATGAACTCCTGGCGGGTGAGGTTATTTACAAGAAAAGATTTTGCTTGCATTTCTGGTTCTATGCACCAATGGTTTCAGATAAATCAGGGTTAGTGACAGTGAACAGGGTGATATCATGAGGAGGTTTTCTTTTGATGGATTGTCTGGCACTTCTGGGTTAGTTAGTTAACCCTTTATAAGTATCTGCCTACCTGCTCCCTGAAAAGAAAATGCCATAGGCAACAAGTCTGGCAAGCAAGTTACTTACTATGCCAGTCACAGCTTCGCCAACTTAAGTTCTTGAAGCTCAATTAAAGTTGAAAACCTCTTCATAAATGAGAGGGACTGCTCACCGATGCTGCGGATACATTCACTCCCCATCTGGCTCCAGGGGGAAATATATTACAAACTCCATGTTTGTCATGTTCATAAGCTCTTCCTATCCCTTGTAAACAGCTTTACAGATAATTATACAAGATATCCCTGTCTATGTTTTTAATACAGGTATATCTCTTTTCCAGAAACTCAATATCCTGATAGCTCCCACAGAGTCTACTTTAAGCAAATAATTATAATATTTTAACATTTCCTGTCAAGGAAGTTCTCAGGGGAAAGAAAGGGTCTGCTCTGATGTTCTTCTGCTTATGAAAAGTTTGAGAAGTTAGAGGTTTTTATTTTTTTTAATAAGCAGAACATCAGAGCATCATTCTCTCTCTCCTGACAACTTCCTCGACTACAAGTTGGTCAGCATGGTGGGGACAACACAGGCAGGTGGCGCTGTTGTAAGAAAATTCATTCATGTTAACAGTACATTTATCCCTTAATATCTTGGAATAAAAAAAAGAATAAATAATGAATGTAAATGATAACAAATGCTTAGAAATTTTACATTCTCTTATTTTAAAGGTTAACTTATCCTTTGAGGTATGGTTACCCAAATTAAGGCATGGTGACTCAAACAGTACAAAAAAAACAGCAAATTCATAGGTCCCAAGCTTTTGTGGAATAGATATAATTCATGTATTATGATTGTTTCATTTTTTTTAAAGAAAAGCAAATCGTCTACAAACTTAATAATAAGAATAACTTAATAACTCCATCTGGCCGCTCACCTTTTACAGCTTTCTAAGCACTAGTTATGCTAGCAATATCCAAAACTTACCCAGGATTTTCAACTAGAAACAGTGAGAGACGGTGGTTTTACCAAAGAGTACTGGATAAGTGTTGCACCATACAGAGCTGGTCTGGCTGGTAGAAGTTATTCATAGCCTTAATAGCCGACCATTTAGGGAACCGGCTGGAGCTGGAAAAGCCTCCTGGGTCTCACCCTGCTATTATAAATTGCAGATGGTGATGTCTTCTAAAGGTGGCCATACACGGAGAGATCCGCTTGCTTGGCGATGTTGCCAAACGAGCGGGTCTCTCCCCAATGTGCCCATCCTGAGGTGGGCAATATCAGGCGGATCCAATCGTGGGCCCTAGTGGCTGATTCAATTGTGGGCCCTAGGGCCCAACGATTGGATCAGAATGGAGGTAAACATGCAGTCGGATCGTGGGACCCCATCAACGAATGGATGCGGCCCTGATCCAACGGGATTTTTAGCCCTGTCCAATCGACATATGCCAGACTTACGGACAGATATCGATCTGGGAAGACATCAATATTACCGAAGAAGAGGGTTGCCATGAAGTCCGACGCGTGAATCTCCCGTGAGGGGTGAGTAAAAAGTTAAGGGCATTTGCCCAGGATAGCACGTAATCTGGAGGGGAGTGGTGTCTACACGGGGACATTACCAGAGTAACACCAATCAAACATGTTTGCATCATATAAACCAATACTTCATCCATCCACGCACACACCCTTCTGCCAATAGAATCATATGAACAAGAAATCATACAAGTTATCTCTTTGTATCATTTAAATGCACAGTTTAATGAAAATTAAACTCCCATTGAGAATTTTCTGGGCAAAAAAAGTTAACGGCACTATATAGATGCCGGTAAAATGTTGCTAATATTCTGGCGTTAATTATGTCTTTCACACATTTTGCTGTTTAGTAAACCAGGTGTTAATGTGTAAGTAGCGTTATTTTCAGTGAATGCGATAACTGGCGAAAACATATTCTTGCGCAAGAATATTCGCAAATTTATATTTACCGCAGGTTAATAAACTCGTGAAAACATATTCTGCTTTAAATTTTTCTATATTCTGTGTGTAAATTTTTACCGCACTTTAGTAAACGGCCTCCTAATTGTGCATGCGTGTGCCCTGATTAAAGGGATTTATGGACTGCAGCAAAGATATCCATTTCTGAGCAGCTTGCCAAATATTTGAAAAAGATTAGAGCTCAATAATTAATGAGAAACAGAATGAAGAAATGCCTGCTGGGAAGAATATATTCATTTTATGGCCTATAATTACTGCTTTATTTTATACTTTCCTTCTCCTTTAATAGAGCTTAAAATTGTATGTTTCAGTCAATACAAAACTGTAAAAACATTTCTTCTATGAAATTTGTGGGAATAGTGTCCTCCTAATGAGACACTAGGGGGTAGATTTATTTGAATCTGAGTTTTTATCACTATTCAAAATTTTAAAGTTGAAAAAAATTTGCATTTGTGGCACTTGAATTCAAGTTTCAAAAACTCAAATACTAAAATATTAAAAGATTTTGCTGTGCTACAATTTCACTTTCAAGCAACTGAGTTTTCGAGATTCAAGTTTTTTTATAACTAGGCATGCAGTCAAGATTTTCCTTCAAATCTGAAATCTGCCTGTGTGTAATCTAAATAATTATTATTTACAAGAACAACTCTAGATGAAAACGAAGGATGACCGTTCTTGTTGTCTTTCTGACTTTTTTCTTTGACTTAAAGGAGGAGTAAAAAATGAACATTCCATATTTTATATATTAAACTTACTTGACCAGTCTAAGGTTTCAGCATCTGTCTAGTACTAATGAACCCGGCCTTCAAATGTATTACAGGAGTTTTCCATCTTAGATTCTGTTAGAAGTGCGCACATGCTCTGTGTGCTTGAAAAGAAAGTCATCAAGCAGAGATTTTCCTGTCATACAAGTTGATGCCACATGGCTAATAAAATT
Source organism: Xenopus borealis (assembly GCA_024363595.1). Classification (NCBI taxonomy): domain Eukaryota; kingdom Metazoa; phylum Chordata; class Amphibia; order Anura; family Pipidae; genus Xenopus; species Xenopus borealis. Next base: position 57,505,763 of record CM044436.1, on the reverse strand, counting down.
CTGATGGTAATTGTGCTGGTTTCTGACATGTACCAATAATTATCAGCCTCAACCTTATATTGTGATATTTATATGATACATATTCAGTAACTTGTGTGTCTGTCCCTAAGCTGAGTGACAGCAGCTCAGAGCATGTGCAGTAAATCAGCAGAAAAGGCTACAAGGGCATCTTTGGAGACACAGATCTTTACTGCTAACAGGCTGTGGTTACTGTTACTGTAAAATATTTCTGGTCTACTTCTTCAGTTAAAGGAAAAGTTATCACAACATCCATAGCTTTTAGATTCAACGGATGCTAGGGTAAAATGAAAACAGTTTTTATCATAAAAGGTGAACTACTCCTTTAATTTTCATTTCATTTCATTTGGCAGATATAAAATATACTATGTATCTACAATTCTACCTAACAATCAATTCAGTAATGTACTCCAATTCCAAATTATCTTTACTTTTTTTTTTTGCTGCGGTAATCTCGTGCTTTAAAATGTTTCCGGTGCATTCATTTTGCAGAATGCAACAATGCATTATATTGTAGGCTTGGAATGGAACAGACATTTCAGCTTCCTCTTTCCAAATAAAAAGTTTGTATTCATACTGGTAAAAATAAATAAACTTCCTCCAAAACATTAATAGCACTTCAGAAACTGAAGAACTTCCAGATGACATCAGCAGCATTGCATCATATTTCCCACAATTCTGTAGTGGAAGAATATTAGGAATACAAAGTACTGTACATGTTCTGTAATGAGCTTTGTTCCATCCACAGTAACAAGGAAGCCTCTAGAACAGCTAGACTTTTTCTCAGAAGCTTATTTTTAGATGTATGAAGTATGTGAGGTATTTAAAATGTGACATTCATTTCAAAACAAATCAGTTTTGAATTTCTGGGATTATATTATACGAAATTAAAGAATATTTACACTGTACTGCAGAGGATTTTAAATTCCATGAAATATCACTACCCAGGGGCAGATTTACTAATTGTTTTCAGATAGATCACCAGAAATAACGACTTTTTTCAATTACTGTCTATTTTCTATT
>CM044436.1:57475260-57487941 GCA_024363595.1 Xenopus borealis | reverse complement strand
TTTGCACAGCCTATCTATTTACCTGGTTTTTATTTTTACCCTGAACTGTTCCTTTAAGAGTCATATTTATCAAAAGGTGAACTTTAATTTTCTCCTACTGATAAATACAGGTAAGGGATCCTTTATTAGATGTTGCCCATCACCTTGAGATTACATAAACGGTAGATTTATAAAATGTTAATAGTAGCTACACATCTGCACCTTCAGACACTTAGGGCTAGGGCAGACAGAGAGATTTGGGGAGATTCTGTCGCCTGGCGATTAATCGCTGGCGACAATCTCCCCGAGCTGCCTTCTCCCTGTCCGCCGCCTGTTAAAATTAAAAAGTGCCAGCGCTAATCCACACGCAGCGCAGCAATTTCCGGAATCACCCGAAGTAGGAAACTTTGCGCTGCGTGTGGATTAGCACTGGCGCTGTTTCATTTTAACAGGCGGCGGAAAGGGAGAATGCAGTTCGGGGAGATTGCCGCCAGCTATTAATCGCCAGGCGACAGTATCTCCCCGAATCTCCCTGTCTGCCCCAGCCCTTATTTGAATGATTCCAGAGATATAATTTTAATGCTAAATGCATCCTGATTTGTTCTTTTTAAGACTGGGTTGTGTCAATAGGCAATAACGACTTGAGCATGGAAATGCCATTTTTGATGCCACAAGCATTGGTGCACCAGAAGTGACTAAATCCTCAGCTGAAAATTGTATCCAATTTATTAGAATTCACACATTGTGTACAATAATGCCAGCGGCAACTTGGAGTTCATTAACAATTAGGGGGTTATTTAAGTCCGAATTTATCGCAATATTTTCTGCTAAAAACTCATATCAAATCCGTTTGGGTTTTTAATTTTTAACATTTTCTCAAAAATTTGATTTTCCCAAATTTTTCTTATTTTTTTTATCCAATTTTCCTGAATTTCACAATTTTTTTGTAAATTTCACCCGAAAACTCAGAAAACCCAGTGCACATCAAAAAATTATTGGGACTTCTCCCGTTGACTTATATACAACCTCGACAGGTCTGAGATGATGGATTTTAAGATTCAGACTTTTCCATCCTCTAGGTTTAATAAATTCCAAAAAATTTGTGATCTTTTTTATAAGTATGTTTCGTGATTTTTGCATTCGGAGTTCAGTAAATAACCCCCTTAGTGTTAATTCTGCATTGCGAGGATAAAACATGGTGATTTGCATCTAAAAATTAAACTTTGCATTTTGTTCTAGCTAATATGTGTCTATAGCCTATAGAAGTAGAAAATTTACCTGAAGATGCATGTGAATATAACATGTCTAAAACTGTGAAAGATTTGGTCTTGGTCAGGATAGATGAACAAAGAAACAATTCAAGCAAATGTTTATAACCTGGAAGTTTATGTATTAAGAATCTTTATTAAGACATACTACTTTTATTTAACTGGCTTCTATAAAACAGATTTATATAAGAACCCTAATTTATTTCAGGGATCTATAACACATTTTCCAAAACTACTTTATGACACAATAAATGATGCAAAACCTATAGGAAGGGTTTAGCAGTATTTATATCAAGAGACACAGATTTACAGAATGAAATAACATGCTAAATAAATATTTGCACAAGTATGATATACATATATTATAGATAGATAGATACATACATAAATTGAAAACTACTTCAGTTATACTCGGTAATATTATGTACATGCATTGGACTTTTTGTATGTGTTCAAGATTTTTTTTACATTTATATTTAGAATAGATACCACGTCAGACAAATAGAAAGCAAACAGTGTTGAAAGAGGAGGGATGGTGCTCAGCTGTCTGCTTCCTGAGGTAATATTCTGCATCTATAAAGCTTAGCTTAAAGAGAATGTAAAAGCAAAAAATAAAATCCCATTTTTACTTTCTTTAATGAAAAAGAAATCTATCTCCAATATACTAAAATAAATAAATGTCTACCATTTTTATAAAAAACCTGACTGTATTCAGTGAAATTCTCCCTTCATTTACAGCTGGGGATAGGAATTGTCAGATGGTCCCCAACTGCTATGCAGGGAAACAGTCATAGTTTCAAACAGCCAATGACCCTGTAAAACAGTCAGTGACCATATAGAGATTTGTATCCACAGACCCAGTGTATATATTCTGATTATTAATCAGTCTTGCTGTATTGGCTTCTATGGCAAATATTATTTGACTTGTGCTGTTTTGATCATTTATGACGATCCCGACCCGTACCCGCAACCTGCAGTGAACTACCCGTGACCCGCATTCTTACAAGCCTGGGCCCGCTACCCGACCTGCAAGTACCTTATCCGTAACCCGGACCCGCAACCTGCTGACCATCAAGAATCAGGAAGTGCTGTCATGCTGCCAATCTAGAATCAGGAAGTGCTGTCATGCTGGCAATAAGGAATCAGGAAGTGCTGTCATTGTAACCGGTAAAAATCGCTATTGAGACGACCCGCGGCCCAACCCTAAAACCTGCAAGAACCGCATCTATACCCGCACCGGGAAATTCTACCCGCAACCCGCAGAGTACTGCAGACTTTTGCGGGTAACCCGCGGGTACCTGACCCGCTGCAGGATTCCCCAAGAAGCCTGCTTATCTTAAATAGTTGCAATTGTTTCTCTACTTACATTGTTACAAATGTATCAAATGAAGCTTCTCAATTTTATGGGCTCTCTGCCAAAAATCCTCTTATTTTAATTAAGATTCAGAAATGTTGTCACCTTTTCTGGCATCAGTGCAGGAGATAAAAGAGAAACTCGTGGTATTTCAGTAAGAAACCCAGGACTGAGCACTGAACTGTCAAAATCGGAACTGTCCAGCAGAAAATAGAACAGTTGGGAGGTATGGTCTAGTGCTTTTCTGTCATCTAAACAATAACAGGGTTACTGGTTATTGGGTTACTGCTTCTCTTATTATTTTACAGTTATTCTAACTGTAAAATTGTACAAGGTTATTTTTTTTTCTCTCAAGATAAATATTTTATAAACTGCAGGAAATGTAAAATAAAGGTTGGCTTTGTAGTACTGAATAATAAATGGATGTATAGTGTTAAATATAATATAATAAATAAACAATATAGCACACTGATATTACCATGGGCTAATCTATACAATTAGTCTGCAGCTTCCATTCTTAAAATAACTCAAGTTATCCTAATTGTTGGATTGGCCTTGATGGAGTATCACAAAAACATTTTTTTAAAAACCATCAAAGTTCTAATTTTGGGTAGGGGATACTTTATCCGGAAACCCCTTATCCAGGAAGTATCAAAATGACTTGATGGATTCCATAGACCCTTTTTTTTTTTTTTTAATTCTTTTAGCTTTTTTTTTTAGACTTGTAACAAGACTTAGGTTTTGGTGATCCATAAAGTTCCATTATGCAGAAAGTCCCAGGTTCCAAGCACTCTGGATAGCAGACCTTATTCCTGTACAACATACGTGTGTGTATGTGTGAGTATGTGAGAGAATGTCCACAAACAAGAGTATTAAGTGTGTTATTGTTTTACTACATCCTATAGGACAACAATAAATCAGAATTCATTAGGTTGCATCTCAGTTTCCAAGAATATGCTTCAACAGTTTTTTAACTCTTTTCCATTACACAAGCTCTTTTAAACATTTTGCAGAAGCTTCTAGAGCAGCACATGAACACCTCCTCCAATGAAAAAGTCTAAACAGTAAGGGGGTTATTTACTACAGTCCGATTTTTTTTTTTTGGTCGGAGTTTTAAAGGGGAAAATACCATTTTTTGGTAGAGGCTGCTCAAAGTCTGAATAAAAATACAGCATATCTACCATTTTCGTTTTAACATTTTATTTTAGTTCTCCTTTAAAAAGTCACAAATGTTGGGAAGATATTTATTTGCCTATTACACTAAATATAGGTCAGGGTAAAAAGAGGAAGGACTGGGTTCAGCCGTCTGTTTCCTGATGTAATATTTTTAAAACTCAGAATGATTACTTACTGTAAGTTTATGTAGTAAGGACCCAGTCATTAGCATATTGGATGTGTGTCATATGCAAAATATAAATTTTAGGTTACTTTTGCCCTCAGCTATCATATCTACATACCAGGGGCAAGAGTTAACACCAACTTGCTGCCATTCTCTAGCCAGTTAGGCTCAGAACATTTGTTAAATGATTAGGATTGTTGTTTAACCTAAATTTCCTCCCAACAGTGTTGCTTTTCTTCCTTGCCTTTGAGCATCACCAATGTTTTAATGAAGGAACTCCTTAGCAATCACAGCATGGTGTTTTCCAGCGCATGGCCATTATCAGAAACCCAACGAAAAAAAACGGGATGGCAAAAAGGAGGTTCATTAAATGGCGTTAAAATTTCTAGTTGAGCCCCTACTCTTAGATCAGTTACACTTTCATCAATTCTTCATACTCATTTACAAACACACAAACATGCTTAAAGTGGACCCGTCACCCCAAAAAAATATTCAAAATCCTATTTTATCACATTAGTCAAGCAAAATGAACATTAATTACACTATATAAATTATTTGAATCTTGTTTTCTTCAGTCTGGGAATTCATAATTATAACAAGCAGGCAGGAGCCATTTTGTGGACACTGTTATTAAGGCAAGCCTTGCATAATCTCAGAATCTTGTTTGTGCACCAGAATGGGGGACCTGATGTCTATCCCCATGTCCTGGCTACACAATTAAATGGTTAAGAGAACTGGAATGTGTAGGGAGCAGTGACATCTAGAAAGTGCTGAATGGAAAGTGAAAGTAATTATCTGCCCCGCCTCTATGCCTAAGGCATAGAGGAGTGGCAGACAATATTTGATTGACAGATGAGATTTTTAAATGAGCTTAAAACAGCTATGAATGGTTTAATGAAAATTTGAAATTGGCTTTCATGTTTAATTTGAAAAGGACTTTTATTATACAGATTAGATGTTCTCATTATGTTTTCTAATGCAAAAAAAAAAGAACTTTTATACAGAACACTAATTCAGACCCCCCCCCCATACCATTAAAGGACCACTCTACCTTCCTTTTACATTTGAATTTTGAAACAATTCAAAAACACGAATGTACAGTTATTTTCATTTTTACCCCTGCCTGTTCTGTATTCCACATGAAGTTTTAGTCATTCCTAAACTGCCAATTTTACACCTACCATAGCCTCCCATCTATAAGCCCCTTACAATCATTTTGCAGGGATTTTCACATTGTAGCCTAGAGGGTATGCCCAGAAAAGCTGCTATACAGTTTGCACAACTGGGTTAATCTCATTGGTGCCCACTGCTATGTATTCCTCCAGGAAATGGAAATAATGGTAATTATGCAATGTTTTCTGTGCTAAGCACAATTCAGCACAAAAAACCCTGTCTGAATTATGCCAGTAAAGAGAGATACTATAAATAGGGATGCACCGTATTTGGCACCGTACCCTGTCTGCATGATGCCAGTAAAGAGAGATACTATAAATAAGGATGCACCGTATTTGGCCATTTTCAGCAGGATTCTGATTCGGCAGAATCCTTGTGCCTGGCCGAACCAAATCCTTAAAAGCTTGTGACTTTTCAGCACAAAACAAGGAAGTAAAAAATGTTTTAGCCGCTCACAAAGTGCGCAGCTCTCTTTTACCCTCCCCCTCGCTAATTTACATATGCAAATTAGGGTTCGGATTCGGATGACTCTTTCACAGCAGATTCGGCCGAATATATATAGTATGATATATACACTGAGTTTCCAATAAAGAGCACTGTACAAATCACTTTGTGGTGCCTAAGCAGCCCTTTCCAACCCAGGTTCATTACTCTTTCCAGTCCTGCTATGCCCTTATCGCCTTCAACGTTACCTACAAAACATCCCTTGCCTTACGTCAATCAGTCATTGGTTAATGCTGCACCTATCTGGCCAATCCCACTGCTGTCCCCCAGCTAGAGTCCTGCAGCAGGTCGGGTACCCGCAAAATCCCGCGGTACCCTGCGGGTTGTTCGTAGAATTTCTGGGTGCGGGTATAGAAGCGGGCCGGTGGTTCTGCAGGTTGGCGGGTTGAGGGTTGGGCCGCGGATCCTCGCCATAGCGATTTTTACTCCTTTTTCTGAGCATGTCTACTTCCGGTTTACAATGACAGCACTTGTTTTACTCCTTTTTTTCTGATCGTGGCTACTTCCGATGATGTCAATTCCAGTTTACAATGACAGCACTTCCTGATTCTTGATGGTCAGCGGGTACGGGTCGGGGGTCCAAGCAGGTAAGAATGCAGGTCGCGGGTCCGGGTTGCGGATTGCAGGTACGGGTCGGGTACGGGTCCCAAAAAATGGACCTGCACAGGACTCTAACCCCAGCAGCCCTGTTCATATCACACTTCACTCCAGCAGCAGCCCTGTACATATCATAATGCCCCCAGAGCAGTACCTCCCATATCACACTGGGCTCGCTCAGCTGCCCTGTATGTATCACCCTTAACATTGCCTTTAAAGCAGTATGCCAGTATTATTTAAGGAGGACAAAACCCCCATCTCCCCATTTTAATCAGCCCCACCCAGAGCAGCCCTGTCACTGCAGAGTTGCACAGCACTGGAGGTGGCCACCTTCTTCTGCCACATCAGAGTCAACTGACAGGCACAACCAACTAGCAGCATATTTGTTAAAATCTCATGTGAATCTGGCTTCCACTGCGCATGCTCCTGGGTGTCGATTACAGTCCAGAAACCCAATGTGACGCAGCAGAATATGGCAGTCAACACTGACTTTTCAGGGCAGGCACCCATGTACGTTGGTTGGGAGCAGGGATAGGGGTAACGAGTTAGAAAACAGGTTATGGGAAGTGTTTTTCTCCTTTAATATTAGAGCTAAAAGGATGAGATGTATAGCATTTTTTCATGGAAGTTATAATGACACAGTGATACAGATAGGGTTGCCACCTGGCCGGTATTTTACCGGCCTGGCCGGTATTTTTTACAGTTGATCCCAATGTTATTAATAGGAAAAAAAGATAAATATAAAGGAAGGGAGGTATTTTTTTTCAAGAAAAGGTGGCAACCCTAGATACAGATCATAGTACAGTCCTGCAACTGCTCAGCACTGTATGGAACTGCATTCCCCAAAAGCAAAGTAGAGATCCCCTCACCTCCCCTATATGCCCCTCAGTGCCCTCACAGAAACCCTCTCCTCTTGAAAATCCTTTTTTGTTTAGAGCTTCCTCTAAACCTCCTCCTTTAATTCTGCGCCACCAAAAGTCTGCATTCAAATCTCCCCCTCCCTTCCCTGGATGGGCACCAGCAGCTCCTTCACTGGCAAGTGGGCAGGTCCATAACAGGGCCAGCCAGGAGACACACGCACTCCACTGTGTGACAACTCTCCCTCCCGCCTACAGCTTGGTCACATGCCTGTGACATCATGACCTCCTCCATTCTAGCGCTTACCTACCCAGCAGAACTCCGAGCCTCTCAGCTCCGCCTCTCTGTTTACATCAGTTCTGAATTTTATCTGCGCAACATGAGCTGGAATGCGGACATTGAAAAAAAAAAAAAAAGACAGAAGTGATCGCAACAGACACACGTACTGCTAGCACGCACCAGCACCACAACAGCAAGCTACAAACTACACCCCCTTCCTTTTCTTTCAGCTTGCTTGGAAAGGTCATGCATAGTCAGACTATGTTCCTGAACTACACCTCCCAGCATCACCTAGCTATCTCAGCTTGCAGAGGGCGTATGGGATTTGTAGTTTCAAGTGGAAATGTTGAAATATTGTCTCAGGGAGATCCGTGAAAATGACAGGGGGTTTTACTGATAGACGTAAGCAATGTTAGTGCTACTACTCATCTCAGAAGCTGTTGTGACGGTAACGCACGATGTGAAGCCTGAGATGATATGTCAGCCACTTACAGGCGCCACAGATGCTAGTCTGGCAGCAATCACTGTCCCTGGACAAACTGTAGCACACGCGGGTGCCGCCACAATGCCTTCCTTACTATCAATGGCAGCAGCAGCTCTGACAACGTGTGAGAGTTTAAATTATGTTTTTTTAGCCAACTACTAGTGTAAAAAAGGAAAAGGAGAATGATTTGACTCACCGGGAGATGCTGCTGCCCACTCCCACCTTCTCTGGGCTGTTTGTTATTCCAGGAGTATGTGTGCCAGCATCCACCTCCCTCCATAGTGCTGCTTGTTGTGCTGTGCCAGCAGGGCTGGAGGTGAGTGCTGCTGCTTGTCTGGAAGCTGCTGCTGCTGCAGGTGGGTGTTTCTTCCTTCTCCATGTGTTGTGTTGGAAGTGGGTGCTGCTGCTGCTCCTCCTCCCCTCCTTCTGTTATTTTTCCCTTCAGTGCTGGATGGAGATCCTGCTCTCTCCCTGTGCTGCCCAATCGCTGCTGCGTGTGCATGTGCTACTGATTCTCCCTTAACTCCCGAGCAGCCTTCATGTTGCTCCTACAACTTTGCATGGTCTCTTGCACTAATTCTAATCCTCAGGCGCTATTGCAGCGACTGGAAACCACCTGATCTCACATTTCTCATGCACTGTTGCTCCTTCCTTGTGTCTTGCTGGATTGTTGCGCAGAACTTAGCAGTGATGCTGCCAGTGTGTGTGTGTGTGTGTGTATGTGAGATCTGAGGTTGGGCACAGACACATCTCCTGCAGGAACTCTTGCTTCTGCTTTGCTCTCATTCTCTTTTCTCCAGATGTGCAAATCAAAGGCTGCTAACCATTATATTAAATCAAACCACAAATTCAAAGCTTCTCTTTTAACCCTATGACTAGTGATGGCCAGAGTCAGTTTTAGGGTAGGTAAGGGAGGAGGTTTGCCTGCTGCGTGACTGCAACATCACTGGCAGGGAAAAGTAAATTAAAGAGACATTGTATACAATTGTTGGCTACTCCCAGAATATGCATCAATGATTTCCAGTCTTCATTCAACTGACAGTTGAAGACTGTTGGGGTGCTGGGAGCTGTTGAAGGAGGCTGGACATCCCTAACATTTTTCGGTCAGATTTCCAGCCTTTACCCTGGTCCTGGTTATTGTTACTTCCCTGTTCTGCTTCTCGTCTGTTTGCTTCCTCTTTTCGTAGAACACTTCTTGTGCACAGGCTGAGATGACAGATTGTGTTCTATGTGGTGTAGCATCAAGCAGGGATAGGCAAGTTTTAGCTGTTGTAGAACTTCCGTATTCAGTGTTTGCCTCCTCTGGTGCTGGGTGCTGTAGTTTGTACTGGATCATTTCTGTGATGGTGCAAAAAAAGCTCATTCATTTCAACTTGGCATTTACAGCTTGTATTAAAGATGCTCAGATAATAGGAAAACCAGTAGGAAACTGGGATCTCCTCTTCTCCTGTGCTATTCCTGCTGCAGTGGTCACCAACTCTCTCTGCGCAGTGTGAATGCTACTGTTGCTTTCCTCAGTCTCCCACTGCCATCCTTCAGCTGCTGGCTTCTTCCTCTCTCTCTCTCTTCCTCTCTGATGCTGTTACATTATATCATGTCCATCATGTGACACCGCAAGCCTCTCTTTCTATGGAAACTTAAAGGAGGGGGCACATGACTGCAGAAACAACATCACCTCATCAACATCAGCATCACCCTCATCATCAGTAACAGGGAAACATAACCCTCCAGCATCTTTTGGAATAAACAACCGGAATGTTAGTGCAGAATATGAGTACAAGCAGCTGTTTATAGTGTGGATTTTATTATATAATCTCATTAGAATTAACTGCGCTCTGGTGCTTGGGGGGCTGGGGGGATTTCATATAATATAATGACAGAAAGGGTTTCGTTGGGCTAAACTTGAGGATATATATTTGTTATACAGTGTGGCTGTATATGTTTGTGTTAGTATATATAGTAATAACAGGAGTTAAATAGCTGTGCAGGATCTTGGATGACTGTTCTGCAATATAAAAAGAAACGTGACTAAGCATTTACTGTGGCCTAAAATTTGCTTTGTCTGTGAATGGAATGTCAGTGATGCTTTAATGGCGCATGCAGGCCTATATGTCTTACACAAACTAGTGGAAAGGTATCTATCTAATATGGTTTACTGTTATGAGAAATACAAAGAAACAGTGCTACTAGCCTTGTCAATTAACTACTGTATTAACATAAAATGCCTTAACATGTTCATCATTGTTGTATACCCAGATTAACATATATATATATATATATATATATATATGGGATCTGTTATCTGGAAACCAGTTTTCCAGAAAGTTCTCAATTACAGAAAGGCTGTCTCCCATAGACTCCATTATAATCAAATAAACCAAATTTTTTAACGTTATTTCCTTTTTCAGTGTACTAATAAAACAATACCTTGTACATGTTCCAGGCTAAGATATAATTAAACCTTATAGGAAACAGAACCAGTCTACTGGGTTTAATAAATGTTTAAATTATTTTCTAGTAGACAAAGTATAAAAATCCAAATTATGGAAAGATCCATTATCCGTAAAACTCCAGGTCCCAAGCATTCTGGATAAAGGGACCCATACCTCTACCTATGTTTCAAAAAAATATTAATCTTTTGGAATATATGATTTTGCACTTATCCCTGTGCAGTGCAATTGTGGTATTATGGGGTCAGGAGCCCCCTCCCCAGCAATACATTTGTTTTTTCAGATACTCATTGTATTAATTGCATTTTTTGGCATTTTCCCAAAGTGCAACTAGGTTATAAAAGTCAGAATGGTTCAAAATGTTTTGGATGAGGGAGAAATGGAGAAGACAAGTAATTATGGATAGAGCAAAAGTAAGAATTTGGGAAGCAGCACCATGGAGGTCATTAAAGTAAATTATAATTTAACACTTGGGGGCTGATTTACTAAGGGTCGAATTAAAATTCGAATAAAATAAAATTTAAAAAATTTGAATTTCGGATTCATTTTGGGCTACTTGTACTATAGAATAGAATCAAATATTCGAATTTCGCAGTACTGGCCCTTTAAAATCCTTCGAATTTGACTATTCAGCAGCTTTAATTGCTATTTTAGCCTATGGGGGACCTCACAGAACTTGTGCTGAGGTTTTTTTTTCTAAGTTCTGAGAATTTGAAGGATCTTGGTGAAAATCATTCGATCGTATCGAACGCTTCGAACCGTTTTCATTCGACTGAATACGGCCAATTTTTCGATCGAAAATGACCCCCCCAAAAAATTTATATTTTCCAAAATTCTACCCTTAGTAAATCAGCCCCTTGAACTCTAAGGGCATTCAATAGAGGGATTAACAACTCAGGTTAGGAGTAGAGGGGCATAGCCAGATCATTTTAGGAGAAGGCTACAATACTACAGGCAAAAGACACCTACATAAGGAAAACTGAAGGACATGGTAGTAGATCTGTTAACCACAATGGATAGTTGAAGCAAGTTCATGTGGCAACTGTGCAAATAAACATCTACTTCTTCAGTCCATTTGAAGTTTGTAAAAGTTTATGCTCTATCCAGAGAGCAGGGCAGATAAAAAAAGCATAGGTTTGTCAGTGTGGATGAGAGATTATAGGAAACCTGATGCATACTTGCAAATCCATACTTAAAAAATATTCCATATTTTTCTATGAATAATACTGATGTAATTCTGACCTACATTACAGCTCCCATAATTCCAGTACAGGTTTCATAAGATGAAAAATGCTGGGCACTGTAGTTTACAACAGATGGAAGAACATAAATTTGATGTTTCTAGGGTGTATTATTCTGCAACTTTAGTATACTGTTTAGCAATGCATGTATGTAAGAGCAATGCTTATGTAGAGGGTAGTGATGGGCGAATTTATTCGCCAGGTGCGAATTTGCGGCGAATTCCTGCGATTCGCCACTGCCGAATAAATTCGGGAAACGCCAGAGAAAATTCGCCTGGCGAAAATTCGTGAAAAAACGAGTTGCGCGTCTTTTTTGATGCGACAAAAACGTCAAATACGTGCTGCGACTCGTTTCGCAAATGTTTACGCCAATTTGCGAATTTCACTGAAAATTCGCAAATTTTTCCCCAGTCGCAAATTTCCTCCACATGATGAGAAACTCTCTCATATTATTGAGTTACTTGTATATAGCCATAGACCCTGGGTCACAAATTTGGGCCTCAAAAATTTTAGGACACCATCATTTTCTGTACTGATTTTTTAGGATGATATACTACCAACCAAATACACAAATAAATGGTTCTGTGTTTTTTCTGGTTTTCTGTGACAAGAAAAAATGTTATAATGCACTAGATGGGCCCTCCTAAGAACGTCTGTCATAGAAGTACAAATACCTCATTTGTTAGAGCAACAGTATGATTTTTACTCTTTGTTTCTATTTTGTTTTTTCCTGACTAATGGGTGTATGCAGGGAAATAATCTACATTAGATACAGAACCATTAACCATCTGCTATGTAGTACTATGGCCTGTGCCCTTTCTTAATGGCCAAGATGATGTGATTGCTGAGTCACACTGTGGGCTCAGAAACGTAATGCTCTCTCTCTGGTTAATGTTCTCACACTCATGAGTGAAATCAGAGTCATAGTGCATATCTGGAATTATATTTCATTATCACTGTCTAGAAACTATGTGTCAGGAATAGGTAAGAAGACAAACAGGAATCAGCTAATAAGACATGTATGCATTATAAGGTATCAATTACATGTATAACACAAAAACAAAGCACAAACTCTAAGCATTAATTCTACTTTGTAAATTCCTCCCAAAAATCTTGAAACAGAGAGTATGATACAACCAAACCTATCCAAAATGT
>CM044436.1:57429731-57470834 GCA_024363595.1 Xenopus borealis | reverse complement strand
ATGGTATGTTGCAGCACTGATCCAGTTACTGGAATAGATTTAATTTGTGCTTTATCCATCCATAAATAAGATATCAGGTCTGTGGGGTGTGCCAGAAGCGACTCTAGTTGCACCCAGCGATTCTCGCCTTGTGGCAAGTGCCATTGTGTGGTCTGGGAGATTCTCGCTGCTTTCTAATACATCAACAAGTTAGGTAATCCTAGTCCTCCGTTAATAGGGAGTCTCCGTTTATGCGTGGTGGTTTATGAGCCCAGATGAATTTATTAATTTTGCTTTGGAGGTAATTGATATCTTTTGTTTTAATTGTTACTGGTAACGTTCAGAATTTATATAATATTCTAGGTACTAGAGTCATTTTTGCTGCGTGAATTCTCGCAAACCACGATATTGCATAACGGGACCACTCTTCAAGATCTTTATAGTTTCTTAATTAATTTGGGGTAATTAATGAAGTTTCAATTTTATTGTTAATGTTGATTTTTATTACTTATCTTTCTTTCCAGTGGTATCAATGTTCTAAATAGGGAATGTCACCAAACCATTACATTAAAGTTCTCTTCAGAAAATTGCATGGGCTTTTCCACTGAGATGCAATCCCCTATAGCTAGAGCAAACACTGTGACAAAAAACTGACACCACGCAATATTTTAGCTCAACTATATTTAATCAAAACAGTGTCCAGGGGGTATGACCCTAAAGATTTCCAACTTTTCCTTCTTACAAAAAGATGTGAGAAGCAACCCAGTTTTTCACTTTGTGGCACCAAAGTTAAGGCCACAAAAACTTGGTACAAACTCCATGTCATGCCAAAAAAGCCAAAAGTTTTTCTTCTTATTATAATACTTTACTTGTCGGGTTGTACATCTCAAATGAATCACCACTTTTGTTTTGAGGATAAACGCCTCCAGTATGACAGTGACCTGTCCCTTGGATACAGTTCCTTGCAGACACTTGAACTGTGAATTATGCATTCTGATTTAATATCCTTACATTTTGTGTTTTTGCAGCTGCAAAATAATAAATATATTGAGACCAATTAAACTGACCTTGAAGATGGGCTTCCATTACCATTGGAATTCCATTTCCACAGCATTCTCATCACATCTAGGACAGTTAGGTCTGCAGTTGGGAACCTCTGCTTTTAGATGCATGATTGTATTCTCCCACATGTGACAGCAAATAACAAATGGTTTATTGCCAAGATGGAAATTGTATATCTACTCATAAAATATATCACATTATCTTATTGGATTAATCATAGATGTGTTTTGCTGTATTTCCATATTGGTGTGCAATAATTGTTCAGACCTATCCACAAAGTAGTATTATGGTTTGGGCATAATTGCCATAGCATCTATCAATCTGAGGATTAAGAACTATTCTTTGTATGAAAACATTCTGCAAATTAAAGAATATACACAATGACCTTACCACCCATAAATAGTATGATAGACGCTAGAATATGTCACTGTATACACCTAAACATATTGCTGCATTGCCTGGATTTGCGGCATTTTAAACAACCATTATTTGCTGCTTTCTAGAGCTGGATTAATGAGTGTATATTAAGCAGAGCAGGCTAGCACTATCTGAGAGTGGGTATGACATAACAGGCTTTTCTAGGATTTGCAGGAATAAGATGCTCTCATCCTGTTCAATGGCAAAAATGGATCATCATCAACAAGGAAGACTAGGACATAATAAACCAATCATATTTAACTGAATGCATGGAATGGATTAGTTTGCAAGAGTGTCTGTTCTGGAGTTTTATACTTTGTCTTGTTGAATAAGTATTGGAAAGCAGCTATATTCTGTATTCTTTAACTGAGATATTTAAACAGTTCATATCCAGTAATGAAATATTGTTTTGCTTATTTAGCATAAATCAAACTTTTTTACAGTTGTGCTTTTTTTCTTATATGGACATGTTTCCTGTTGCTGTACCTCTTTTCTCCAATGCAATAGGTGTTATTTACACAAGTTCAACTGCACAAAATTGCTACAGTTACTGCCTGAAATGCTAAGTTTTGCCTTTTTAAAGCCCAATTGCTGAAAGTCTGGTTGGTATCACTGCTGTGCCATGATTCTGTAAACGTGTGCTGCAGCACTTACTGTGGGATGCTGTTGGATTCTTGGAGCTCCACTACATCAATAGGCACAGTGTCGGACTGGGACATCAGGGGCCCACCCAAGAACCTTACACTAGGGGCCCACTCTCAGTACTATTATTCTTCCTCTACTCATTCAACCTCTATTCTCCTAGTGTATTGTCTTTACATAAATCTATTATTACATCTATTTAACCTCTAGAAATAGTGAATGGCCATGAACTTGGCCAAATTAGCAGAATGAGGGCCCCCTGACACCTGGGCCCACCGGGACTTTTCCTGGTATCCTAGTGGGCCAGTCCAACACTGAATAGGCACACTTGAGCACAATTTTCAAAACAAATGAATAGGTTCTTAGCGCAAAAGTGCAGAAGAAATGCAAATTTCAAAATTCTTTTTGCACACCATAGCTTGTTGTGTGTGCTGGCCTCAAAATGTGTATGACTGCGCATGAGCACACAGCTTAGAAGGAACATTGGGACAGAGGGCATTAATACTTGGAAAAGAGGCCATTTTACTGCAATTCATATTCCTTTTATTTAATTATGTATTAACAAATTACTCTAATCCAAGAAAAATGTGATTGTTGTACGTGTAAAAACCATGAAAACCTCTCATGCAAAATTTCGCCATCTAAAAATTGCCAAGGTCATGGGAGTTGTCCTTTGCATTTACTATAGAGAAATGAGGGGGACTGAGTACATTTTCACGTAGACAGAGCAGGAAAGGTGGAGGGGATGTACACAATGTTATTTGAGTTGTGATAAATGTAAATACAGTATGTAAATAGATAATGTTACAGGTATGGGACCTGTAATGAAGAGTGCTTAGATCCTGGGGTTTTCCGAATAAGGGATATTTCTGTTATTTTGAATTCTACTAGGTAATCATTTAAACATTAAAGGGATATAGTCATGGCAAAACCTTTTTTTTCTTCAAAATGCATCAGAAAGTAGTGCTACTCCAACTGACTTCTGCACTGAAATCCAATTCTCAAAAGAGCAAACAGATTTTTTTTATTCAGTTTTGAAATCTAACATGAGGCTAGACATATTGCCAGTTTCCCAGCTGCCCCAGTCATGTGACTTGTGCCTGCACTTTAGGATGGAACTACTTTCTGGCAGGCTGTTATTTCTCCTACTTAAAGGGAAACTGTCATGGGAAAACATGTTTTTTTTTTTTTAATGCATCAGTTAATAGTGCTGCTCCAGTAGACTTGTGCACTGAAATCCATTTCTCAAAAGAGTAAACAGAATTTTTTATATTCAGTTTTGAAATCTGACATGGGGCTAGCCATTTTGTCAATTTCCCAGCTGCCCTGGTCATGTGACTTGTGCCAGCACTTTAGGATGGAACTGCTTTCTGGCAGGCTGTTGTTTTTCCTTCTCAATGTAACTGAATAGTACGCAGTGGGACATGGGTTTTACTATTGAGTGCTGTTCCTAGATCTACCAGGCAGCTGTTATCTTGAGTTAGGGAGCTGTTATCTGGTTACCTTCTCATTGTTCTTTTGTTAGGCTGCTGGGAGGGGGTGATATCACTCCAACTTGCAGTACAGCAGTAAAGAGTGATTGAAGTTTATCAGAGCACAAATCACATGACTTGGGGCAGCTGGGAAATTGACAATATGTCCATCCCCATGTCAGATTTCAAAATGAAATATAAAAAAAACTGTTTGCTCTTTTGAGAAAAGGATTTCAATGCAGCACTATTAACTGATGCATTTTGAATTTTAATCCCATGAAAGGATCCCTTTAATGTAACTGAATCAGTCTCAGTGTGACTTTACTATTGAGTATTGTTCTATCTACCAGGGAGCTGTTATCTTGTGTTAGGGAGCTGTTATCTGGTTATCATCCTGTTGTTCAGTTGTTAGGCTGCTGGGGGGGGGCAGGGAGGGGGTGATATCACTCCAACTTGCCGTACAGCAGTAAAGAGTGACTAAAGCACGCTCCGTCAAATAAGCGAGTTGAGGCACTCGCCTCAGGCAGCAGTGCCCCCTGGTTGCCAGGGGCGGAAAAAAATGTCACTCCAGGTAACTTTAAGACCCGCATTTCCGTTTTTCAACCTAGAAATTTGTCTCTTCTAGTGCAGAGAGCGCGTCTGGTGCTGAAGGTGAATGCCGTGGGGAGGCAGGGGGCGGCATAACGAAGGCTGCCTCAGGCGGCAAAATGGGCAGTATCGCCCCTGGACTGCAGTTTATCAGAGCACAAGTCACATGACAGAGGGCAGCTGGGAAACTGACAATATGTCTAGCCCCATGCCATATTTCAAAATTGAATATAAAAAAAATCTGTTTACTCTTTTGAAAAACAGATTACAGTGCAGAATTTTGCTGGAGCAGCACTATTGAAAAAAACATGTTTTCCTATGACAGTATCCATTTAAATAAACCCAATAGGCTAGTTTTAAAGTGGACCCGTCACCCAGACACAAAAATCTGTATAATAAAAGTCCTTTTCAAATTAAACATGAAATCCAAGTTTAAATTTTTATTAAATAATTCATAGCTGTTTTAAACTCATTTAAAAATCTCAGCTGTCAAACAAAGATTGTTTGCGGACAAGACCTATTTACAACTTACTTTGGATCAAGTCAGGGGCGCTCCGCCAATGAGGCGAGTTGAGGCACTCGCCTCAGACGGCAGCGCCCCCCTAGTTACCAGGGGCGGCAAAAATGCTGGATTATTTTCAATATAATGGAAGCCATGGGAGACAGTCTTTTTGGAGCTTTCTGAATAATAGATTTCCAGATAACGGAGTCCATATCTGTATCTTTAAATAAACCATTGTCCATATTCTGTATTGGCACTGCTATACTGGACTGTTATTAGAAATATGAAGTAATAGTAAAGTGTAACTGTACATATGTTAGTTCAACCCCTCAATGTAAGCAGTAATTCAAAAAGTTGGCAGTAAAGTTGAATGAATCATGGATTTTGACACCAAACCATTTCACTGTCATCACATGTCCTCATAGACTGGGAATTAAGCTTCTTTTTTTTTTTTTGTAAAAATCTCTTATTTTCATCGGTAAAGCTGTGTCAGTCTTTTTATGAGAAGGTAAGCAGGGATATTGATTCTAGGATGGCTGTGAATGTGATTTACTTAGACTTTGCTAAAGCATTTGATACAGTGCCACACAGAAGGTTACTGGTTAAATTAAGGAATGTTGGCCTGGAACATAGTATCTATAACTGGATAGAGAACTGGATAAAAGATAGACTACAAAGAGTGGTGGTAAATGGAACATTTTCTAATTGGACCAGTGTTGTTAGTGGGGTACCGAAGGGCTCTGTACTGGGTCCCTTGCTTTTCAAATTGTTTATTAATGACCTGGATGTGGGCATTGAAAGTACAGTTTCTATTTTTGCAGATGATACTAAATTGTGCAGAACTATAGGTTCCATGCAGGATGCTGCCACTTTACAGAGTGATTTGTCTAAGTTGGGAAACTGGGCAGCAAACTGGAAAATGAGGTTCAATGTTGATAAATGCAAGGTTATGCACTTTGGCAAAAATAATATAATTGCAAGCTATACACTAAATGGCAGTGTGTTGGGAGTTTCCTTAAGTGAGAAGGATCTTGGGGTTTTTATAGATAACAAGTTGTCTAATTCTGGGCAGTGTAATTCTGTAATGCTAGTAAAGCAAATAGGGTTCTGTGCTGCATAAAAAAGGGCATAAACTCAAGGGATGAAAACATAATTATACCACTTTATAGATCCCTAGTAAGACCTCATCTGGAGTATGCAGTGCAGTTTTGGACTCCAGTCCTTAGGAGGGATGTAAATGAGCTGGAGAGAGTGCAGAGACCTGCAACTAAACTGGTTAGAGGGATAGAAGACTTAAATTATGAGGGGAGACTGTCCAGGTTGGGGTTGTTTTCTCTGGAAAAAAAGGCCCTTTGCGAGGGGACATGATTACACTTTACAAATACATTAGAGAACATTATAGACAAATATCAGGGGACTTTTTTTACCCATAAAGAGGATCACTGCACCAGAGGCCACCCCTTCAGACTAGAAGAAAAGGACTTTCATTTGAAGCAGCGTAGGTGGTTTTTCACAGTCAGGACAGTGAGGTTATGGAATGCACTGCCGGGTGATGATGTGATGACTGATTCTGTTGATGCTTTCAAAAGGGGCTTGGATGATTTTTTTGGACAGACATAATATCAAAGGTTGTTTTTATACTAAACTCTACAATTAGTATAGATATGGCAATATATGGTTTGTGTGAAAGAGTGGAGGGGTGTGTGTGTGTGTATGCTGGGTTTTAATTTGGAGGGATTGAACTTGATGGACTTTGTCTTTTTTCAACCCAATTTAACTATGTAACTATGTAAAATTAAAGAAAATACACAGAAAAGAACTACAATGGAGCTATACACTGGAATATGGATACTAAAAAGACGTATTATTATACTAAAAATACTTATGACTTTCCTTGGGAAACAAGTGGTTTCATATCCATCCTGGGCCGCATGTGTCCCTTGGGCCGTAGTTTGGACACCCCTGCCCTTGCCTCTAAATTTTACTCTTTAATTTTTGCAAAGAAAAATTGCATAGTCATATATGATATGGTCTTCCATTAGGGTAGTAGTAAAATTGTCAGTTCAAGCTTGAAACTGCAACCTTTTGGCCTTGGTTCTTAAATGAAGATCCAATCTATGCCTATGGCTCCCTTAAGGCTCCCATACACAGGCCGATAAAAGCTGCCGACAGACCGAGTCGAGCAGATTAAAGAACCTAGTCGGATCGCAGGCTCATCTGTATCGCCCGTATCGCTTACATTATGATCCGATCGTTGGGCCCTAGGGATAATCCCGATATCGTCCACTTCAATGTGGGCATATCGGGGAGAGATCTGCTCGTTTGGCGATATCGCCAAACGAGCGGATCTCACTGTCTATGGCCACCTTTAGCTTATGAAATGGGTACAGATATATTGCAGGTTATATCATAAAATCAGATTTGTATTGATTGTTTTCCTATCAGTAACTGCACTGATGCAGTTTAATTTAGCTTTGTGTTAGTAACTTAGTCAAGGTGTATTATATGCCCAATACTGGCTATGGCATATGTATGAAGAATCCCATCAGCTATTGTTTTTAGAATGTAAACAGAAAAGTATAACATACTGACATGTTTATTTTCTGTTTTTTTATTATTAAATTAAATATATATTTTCTTAAGAGTCCACATTTACTTGTAACCAACATTATAAAATTCTTAAAGCTTTTTAATGATTTTAAGGTTATTGTAAATGCAGTTTATAATTAAAAGAAATATTTGTTTTTGCTTTAATTCCTGTACTGGTTCTGGCCATTCACACAAACGTCCATTGCTCTCAATGCCTTGTACAATTCTGTTATTTTACTTCTTTACTTAAATTATAAAATGTGCAAGGAACTATGGGACCTGGAATATTGTCCAGAGTATTTGCTACATTATTTCAGTTGCACATGTAGTCAGAGACAGCAATGCAGTGCATGAAAGGACAGATGTATACTTGTTTCAAATATTATTTATTTGCAAATACTGTAACTTACAGATGAAGCCACTTTGGATTGTGCATTTGACACAGAAAAACTTAACTCATCTATCCCATTTATCCCACTTATCACAGAATATTGTGTCACAGCATCCCATCCAATTAAAGAGTTCACCATTGAAAACAATGGAGCTTTGGTATGCTAATGAAAAGGATAAATGCATTAAATGAGTTAAGATAACTTTAGATAACACAGTTTCTTCAATTAGCCCTGAGTCACGATGCATTTAATTCACCAATCCCAGTGGCTGCATCTGTAAATACAAAACCAATGTATAGTTTTATAATGAAGCTAATGAAGAATTACATTTACATTCTTTTTGCAAAATTTACGAGATTTACAACCCCTTTAACACTGGGAATGAAGAAGCCATATAAAAGTAATTTATCAGCTGTCATTGTATTTTGTACTGTATGTTAAGGCTGTTTGTGTTATACTCATAGGGGCAGATTTACTACTGGTCGAATTCGTGGGCTAATTAATTAATTACTCCAATTAATCGAATTTCTGTTGAATTTTAACCCTTCAAATTCGAATATCCAATTTGAAGGGTTTTAGCGAAATTCAATCGAACAATTAAATAGTTTGAATCGAATCACACGAATTTAGTAAATCTGCCCCATACCATAGTGTTTTAGAACAAACTCAACGGGGGTCATTTATAAAGGTCGCGCAGCGCATAATTGTTCGCAAATGGTAGTTTTGCCCATGCTTTTTCCTGAACGCTAAAATATTACACTACTGTGCCGTCTTTCTGGTTTTTGCGAATTCGCATTGTGAATGAATTTTCGCAAACAACTCGCAAACAAGACGGGTCTTTGCGTGAGTACAGGCACTTTGCGAGGTTGTTTTGCACGAAAATAGCGTTAAAAGTAACTTAAATTCGCAATTTGCAAAACAGTTTTGCGTATATTTTCTCCGCCAACAAAGTTGTGGCGCAGAGTGTTCGCAATTTGTGATTTTTGCCATATTTAAAAAGCTCCTATAGACATTCACAATGTGAAAAACAAATTCACAAATCTGTTTGCACACTCTTTATAAATATAACCAGGCGCAGGGCAAATTTATTCACTCTGCGAATCAATCTGCCCTGCGCGAAGTTTATAAATGACCCCCACTGGCTGCTGTATCTGAAGCAAACAGCTTGCCAAAAACGTAATAATGGAAACTATTTTTATAATAAAATGTGCTGAACTGTGCAGCCAACAACTACTAAAAATGCTTTTCTGAATGTGATTTTTTTTTGCCAATGGGACTACTGTGTATAGAAGATTAGCTTTTTATTGCAGCCTCTTTGTTTTTCATTACTGTTGTCTGCAGGAAATAAACTCATAATCCTTCAATGTCTATTATACTATCATGTGCTAACATTATATTCATTGCATCCAAAACTAACACCACCAATACTATGAGTTGTTTTATTTTAGAGCTGCTTTTTATGTTTTCATTAATCAGGGCTGTCTAAGATTTCTATAAAACAAAACAGGGATTTTACTATGCTTTATATAAAATGCATTGGTTACGTTGCATTGGTTAACTTTGTCCTTTGCTAAACTGCTGGCACAAACTGCTTTGTCAGGATCAGATAAAATGTTGGTGCCCTTGTTTAGCATTACAGATGAATGGTAGTCATATAATACTAGTTTAAAAAGGGGGTTGTGGGAGCACTCTAAAAGCTAAGTTAAAGTATATTTAAGTATAATGGAAGTGCTACTGTACCTACAAAGCACATTCCCTGGGCCCCTGTCTCATAAGTAATTCAGTATAAATGCAAGTGCATATGTTTAAAAACAGGGGTTGTTTTGTACAAATTTATGATCATAAAGTTGATAAGCCGTTATACCATACACTTGCTTTTAGCTGCTGCTTGAAATAACTAGTCGTAGTTACCACCCATCACCCAGGTTTCCTTGTTAGCATTCCATACTACAGTTTTACACTTTATTATTTTATTTGCTTTTAATCTGGTACCGCCCGGGGGAAATTCATTAGTTGTGTGTAACCAGCAATGCAATATTTGGTTGTATTTGTTCATTAGACCTTTTTTGTCCATTATGGTTTTTTCGATTGCTGCAAGTTCACTCATAGACTTAAACCACTCCTGTATTGTTGGTGGGGAAACATCTTTCCAGTGCAAGGTAATCAGCCTCCTGGCTTGAAACAGCGCTAAGATGAAGATATTGGTGTAATAGTCCATCGTAATGTTTAGGTCTAATGTTAAGAGACATGCTCTGGCATTGCAACTGCTCCACCCTGGGACGGCATTTGTCAACCAGTTGCATACACCAACCCAGTACTGTTGGAGCCTCTCACAGCTCCACAAAGTATGTTCTAGGGTGGCTACCTCCTTGTTACACCTTGGACACATTGGGGATTCTAGGACTTTCATTGTATGCAACCTCTGGACTGTATAGTATACTCTAATCAGGACTGGACTGAGAATTAAAATAGGCCCTGGCATTTCAGGTACACAAGAGGCCCATCAGCCCACATAGAGGCCCAAACAGCCTCCACCAGCCCACTAAACACTGACTTTCTATGGGACCTTATAGCAGCCCCTCTGGCATTTGCCCTAACCCACAAATGGCCAGTCTGGGCCTGACTCTAATTATCAGATATAATTGCAGCAGATTATGCTTAAAAGACAGGGAGACCAGCAGCGACGTAGCCAAGGCCCATTCCCATTGATCATCCGTAATGAAGCCAACATCTCCCTCCCATACCTCCCTGGAGGGGAAACTGGTATCCTTATACTTAGGTTTGTATAGGGTGGATATCTTGCTTTTTTGGGCAGGTTCTAGCAGGGAGTCCACTATTGGTGAGATTGAAATATTAATTCCTTTGTTGTTGGATTGGCTAGTAAGCTCATCCCTAGTCTGTGGTGAGTTAGCAACTGAGTTTGGGGAAGCTGCCTGTTGTTGTGCAGTGATTTTGCTTGACTAATGAGATGAAATAGGATTTTAAATATTTTTTTGGGGTGACGGGTCCACTTTAAGCTTTTTAGCGCTGTCTCAACTATATTTGGACTCAGAGGGGAACAAGTGTCTTGAGGCAGCAAAGAAAGGGGAGTTCCGGCAACCTTTGTATAAATCTTTGATTTAAATTGAGTTATCACTAAGCCATATACACCAACATGCATGAAAATGCCCCTAACTTGTTACTTACCCCTCCTACCAGGTCCTGTCCAGCGGAGTTCACAGGCGCCATCTTGTCTCTTTCGCTCTTCATCCTGTACTGACCAGTGTTTTCGGGCGCATGCGCAGCAGGAGGAATCTGCCAGAGTGGAGCTACTGCACATGCACCGAATGTCAGGAAATTTCTGAAAAAAGTGATTGGAAAGTTTGTTACTTTCAGGCGCATGCGCAGTTGGAGGAAACTGCTGGTATGGAGCTACTCTGCATGCGCCAGAAACTCACGAATTTTCCGGAAAAGAAATTATCGGAAAGTTTGTAACTTTCGGCGCATGCACAGTAGCTCCGCACCAGCAGATTCCTCATACTGCGCATGCGCCGAAAACGCTGGTGAGTACAGGATGAAGATGAACGAGACAAGATGGTGCCTGTTAACTCCGCTGGACAGGACCTGGAAGGAGGGGTAACAAGTTAGGGGCATTTGCCAGAGGGGGGCAGGTAGGCCAAGGGGAAGAGGGAGGGGGCTCTACACAGGGGAGGGGGGGTTCACTTACAGGTTGAATTCTCCTTTAAAGACTGGAGTCCAAAACTGCACTGCATACTCCAGGTGAGGCCTTACCATGGACCTATAAATGTCCTTTTTTATGTAAAACTAAACAAGTTCTAACTGAACTTGATGGATTCTTTTTTTAAAACCTCATCTTCTATGTTCTATGTAACAGCAGTATTTCCGTATTTAAAACATGGTTTAGAGTTTGATAAATGCCTAGTGGCCAGCACTACTTCAATTATTGCTGCCAGTTTATTCAGAAGCTAGTAAACAACCTCAACTGTACCAAGTAGCATTGATCTGCTATGGGGGCAGCTGAAAACCTCTGTCAGTCTGCCTGTTAAAGTTGGCCAGTAACTTTGCTTCTGTAGGTATATTTCTATATGTATAGTATTTTCTTATATTTACCTACTGTATAAAGTGCCCATAAAAGATCAAACAATTCAATGACAACATTTCAGCAACTGGAGTTAAGTTTTGATGTGCTTTATTTCAAATGTTACATGTCAATATGGTGGGTTTTACTAATAAAAACATTCATTTGCCTAGCTTTAGAAACAAAAACATACACAGAAAATAATACATGGGGAATATTTACTTAACTCCTGGAAAATATGACAACACATTTCAATTGCAATCAGTAAATATTCATCTGTAAGGCTGTTCCTCTTCAATTACTTTCTGAACAAGAATAGTTGCAGTGTATGCTTTCTTTCTGGTACTAAAAAGTTAAAGTAGTTGTATGTAGTCTGGGATTATAAAGGTTATTTTTCCATTTACTCTACATGGGAAAAAGGAAGAACAAGCACCAGAACACAGCTAAGCACTGCCTTTGATTAAAAGATAAAGTACAATGGGGACAGGCGAATGTAGTAGAAACAATGGTAAAAGTTGCTGATCATATTACAATAATATTACAATAATGACAATAAACTCATTATTGGTGCCAATACTAGTAAATGCGGATGTGTATGCTTGCATATTATTATATTCAATAGCAGTTTAAATATCCATCCATAGAGATAAACATATACAACTTGCAAAAATGGAAGTACCACTAAAATTATAAACAAAAAAGGTAATACAATAGTAGAAAATGCAAACTTTGAATGACTGTTAAATTACCTGCTGTGTTCCAAATAGTTAACATTGGGTTTAAAAAGGACCAAAGACCAAGTTCAACACGTACAAACAAACCCTATGCACGTATATGCATGCACATAGAAATACCTTTCTATACACTCTCATATCTAAATTACATAATATGTATAGAAACTATTTATATGCATTTATTTTGTATATATTTAGATCACACTAGCCTTGGATAGTATACTTCTTCAATAAATTATCCAAGCCCCTCTTAAAGGCATTCAGCAGAATCTACCTTCATATCATCACCCACCCAGCAGGGCATTCTGGAACCTCACTGCCCTCACCATAAAGAACCGCCTATGCTGCTTCAACTGGAAGTTCACTTCCTCTAGTCTAAAGGGATGACCTCTGTTCTTTGATCATTATTATTGGAGAAATGATCCCCTTATCTGTTTATAATGTCCTCTAATGTACTTGTAAGGGGTAATCATTTGCTCTTTCTCCAGAGAATACAACCCCAAAATTTATACTGTAAGCCCTACTGGGCTGGGTCCTCAATCCTTTTGTCTTCTTGATACTTAGCACTTAATCTGTATTGTAATTATATTTTATATTTATGTGAATCATATTTCTAATAATGCACTTATTGTTAATTATTATTGCAGTGACCCCTTGTTTGCATTGACAGTCTATCCTCAAAGTTTAAACCTTTCATCCATTTTACCAGTTTAGTGGCAAAACTCTGCACTCCCTTCAACTCATTAATATCCTTCTGAAGTACTAGAGCTCAAAACTACACTGCATACTAAAGGAGAGGCAAAATTATGTTTTCATCCCTCAAGGCAATGCCTTACTTATGCAAGACAGCACTTTTTATGCTTTAGTAGCCACAGAATGACACTGCTTAGAATTACATAGCTTGTTATCAACAAAACAACCCAGATATTTCCTGATTAAGGGTACCACCAACATAGTACAAATTAGTTATTTCTACCAAAGTGCATAACTTAACTTTGGATAGATATATGTACATGCCAGCAAAGTCATACAAGGTAATGTTATAAAAAAAATATTTTCTTATACTTTCTAATTGCGCAATGTCTATGCAGGGCCACTTTCCTGTATTGCAGAATGGGCTCATATGTTTTAGAGTAATTTAGCAGGATTATATTAAGCTGCAAATAGATGTGATGTGAAGAGTATTCCTGGCATTCTGGTTTTTGTAGAAAAAAAAAATTGTGTAGGCGGCATTACCTTAGTACATTGTGTCCTCACTTGATGTCTATGTTATTCAGAGGTACAAAAGACCTTTATGTTGTAGTTGTTATGCAGGATATAGAAAATAAAGCCATTTTAGTAATGCTAAATAGAATGATAATGATGGGTAAGGCTTAGAGTGCTATTTGAATACTGAACACATACAGTATTTTGCGCCTGTAAATATTTAGTAGTTTGATGAATCTGTATAGATGACAATTGTAACATAAACATATTCCCTCTCTGGTCTTGTTTTCAGATATAGTTACAGTTATATTTATATTAACTTTAGAATCATTTAAATTTGTAATTAATGTATATTATTGTTATATATATATAAGTGCTGCATATGAGATATTGATAGAACTACTAGAGTTAATCAAAATACCAGTTATTTCAGAATATAAGCAAAATTAAGATAAATACTTTCCTACCTTTCCTAACACTGATCCTCTAGAAAGCGGAAATTATGGAAATGCTGTCTAACACAGACTCAATTTCATCCAAACAATCTGAATTTCTAAAAATGATTTCCTTTTTCTTTGTAATAATAAGTCAGTATCTTGCACTTGATCCAAACTAAGATATAATTAATCCTCATTGGTACAAACACACTTTTGGGTGTATTTACAACATTTTCCATTAGATTTAAGGGATTCAGATCCAAATTCCTGAAGGATGTGTTATCTGGAAAACCACAGGTACCAAGCATTCTGGATAACAGATCACATACCTGTACTATTTTTATTGATTAGACTGCCTGCTTTTTTACAAAAGTAAAGGTTCATGTGAAATATCCTTTCAACAGATCTTTATAACTTTCATGTATGCTGTGGGTCACTAACTTTCACTAAGTCTTTCACACACTGCACACAGGGTAGACTAACAAACCAGCACCCCAAACACCAACCAAAAACCCAGAAAATGAATTCACTGTCACCATTTATCACTATAATAAGACAATAAATAAATGGTGCTCCATATAGAAAGTAAACAGCTCACCAAGTTCGATTGTGTGGTCCAGTACATCAGCCCTATACCCCCAGCTTCAGGGAGCGGCAATCTGATTAGCAAATGAAGGCTTGGGGCTGTCGTACACTCAAATAAACCCAAAGGGTTAAAGATGTATTAAAGTTAAAACATTATTTTGTTAAACAAATTTTAAAAGTAGAAATGCATCTCCATGAGCCCTACGCATTTCGTACCTGCCTAGTACTTAGTCATGAGCTAAAATTAAAACTCAGTGTCACAATTATGGCAGGTAACAGTTCAACTGTGATTTCTTTATAGCTTCTTCGCCCTAGGTATTTAAAATTAAAACTTGGTGTCACGATTATGGCATTTCCAGTTTCATGTGACTTTAGTTGTGGCTGTTAAGGGGTCACTAACTCACACCGTGCACACAGGGTAGACTAACAAACCACCACCCTAAACACCAACCAAAACCCAGAAAATTCATTCACTGTCACCATTTATCACTAACTGGCAATAGAAACCTAGCACATTTTTCAAAGGTCAGATTTTGAATTCATGCGAGTTTTTAAAAACTCCCAGAAATTCGAATTTCCTAAATTTATTAGGAAAACTGAAACTCGAATGAGTGGCATTGTCTCAGAAAAAAACTTGAATGTCAGGAAGGCTGCAAACAACTCCAAATTGATCCTTGGAACTCTCCGATTGACTTAAACAGCAATTCGGCAGATTTTAGGTGGCGAATAGTTGAATTTGAGTTCTTCAATTCAACCCCTAGGCACAAAAATCCCTCCCCTGAGTAAGTCACCTCCCTTCTCCCCCTTTGTGGTGGCAATTTCAAATTACCAGGACTCTGAGGATTAAAATCAGTAAAAGTTTATTACACTTATAAGCAGACAGCTCATCAATTAAGAAGCTTTTTATGCCATTACAGAAAGAAAAAACTTAACACGTCACAAGCAGTACATCAGTAATAAGCATTAATACTTCCTTGACCATGTAAGGAAATTAATTCACCCTTTCTGTCCAGTGTGCCCTTTCTCCTACGATGGAACTTTGCAAGATGTGCAGTTTCCACTATTGTTGGTCCTTTTCTATTCTGAGCTTATCTCCTCCAACATACCTTTCCTGCTCATTGTGTGTAATGTGGTTTTATTACTGTCTAGAAAATTGTAGACTTGTGAGGATGAGGGTTAGAAAGGTTAGCTATAGGTCATCAGACGTAAATCTAACATAATAAGTTCTTTTAGTAAAAACAAGACTTAATAAGAAAATTTCCTTCACACCCTTCCAGCCCCCCCCCCCCCCGGGCAAATACCCCTAACTTGTTACTTACTCCTCTTTGCAGGTCCTGTCCAGTGGAGTTCACGGCAGCCTAGCGGTCTTCTTCCTGGAGTTATCAGCGTCTTCTGGCACATTCGCAGTAGGAACCTACTTTCCGATCTTTTTTTCCGAAAATTCATTAATTTTGGCGCATACGCAGTTGGAGGCATTTGCCGGTACGGAACTACTTCCCATGTGCCCTAAAGTCACTAACTTTCCAATTTCTTTTTTTGGAAACTTCGTGACTTTTGGCACATGCACAGTAGATCCGAACCGGCAAATGCCTCCTACTGCGCATGTGCAAGAAGACGCCGATGACTCCAGGAAGAAGACCGCTTGGGAGAAGATGGCTGCCGTGAACTCCGCTGGACAGGACCTGGAAAGAGGGGTAAGTAACAAGTTAGGGGCATTTGCCTGGGGGAAAGGTAGGGAGGGGGGCCAACTCAGATTTTTGTGTAGGGGATTCAATTCTCCTTTAAAGGGCCAGAGTATAATAAATCTCGAAAATCGAAATAGAACTTTTCTAATTCTAATTTTCAGTTGACCCTCGATAAATCCGCCCCTAATGTGGCTATTCCCCCAGCTCTCTCTAACTCACCATACACCAATGCATTAAACACTCTCGCCATAGCAGTTACGCCCTTGTGGGCTAGGTCCATTTACAGCATCAAAGACAAACATTACATTTTATATTTAATATTATAAAAGTTATGACAATGTCAGTTGACAAAAGATATTACAAAAAGAGACATACATTAAAATACAACCACAACCAGTTGTAAAATAAAAGGGAAAACACAGAAACCTATACCCAAAGATATAGAATTCCAGGTCAAAATGGGTGCTCCAAAGTAAATCCAAGTAGTGATGGGCGAATTTATTTGCCTGGGGCGAATTCCTGCAATTCGCTGCAGGCGGAAAAATTTGCGAAACACCAGTGGTGTTTCGTGAACTTTTTGCCGTTTCGCCCAAATTTCGGCGATGCAAAACACCCTAGATTCATCCATCACTAAATCCAAGGTTTAGGCAGAAGAGTTGACTATTTATCAGTTTTCTTTCACTTTTTACAAGGGGGAATGGCCTAGCAGGTCACAGTTTTCCATGACCTTCTGTGAGTAGGAACTAGGCCAACTATATAATAACCATAACTATTTACAGGAACACTGAAGAGAAATTATATAATATGTAGTGGTTGTAATTATTCCTACAGGGTCCATATATCAAATATCAATACTTTGTGACCTGATCCTGCCCTGATCATGTTTGGATGCTTTTGAAAGTGAATGTGGCATTGAATCCATAACCAGTTTCTTATAGTGTTGGTACAACAGGTATGGATTCTGGCCTGATAAATATGTTTTGTGTATAGTTTATAGTGTGACCTCCACTTCACATGTGATGGGCCTTGCTGTGAACTTTAGGTTCATGGGTTTTCACCCCTCCATATGGAATGGCTCTTATCAGTCAGGGTTGGAGCAGGGCATCAAAGGCTGTGACCCCTTTACACATTGCTGATTCCAGACCTTAGTAAAGAGAGCCTATTACTTATCTGATTTGATGCAGAAATGTTTTTCCATGATACAGTTATGGGATCCATTATGCGGAAACCCATTATCCAGAAAGCTCAGAATGAAGGAAAGGCCGTCTCCCATAGACTCAATTTTATCAAAATAATCCAAATTTTTTAAAATTATTTCTTTTTTTTGTAAAAAATAAAACAGTATTTTGTGCTTGATCCCAACTAAGATATAATGAATCCTTATTGGAAGCAAAACTAGCATATTGTGTTTAGCTAATGTTTGCAGGATATTTTAGTAGACTTAACTATGAAGATCCAAACTACAGAAATATTTATCCAGAACACCACAGGTCTCAAGCATTCTGGATAACAGGTTCCATACCTGTACCTTGGCCTGTTTTATTAACTCTTACAGGTCTGTATCAAATTATACCTTAGTTATTGCAAGGTAAGACACTTCTTTATTTCAACCTTAACTTTTGTCAGGCATTAGTGATAAAGATCAGCAGATGAAACTTCCCTTCGTCCAAATAAGCCAATCAAAGCAATTCAGCAATCAGTTTCGGAGACGATATTTGGTTACTGGTATTATATTCCAATCTGAGTAGGAGTGCTTTTTAATGTACCACACAGGTCAAATGTTTTTAATGCAGAATATCTTTCTTAGGAAAGTTAAAAGTTTTGATTGGGGCATTAAGTTTGCAGCTAAAAACACAGAAATGGTTGTAATTTAAAATTATATTAAATCATTACTGTTCTCAATTTATTCCCTTAAGTAGTAAATGTAGAAGCTCTCAGAATCATTCTATGTGGCTTAATACAGAAGTAAAGAAGTAAATAGTAGCAACAGGGACAGAAGCTGCATTTAATGAAAATAAACAATATAATAAATCTTGTAAATCAGCAATCTGGAAGGCAAAGAAAGTAAATGAAGAGTTAATTGCGGTGGAGGCAAAAACGAATCCTAAAAAGTTTTAAAAATATATTAATAGTAAAAATATGCAGGTTGAGAGTGTTTCTCCATTTAATAATGGTACCTGTATGGTTGTAACAGATACAGAAAAGGCAAATGTGCTAAATCAGTTCTTGTCTTCAGTGTATACAATAGAGGAGTCTCAGTTCCCAGGCTCACTTCATAACTGCATTGATGGCTCAGCTCAATCCAGTCAGTGCCTGATTCAGGATATGATTCAAAAAGCTTTAATAAAAATTAATGTAAACAAGGCTCCAGGGCCTGATGGCAAACACCCCTGGTTTTAATAGAGCTTGGTTCAGTTTTAGACCAGCCCCTATTTCTGATTTTCTCAGATTCTATTTCATCTGGTATGGTGCCTATGGACTGGAGTTGATGTCATTCCAATATTTAAAAAGGGATTACAATCTCAGCCTGGCAAATATAGGCCAGTAAATTTGACATCTGTGGTGTGCAAATTATTTGATGGCTTGTTAAAGGATCACATTAAAAATTTTGTCCTAGAGAATGGCATTATGAGCAGCAATCGGTATGGCTTTATGAAGGATAGGTGATGTCAGACAAATTTGATTGCTGTTTATGATGAGGTACGTAAAATGCGGGATTGTGGGGGGGCAGTAGATGTGATCTATTTAGATTATGCCAAAAGCATTTGATACTGTGCCCCACAAATGACTGCTTTCTAAACTAAGTTCTGTTAGGTTCAATGAAGTCATTTGCAAATGGATAGGAAACTGGCTACAAGATCAGGTACAGAGGGTGGTTGTTAATGGTACATTCTGTACTTGGAGTAAGGTTCTTAGTGGGGTCCCTCAGGGCTCGGTAGTGTGTCCACTTATATTTAACTTGTTCATTAATGACTTAGGGGAAGGAATTGTAATGTATCAGTGTTTGCAGATGACACAAAACTATCCAGCTCAATTAATTCCATCCAGGATGTGGCATCCTTGCAACAGGATCTTTACAAACTGGAAATCTGGGCAGCTAAGTGGCAAATGAGATTCAATATTGATAAATGTAAAGTCATGCTGGGATGATAAACTTGGTTGTAACAAGCAATGCCAGTCAGCAGCATCAAGGGCAACTAAGGCCTTGAGCTGTATTAAAAAGGGCATAGAGTCCAAGGAGGAGGGGGTCATTCTTCCACTTTATAGAGCACTTGTAAGGCCCCATCTAGAATATGCCATACAGTTTTGGTCTCCATCACTCAAAAAGGACATTATTGTATTAGAGAGGGTACAGAGAGGGGCAACTAAGCTGGTAAAAGGTATGGAAAATCTTAGCTATGAGGAAAGAATAGCCAAATTGGGAGTGTTCATACTGAAGAAGAGGCGCTTATGGGGTGACATCATTACTATGTATAAATATATAAGGGGATCATATAATAATCTCTCTAATGCTTCATTTGCCAGTAGGTCTTTCCAGCTGACACGAGGTCACCCATTCCGATTAGAAGAAAAGAGGTTCCACCTAAATAATCGTAAGGAGTTTTTTAAGGCCCCCATACAGGGCCAGTACTAGGGGTAGGCAGAAGAGGCAACTGCCTAGGGCGCAATAGAGAGAGGGAGCTAGGCAGGTACCTGACTTCTGCCTACCCCTAGTCCATGTCGGTGCTCTCCCCTCTGGCACTCCCTCCATCTGCACCATCCCCTCTGGCGCTCCCGTTTCTGATCCACTATGATCTGATCGGATCAGCTGATATTGCCCACTTCAATGTGGGCATATTGGGGAGAGATCCGCTCATTTGTCGATATCGCCAAACGAGCAGATCTCTGCATCTATGGCCACCTTTACAGTGAGAGCTGTGAAGATGTGGAATTCTGTCCCTGAATCAGTTGTACAGGCTGATACATTAGATAGCTTTAAGAAGAGGTTGGATGGCTTTTTAGCAAGTGAGTCAATCAGGGCCAGGTCGACACGGCGCCTTAGGCACCTGGTCTAATACCCCAGTCCTGTGTGTGCGCACGGGTGCTCACGCGAGCTTACGCAACTGTGCCATACAAAAAGAAGCCAGAGTAAGAAGGGGAAGGTCAGGGGAGGAAGTGACGAAGGGGGGGCGTGACGGATGGAGGGGTAGTGCATAATGGCAGGAGAGCAGCAGGGGAGCGAGCAAGAAGGGGAACGGTAGGGGAGGAAGTGGGCGTGATGGAGGGGGGTTCATAGTACAAGTTGATCCAGGGTCTAGTCCGATTGCCATCTTGGAGTCAGGAAGGATTTTCTCTAAGGCAAATTGGAGAGGCTTCAGATGAGGTGTTTTGCCTTCCTCTGGATCATCTATCAGTTATGAAGGTAAAAAAAAAGAGGTTGAACTTGATGGACGTGTCTCATTTTTCTACCTAACTTATACTATGACTATGAATATATTGTATTGTGTAAGATTGTAGAAGCTTATCTGTAGAATTGTTTTTAATTTTACCAGGTTACTATTTGATTTATTTAAAAAAGGGAGATAGCGGGAATTTACAGAGAAAACACCAATGGAAGAGTAGTAGCTCCATAATCCTCCCTCATGACAATTCATTCCTTAAAATACACACATTGTTTCACCTCTCTAATCTCCTTTTAATCACCTTTCTCCCATTTCATCTCGCTCCTTTCTATCTTTGCTCTTTTTTTCCTATCTTCCCATTCCGGCTTTATTGGCGTAACCAGATTTCTCATTTTTTCCATTACTCCTCCTGCTTTCTACTTCCTCTTCTATAATCTCTGTTTGTTATGTGTTTAAACCCGCATAACCTTTGCTTTGCTATGCACTTTGTTCCTGTATGTTCGGACATATTTTCTCATTTTTTTTTCTCTGTTTACGCTGATCGCACAATTAGATTTTTGTTTCATTTTCCCAGTCAATAGACTTGCTAAAAAGGAATGTAAACTAGAATGGTAACAAAAGAGTTGATTTTTTGTAATATTGGTTGTAATAAACATGACACTGGGTTCTGTTTCGCAACCCCCTCCTATAATACATCCATATTCTATTTCCATGGTATGTTTAGATTTTCTTGTTTGTAAAATGAGATACCTGAGTCATCTGAAAGTTAATAAAGAGGCTAGTTAGTGTAATTACACATCCCTTGCAACACTTAGGAAGAATACAATCTTTTGCAGTAAAATTGCTGGCTAATTGCATCAGATTTTGTCAGTGAAAAGCAATAGTCACGTCATTACATCTGAAAGCAATTATATTTGGCACATTATGCTTTTAGCATCACTAGATGTTATGCATCATTCCCTTAACAGAATGAGTCAGCTCTATTCCTAATGCTTTGTACTATAGATCAAGGAGATGGATAAAAACAGTATTTCCTCCACTGTGGTTATGATTCTAACATAGACATGTTTTCATGGTTATCCTCATCTAGTACATTGATTTCATTTTGTGTATTTGTTTTTTTTTTAATCAGTAGTTTATAGCCAAATCAATAACATTTCACATCTACTACCATATTTTGAACAATGCAATATTGTTTGACTACACATTACTGTGGCGCTGTTAGATAAATTAGGGCTATAAAAAGTCCTTTGAGGTTTTTCATGGTGCCTGAAGGCTTCTGATTAGACAGTCCTCAATAGAGAACCTTGCCTCTTAGCTGCTTTTCTTACACCGTTGCTTTATTTAATGCTATATTAATAATATAGTATTTAATTGTATTACTGCCATGCTTATACAGGTTGTGGCCTTGAAATCCTCTCTCTCTGTCTCTGGATAGAGATCAGTTGTGTCACAAGTTCTGTGGTGTAACAGTCAATAATAAATGAAAACCTCACCTGTTTGCAGGTTTACAGAACACAGAAAAAACCCCTCTTAAGGGCTCTTACACACAAGTGTTTTTTCCTGCACTCCCCTGCGCATTGAAAAGCATTGAGTGCGTCTATACCTGCGCTCCCCTGCGGCTGAACGCAGCAAAACGGAACGCAGGGGAGCACAGGAAAAAAATGCTTGTGTGTAAGAGCCCTTACTGCGGTCACCAGGCAGTCTTTCTTTGGTGTTGCAGTTGCATACCCAGCTGGTTCAAAGAGAATCCCAGCGTGTTCAGAGCTTCAATCTGTCTCTCAGTTTAATAACCACACCGCACAGCCAGGCTCCCTTAAACAGCCCCACCTGCAGACTAATTGGGCAGCATACTGAACTATCCTTGCTCCAGGGTCCTAGCCTGTCTTACCCTGGAGATTTAAAGGAGCCAATACCTCAGGCTGGGTGCTATATACCTCCCATCATATACAGGCAGCCTACTGGGACAGAGCTCTTTGTCACATACCTCCCCCCTCTGTTCGAACCCAGGGTTTCGGACACCATTAGCCACCATACAGTGGACCTTTGACAAGGCATCTGCATTACCCTGCAGTTTGCCTGCTCAGTGTATCATAAAGCAGTGCCCACCTAATTGCCACGCACTCCCACTCAACAATACTATAATTTCTCTCAGAGGGGGTCACCTTCCTGCTCAAGTAGAACACTAGGTGCTCTTCTCCCCAACTAACTTTAATTTTCAACAACTTACATAATTCCTTCATAATTCTCGACATAAAGGGTGTACCCTGGTCTGTGAGGATTTCTTTAGGAATGCCAGTGCGTGTAAACATATAGAACAACTCTCTAGCAATATTTTTGGAGGCTGTGTTTCTTAAAGGGGCCACCTGTCACGGGTAGGCCTTCGTTAGGCGCCATGGGGAAGTAGTGGACCAAGGAGGAAGCTTAGGGGTTAACAGGTCCAATAACGCAGCGAGGCAAGGATCAGGCAGGAGTCAGACAGGTCCAGGCAAAAGATGTATTATCAGGAACAAAAATAAACAAAGTCCAAGAAATGGTCAAAAATACAAGAACAATGGACAAAAAATACAGGAAACAAGGTCAGCAGAACACAGGAACAGGATCAGAACAATACCCAGGATCACAGCATGAAATCCTATAATTGGGCGCCATAATGGCGTCCAATACCCCTTTAAATATTTAAATTTCACTACAAAACGAGCGCGGTGACGTCAATATCCGGCGCCGCCGCCATTGCAACATGTCCCCACTCATTACACCACTAGCATTGCACTCGGCCTCAACCCTTGGTTGGAGGGGACAGCTGGGTTTTGTCAGCTCCTTTAGGCCATTTTATGGCCTTTTGGTCAGACCCTGTGTCCCGAGGACATTAAGTTGTCTTCAGTGGCAATATAATGTTCCACTATTTCCACCAGGTGATCAGCTGACTGGGGACCTGCATGACTCACCCATATCCTCAAGGTTGGCCGAAGAGCCATCAGAAAACGATCCACAGTGACCCTCTCTACAATTTAAGGAGCTGACAGGAATTCTGGCTGCAGCCACATTTTCACAAGATGAATTAGGTCATACATTTGGGCATGGGGAGAACTCTCCTGCTGGTATGACCACTTGTGCACCCGTTGAGCTCACACCGCTGACGTGACACCCAGCCATCAGAGTGTCTCTGCTTTTAACATGTTGTAGTCCTTGGTATCAGATATGTCAAAGCAAAGTATGCCTTTTGGGAGTCTCCAGTTAGTAAAGGTGCTACTAGGCCTGCCCACTGGGACTTTGGCCAAGCCTCCCTGTCCACAGTCCTTTCAAAGGTATGCAGATACTCCTCAACATCATCATGTGGCGTAAACTTTTGCAGAAAAAAACTGGCCTTAATGGAGCTATCCATACTAGGGGCCCTATCTGATGCATTGGGGCTCTCTGTAGCTATCCACTGCACCAACTCCGTCAGGACTTTTTGATCAGCCTCAGCCACCTTTGCTAATGCTGCCAGTTGAGCTGCAAGCAAATGATTGATAGAGCACATCAGCTTATGTATACTTTGTACAAACTTTGTAACTAAAAGTGTCTTGTTAGTTGCAATTCAGTTGTGCAAATATACTGTAGTTTTCCCAGGGGGTTATAGGTTGGAGTGCTGTGGTATTCTTGTTTTTTTGTTTATCAAGCCTGACCCACGTTCACCCAATAAAAAAAAAAAAAAGAACGAGCTACTTGTTTAAGTAATATTATATATATATATAGATAGATAAAAATACTCTAAGTGAGAAAAAGGGCATCCAAGTTTGGGAGTTTTACTTTGAAAGCAGCGAGTAAGTTGCAGGTAAAACTTAGTCCCTTTGTAAAATGCATAACAAAGCAACAGAATTCTTGATGAATCAGATGAAATTGAGCGTAGGACTGGCCAGATATGGGATGACTTTGACGTAGTTGGCCAGCTTAAATATATTGCAATATATGGACAAACAATCCCTGTTGTTTAAAGGGTAAGGCATTTTTTAGTAGCTGTATGCACAAAATGTCTCAATGTCTTAAATATATTGATAATGGGTTGAGTGCAGAGGACCTCTTGTATTTGTCTATATATATATATATATATACAGTGAACAAACAAGCCGCACTCCAAGGACTTCATTTGGAAATATAAAATTGAAGTTTTATTCTCAACGTTTCGGCTCCTTAACTGGGGCCGTCTTCTGAATAAAACTTCACTTTTATATTTCAAAATGAAGTCCTTGGAGTGCGGCTTGTTTGTTCACTGCATACTAATGTGTTGACCAGCACCCAGGCAGCTGTGTATTGTTAAGAGTGCACCAGTTAAGCAGATTGTATGTATGTATATATATATATATATATATATATATATACAGACAGAGATAGACAGACAGCAGACAGATAGAGAGATAGATAGATACAGGAGGTCCTCTGCACTAAACCCATTATCAATATATTAAGGACATCAAAACATTGTGCCTTAAGCTACTAAATGTGCCATACCCTTTAAACAAAACAGGGATTGTTTGTCCACATATTGCAATATATTTAAGATGGCCAAATATGTCAAAGTCATCCCATATCTGGCCAGTCCTACAATCAATTTGCATCTGATTCATTAAGAATTCTATTGCTTCATTATACATTTTACAAAAAGGACTAAGTTTTACCTGCAACTTACTTGCTGCTTTCAAAGTAAAACTCCCAAACTTGGTTGCCCTTTTATTGACCCCATCTAGAATAGAATTTACAATCTGGCAGGTTATATATAGACCTAAAAGTTTGAACTTGATGGACATGTGTCTTTTTTTCAACCTAACTTACTATGTGGTGGACAAACAGATACAAACGTATTTGTGAAACTTTTAGGGTGAAAGTGGTCTGTATGCAGTTTGTGCACATAAATAATATGAAAACAAATGCCTCAGGAATTTACACATGGAAAACACAGTATAACAAAACAGTACTTCAGAAGGTGCTAACTCCGACCAGTTTCCTTTCATTTGTGATAAGTAGACTGATAAGTAGATATAACCCTACTTTTGTATGAGGTATTTGGTAAATAAAGAAATTAAAGGAAAAAAATAATTTTTGGGGTGTCAAAAGTTAACATAGCGGTTAATTTCTGGATGTTTCAACCTTTTCACAGGAAGATAATAATATAAAAGATACAGTATCAATATTAACTCATGTTAACAATAAGGATGTGGAACATATGATATTACCAATTTTTTTTTTTTTTAAAGAACAACTATAATGAAAAACCTCAAAAAAGAAAGGAAGGAACTTATTTGTGTGAAATGTGAAATATCAAACCTAGTATTTAAGCCATGCGGGTTGCGTGTGTAAAATGTTAGTATCCAGAATGCCTCAAAGGAATTTAAGAGGCGCAATGGATCGCCTCGCCTTAGTGGAATATGTACATGTTCAATAATTTTCACCCCCAAATTTGGAGTGCCTTGATTACTACACATTTTAAAATGTTTGCCGATTAGAGATTTTTCGTCGCCTTTATCAATAGCATTTAAATGTTCCTGTATCCTTTCTTTCAAGGGACAGGTTGTACGGCCCACATATTGTTTTAAACAAACTTTACATTCTAAAAGGTAGATTACCCGTTACTGCAACAGTTATTATACATACGGTTTTTTGCTAGTAACATTTGAATTCATTGCTTATTGAAATGACTTTGCAAGTTTTGCATGGATGCTTACCGCACTTATAAGTTCCTTTTGTGGATAGCCAAAATGCAGGGGAAGAAGTATGGCTGGAAACTATACTAGGGGATAATTTGTTTCCCAGAGTTGACAACCTTTTAGAAATCATCTTTAATTCATTATTAGATAAAATGTTCTTTAGAATTGGGTAATTAAATAGTACATGGAGGTGTTTTTACAAATAATTTTACAAATCTCGTTGAATTCCAAACTGTACATTGTACTTAAATACATTGGGGTTTTGTTTGTACCTACTGTGTCATTTTTGTTTTTATTTATATCACTGTTTTTGCTACTAGAATTAATTTTTGAAATGTCCTATCACGTGCACAGGCTTTTTGATAAGCAGATTCCACTATGTCCACAGAGTAACCCCTTTCAGTCAGCCTTCGCTTTAGAGCCTCAGATTGTTCATCAAAGGATTCCAATGTGGAACGATTGCATCTGTATTGCAAGAACTGGCTGAATGGGACACTGTTCTTTGTGTGTCAAGGATGACAATTACCTGCCCTAAGGATAGTATTGCCACCTCTATTTTTCTTTTTTGAGGTATGCCAATAAGCATTGCATCCAAATATTCAGTGCAGTCAGAATTGTAATTTAGAGTAAAAGTCAAATTAAAAGAATTGGTATTACTGTATTGAAAAAACAAATCCAAATTGTCCCGGGACCCCCACCATATAAGTATAAGATTGTCAATATAGCGACTGTACCAAACGATAGTCGCTAAATTGATTGTTTTCCTCAAAGACGGGGATCTGACCCACCATCACATACATATTTTGGTGTACAAAGGTGAAAAGGCTGCAGCCATTGCTGCTCCACATCTCTGGAGATATTATGATCCATCAAAATAAAAGTAATTGTGGGTCAGAAGAAATTCTATGGCCAACATCAAAAATACTATGCAATCATGAGAGTAAAGTCCTGAACTCAATAACATTTGTTGTATCGCTTCTAAGACTTTTACATGGGGAATTGAGGAGTACAAATATTGTACATCCATAGTAACCCATGTATATTCGTTTGACCATGGAATAACTTTTAGTGAATTAAAAGGTGAATGGTATCTTTTATATAGGATTTAAGGTTTTTTACAATTGGCAGAAAACAATAATCCACCCAAATTGAAAGTCCCTCATTGATAGAACAAATGCTGGACACAATTGGTCTGCCTTGAGGATGTGTAAGGGACTTGTGGATTTCTGGTAGATGGTGAAAAACAGGGGTGATGGGGTATTCCTGACTCAGAAAAGCTCGATCTTTTGTATTAATAACTCCCAAGGATATACCAAATTTAATTAAATCAGCAAGATTAGATTGAAAAATGTGTTGGATTTTCAGCCAATTTGGAATAAGTTTTACTGATGGATAATAGACGGACAGCCTCAGAAATATAATCAGATGTATTAAGAACTACCACCAACCCACATCTGCCTGATGTATAGTAATATCAGGATTGTCCTGAAGTTAAGTGCCAGTTTATCCAGACTACAAAATTTGGAAGACTGAGAGACATTTATTCTTTTATGTTTAGATAATTTCCATAGATCCTGTTCATTAAGTCTTTAAAAATAAAAAAATATCCATAGAAGGACAATGACAGTTTATAAAGTA
The DNA here is from genome assembly GCA_024363595.1 of Xenopus borealis. Classification (NCBI taxonomy): domain Eukaryota; kingdom Metazoa; phylum Chordata; class Amphibia; order Anura; family Pipidae; genus Xenopus; species Xenopus borealis. The sequence continues at coordinate 57,442,762 of CM044436.1, read as the reverse complement.
AAAATTACTTTTTGATTTTAAACCCAGTGAAATTTGTTATACTAGTCAAATTATGAATATTGCCTTCTGAATTTTTTCACGTAGTGGTTGAATTATCCTTATGTCAACCCCAAACTGCCAGTGATGTCACAGTAGGGGACTTGCCACTGATGTCACCAACAGGTAGAGCTCATCAGAAGATGACAGCAAAGGTAGTGTGCAGGGGCTTAGGGTGGCAGGTCTGGCAATATCTATTGCTGGTTTCTGCCACTGACCCAAACCTGCCCCAGCAATTTCATTTTGTGATTTGACTTCCACTAATATCCTTCAGGATGTTCTCCCCAGATTTTGTATTTCAGCATTTAAAGGCTAATCAACCTTTTAATATTTGTCCCCAGCTCCCAAAATGCTGACTGAATGTGAAGCTTCAATTGCTTTTCTTTTTTTTTTTTTTGTTGTTGACACACAAAAAAAAGCCCATAGACTACAATGTATTGGGAAAAAAAAGTTGCATGGTTTGGACATCTCATCCGCAGGGAAATTGCCAATTACTAACAGGAGTAGACTACAATTCACTAACGAAAGAGACCATCGCTAGCTCAGTTTTGTGCCCTATGGCCAGGCACATTTTTTCTCAGCTGAACAGTCATTACTCCGCAAATTCACTAAAGTGCAAATTTTACAGAACTTTAACACTTTCGCTACAGTTTCCTTCACCACCTTAGACCTGCCAAACTGATAATATGAAGCTTCCTCTTATTCAATCTTATGTTAGTGACATCATATTCTGTTTGCTGGAAAGACATAAAAGCTGGAATTTTTTCATTTTTTAAAGGATTGCCTTCAAAAGTTCTAACTATGAAAGATTTTTGTTTAAAATGCATGCCACATTTGTTTTAGGGTGGGCTAATGTCTAGGATAATAGAGAATCTCTTTTGTTTTTATTTTGCTTCCTTATACATTTGTTATAATAAGTGGCCACTTCAAGTATTTGCACCAACATCTCTAATAAAGTCTTCTGTACAATATATTTGTATCCGCCCTATTGAAATTGACCTAAGTGTAAGAGTACTAATGAAGTTTCACTAGGCAGAATTGAACTCTCGCAAACTTCACCAGCGTTTTGCTGCTGAGACGCAACTTTGCATTTCAGTGAATCAGCATAGTGATAATGAATTTACGCCTAGTGAAGTAGCGCGTAGTGTGGTGGAGTGTTCGCAGGTGAAAATTCTCACTTTATTGAATTAGCCCCAGTATGTTTAAATACCTCCTAACTGTCCAGTTTTCTGCAGGACAGCCCATATTTTGACAGCTCAGCCTGCAGTCCTGGATTTTTATTAAAAAGTCCAGAGTTTCTCTTTGATCTACTGCATGGATGCCAGAAAGATACAAAGAGGCTTCTTAAAAGAGAGCCCAGAACACTAAACACCTTCTCTTAGATACATTTGTAACAATTTAAGATAAGCACAGATACAATTGTAACTATTTAACAATTTAAACTTCAGTATAAAATGCATAAAACATTGCACTAAAATTCCCTGAAATGTGTTCAAACTTTCATAACCTGCCAAATGTTTTAAAATGGACATAGCAATTTGGAGGTGTTGCCATAAAGTGGGCATAAAAAATTCACGTTGTACAACTTTTTGTTCCTTTTTCTGTTTTTCAGATGTTGGGAGGCATGTGTTTATCTAAATATCTGGTACTGTAACAGATTATTAGCTTGTAGAGCAGAGCCCTATTTCCCTTCTGCTTACTTTGTAATTTCTATGTGTTTGACTTTTATATATGTGATGTATGAAACATTCTGTGGAACAGCACTGCAGAATAATTTGTAAATAAGTTCTAAAAATAACAGTTCTTGTGTGAAATTTATCTCTACTGTATCAAAACCCACTTCTAAAGGATAGAGACAGGAGTTATCAAAAAGGCATTTCATAAAACTGTCAGTGTAAGAATGATACACAGTTAAACTGCAAAGGTAGCCAGTTGTATAATTTATTACATCTAAAATACATTCAACATGTTAGTCATATGCCATATATTGCTCATTCCCTTTTCCAGTAAGCAGAGATCATATTTATTGTTACTCATAATTGCTTAGGAATTCTGGGAAATCTCACAAATTATTTCTGACTCAGGGTCTGATAGCAGTGTGTGATCTCAGTGAACTGACAACTGAAGCATGCCTATTAGGATTCAGTTAGTCTTAAGAAAAAGAACTGGGTTTATTTACCACACAGGAGAATCCAGCGTACATGAGAGGGAAGGATAAATAATAACCGCTTAGCTGCATAATACTGTGTATATAATGAATAAAGTACCCCTTATTGTAAAATATAAGGATATTATACCACCAAGAAGTTCCATGAACCATGAGATAACTTCTAATATCCTCATATTTTACAACAAGGGGTACTTTATTTATTATAATACACAAGTATAATGAGTTTTGTGACAAATTACTTCACTAAGCTCCGTTTATAACTGATGACATCACTAAGAGCCATTTATAAGGATATAATTTAGAGGATATGCATGGCTTTTATTTATTAAACATATGTAATACACAAAAGCCATGAATATCTTCTAGAGTACAGGTACGGGACCTATTATCCAGAATGCTCGGGACCTTGGATTTTCCGGCTAACAGATCTTTCCATACTTTGGATCTTCATACGAATAGACTGGGTTTGCTTCCAATAAGGATTAATTATAGCTTGGTTTGGATCAAGTACAAGGGGCTGTTTTATTATTACAGAAAAAGGAAATAATTTTTTAAATATTTGGATTATTTTCATTATAATGGAGTCTATGGGAGATGGGCAGTCCTTAATTCTGAGCTTTCTGGATAACGGATTTCCGGATGATATATCCCATGCCTGTATATCCTTATTATATGCTCTTAGTGATGTCATCAGTTATATAATAAATAAAGTACCCCTTGTTGTAAAATATGAGGATATTAGAAGTCACTGAGGAGTTCCATGACCCGTATAAAAGCACTTGGCCTTCAGCCTCATGCTTTTATATGGTCATGGAACTCCTACACGACTTATCATATCCTTATATTTTACAATAGGGCGTACTTTATTCACTATATATTTATCTGTAATTTATATAGTGCCAACTGGGGGTACTTTATTTATTATAATACACAAGTTTCAGTGAGTCATGTGACAGAAATTACATCAGAACTCACCGTTTATAACTGATGACATCAGAACTCACCGTTTAAAAGGATATAATTTACAAGATATTTACGGCTTTTGTGTATTATATATATATTAAATATATCCACTTAGAAGTGAGTTGATCCTGTCATTTGACAGGGATGCAGGCCATCAGGGTAAAGATGAGATGATGTAGTTTTTGTACCAACAGGATTTTGAAACCAGCCTGATTTTGGCAAGATATTGGTTGGGTAGGCCTATTGGAAGACCCCATACACAGGCCAATAAGCTGCCAACCTGGTCTATCTCTAACTTTTATCGGTTCCTGTTTGGCAATATAGAGGACATTAGTCCCTACCCAAACAGAGCTTACAATCTGAAGGGGCCATACATGGGTAAAGTAAAAGTTGAAGAATCTGGCCCTCCAGACCATATTGGCAACTTATTGGCCAGTGTATGGGAACCACCTACACAAAAATTGGGCAGATAACAAATGGGAACATTTAAAATTTCTGTCAGATGAGCAGTTGATGTGGGTCTTATGTGAGGGCTTTTTGTAGCCTTCACTAAATTATTTGATTGTAGGCCAAAGTATCTCCGGAGCCCAGTTTCAAAATCCAGAATGTTTTATAATGACTTAATCAAAGCCCCCAATTTCAATCCAGTTGAGAATGTCTGACCCTATTGAAGACTGAGATGCACAAGTAGAAACCGAAATAACCTCTTTGGATGAATGGGCCAAAATCACTCTGAAACAATGTGCATAGCCAATACATACTACAAAAGAGCTGAAAGCTGTTTAAGGTTCAAATACATCTGCAAGTATTGCTTTTATTTAATTTAATTTTTTATATTTCAATATTTAATATTAAGTTGTTAATAGTAATAATAATAATAATAATACATTAATAATACATTTAAAGGAGTACTGACAAGCCAATACATTGGTTTTGCCTTCTAGATAAATTTTATCAGTTCAGTTGCTTTAAAAATTATAATAAAATAATTATTTTTGATGTACTGTTGTAAAATGATTTAAGTGAAAAACTACAGGTATCTGAAAGGTAAAGTACTCTTGCAGAAGACGTAAAACCTTGTATGTTAATTGTATTTCAGCATCGTGTATCCAATATCAGACACCTTTTCTGTAGTAAGTCATTATTTAATTTGTAAATGAAGAGAAACCACAGCTTTTTGCCATTGTTTGGGTTATAACATATTTCTTTCATTTTCAAGAAGCCAAATAGAGTCCATCAGACACTTGGCTCCACTGCCTAATTCCTGTGAATTTAAACTTTATGGCTGAGGTCCATTCCCGGGAGCTACAGCATTATTGCAATGATTTTTTGTCATATTGCACTGCCTCATATCTTGTTCATCACTAACTTTTATTCTATGGAGTGGGAAGTAAAAGTAATAACCTGCTTTCTGTTCAATATAATACCTAATATAGAAGCAGGTTTTGGATATTTGAGCCAATACTTTAAATGCAAAAGAAAGCTTTTGTCTCCATTTACTTAACTGAACGTAGCTCTGCTTCACTAGAATTTACTTACTGGAAAATAGCTCCAGGCTATTAAAATATTAGTAATGAGCTCTTTATTGAATATTACATATTTTTTAACATTTATTCTTATTATAATGCGCTCGGGAAAATAATCTCTGAAGATGTAAGTTTATTTTGTCTATAACATAGAGAAATGTAATTAAAAAGACTCATGCAATTTAATGTATGTATTGGTCCTTTAAATATCGGAAGAGCTTGCGGCTCTCGCACTAGGAAGCCGGGAGGAGAGAAGCAGAGTCCCCGCTGCACCACTAGAGTCTTAGTTACATAAAGTAGGTGCTGTAGGTCTCTATTAGTATATTGCATAAAACAGCTCATATGTAAACACCTGCTTCATGTAAATAAACTTTTTTCATAATAATATACTTTTTTAGTAGTATGTGCCATTGGGTAATCATGAATAGAAAATTGCCATTTTAAAAAATAAGGGCAGCCTCCTGGGATCGTAGGATTCATGGTGCACACAAACAAACCATACACATCAGCCATTCTGTCTTTTGCCTCCACACTTCTTCCTGTTACAGTTAGAGTTGAAATATTTCTGGTCAGGTGATCTCTGAGGCAGCACAGAATCATCAAAAGGGCAATATTTATTTAAATATATATACTAGTTTGGTAAGATCCTTTAATATGCCACTTAATTTGTTATAAACTCTGTTGCTTAAATATTCATTTTGGGGGTAAAGTTTTCATTTAAGAAGTGCTTGAAGGTGTTGTAGTGGGAGATGTAGTAAAATTCACAAAGAGATCAAATTTGCACATGAAAAAAAAATTGCATATTGCAATATACCTCATTAGGTTTTTATTGCATTGTGAATATTGATTTACTTCCATGGACTGCGCATTGGCACAAACTATAAAATTCACAATCTTTCTTCCACTGAAGGAAGTGGTCCCTAAACAATTTTTGCAAAAGCTATATTAAATTCATGTAAAGGAAAATTTGTTTGCACAAAGGCATACATTTTCGGATTACAAGGAGTTTTCTGTTAGGGACTTTTATTACATTGTCTCCTTAAATTCTCTTTTGTTACCTGCAGTAAAAATTCATCTGAGGTCTTAGAATTAGTGTAACAATATGACATATGTTCTTCCCCCTTCAAATTCACTGATCTGAACTACAAGATGAAAAATGCATTATTAGTCTAAAATATTTCTATTATTCCTTGAAAAGGCCAGTTATTTTTAGTTGTAATTTTCCCCACAACAATAATTCTTAAGGAGATGTTCTTCAAATTCTGTTCTTTGGCATGCATCTCAATATTCTTTATAAAAAGAACTCTAGTTCTCTACATTTATGTAGTTTGTAGTCATTCTTTTTTATCAGTATTTGGAACAATACAGTAAGTACTATAGGTAGGCTCTAAGGTTGTTCTGCACAAAACATTTTGCAAAAAAAACAACAGCAGCACTATAATTTTTACTTGTATTAGAATAAAACAGTACATTATAGTTTTTTCCATTACCCATAGGGGCAAATTCAGTAACTTCCAAAAATTCGCTAGCGTTCGCCGCATTTCGACAAGTGCTATGCAAATTCACGAAAGTACGAATTTACGCTCAGGTCGGCGAACGGTAGCGTAGTTGCACTAGTGTTACTTCGCTAGGCAGAGCGCAGTTACGCTAGCGAAGCCTAATTTGCATACGGCGGGAAATTTAACTCAGAATACAAGTATATGTTACAGCCACTACATACCACTACACAAGCCCAGGAAACCTTTAATAAATTAAGTTGTCCTATTGCCCTACATGTGCCCCCTGTATAGTTGTGTTGCCATATGTTAGGAAATGTAGGGGGAAGGAGGGTAACCCTCCCAAAAAAAATTGATCTTTTTCTGACTATCACCCTCCAATGGTAAAACACAGCGTTTTTTTGGGACAGAAAAATGTTGTAATTTTATTTTCAACGTCTGGTCTGACCAGACGAAGTCAAGTCTAACGTAAGTGCTAACATTTAGGAAATTTCCTTAGTAAATTTTGCGAATTTACGATCTTTCGTCAGTGTGCAACTTCGCCTGGCATAAGGGTGGGAAGTTGCACAAGTCTATCTACTTCGCTAGCGTAAATTCGCCAGAGCCGGTGTTAGTGAATTTTTGAAGTTACGAATTGACGTCACGCTGGCGAATTAGCACTAGCGTTAGATGCTTTGTGCAATAATGAATTTGCCCCATACTGTCTAGATGGATTGTCAGAATAAATAACTTTTAAAGGACCCTTCCACACATACTGTATGATCTCTACTCCATATTATTTTTTAGTGATCACAAATGTGTCTGTAAGTACTGTAGCCTTTTGCTTGAGACTTCTAAAATAGAGACAGCTGCTTGTATAGTTTGTTATATATCCTGCCAAGACAATCTCTAGTGACTGAATGAATGGAAACTGAGCCTAAAATGGTGTGAACAATCTTAACTACGTCAAAATTGGATGAAGTTTTTTTCCAGGTTTTATATTATTATATTCTTTGACTGTTGTTATACCGTGCTTTTGGTGTTTCAGAATTTTCACAGGGTGCCCTGAGCCTTCTGGATAATAGAAAACACGAAATATTTGGAGGGCGTCCTCACATGAAGTTAGGGGAACTGACCATGTTTAAAAACTTCAAGCTTTATTGTTTCATCTTAAAAACATTGGACAAGTGGGCAGGGGAATCGGCTTAATGCGTTTCGTGACTGAAAGTCACTTCATCAGAAGCTGTTTTTAAACATGGTCGATTCCCCTAACTTCACGTGAGGACGCCCTCCAAATATTTAGTGTTTTCTGCAACATTTTACCGTGGCCAGAGCGATCCTGGGAGGTGTTTCTCTACTTGAAGCAACATTAATTGTTTCTCCGGTACCGCGCACGACACTCCTCTACATGCCTTCTGGATAATAGAACTAACTAAGCCACAGAATAGCTAATTTAATAGCAGTAGTTTTGTTCATTCCCTCTGAATTTCTTTAAGAAAAGCCACCCAATGCAGAAGAAAGCTAAGGCTGGGTAAATATTAATTTGGGTGTTTCCAGTTATGGTTTTAGACAAAGCATAGTTGCAGTCATAAGGAAGGGTGTGTGTCAGTAATGAAGACAATGGGGTATAGTTAAGGGAGATAAAATATGTTCTGGCTGTTTTAAAAAAATACATTCTATTCATGCAAATGAATTATCATCTACAGAAGCAAGTAGTCTACTAACAGGAACAGTAACACCAGTATAAAGTACTGTAACCCTGCACTGGTACAACTGGTTAACAAGCTGCTGTGTAGCCATGGGGGCAGCCTTCCCACACACAGCATACACAGTATATAACAGATATGAAGTGTAGCATCCCATTGTATACTAAAGAGCCTATCTGTTGGACGTGGCCCCATCCATTATGATTAACATGTTATTAACATGTATTTGTATAGCGCCAACATATTGCGTAGCGCTTTACCCAATCAACCTTAGAAGGGTACCTATGTAAACCAGAACTCTCTAAGCCACTAAGCTATCTATACACTATTCTGTTACAAGATAGCTTTGATCCTATAAACATATGTTGTAAATGGTCCCAAGGATCTTGGAAAGACATTCTTTTTTCCTCACTTTCTTCTCTCTTACCGTATGTTATGTTTATAAACTCAATAAAAATAATCTTTAAAAAAAAAATAGCCTATCTGTTATCTGCTGTGTATCCTGTGTTTTTTCTCTTTTTTAAGTTTGTCTATATAAATTAAAGCACTGTTTCTAAAGCAAACACAGCAATTTTAGCAGTACAGGGCACCACTATATTATATTGTCATTCCTTTACAACACTTTTATTTTTTGGTGTCAATTTTCCTTTAAATGTACGTCCTATATGTTGTGTTTTGGTAGCTGAGGATAAGCAGTTCATATGTGTATGGTCCTCGCTGGCGTCTCACTTCAAGTAGTTTAGTAAATTTAGATTGTCCTTGTGTCAGTATTTCTGGTTTCTTAATTCTGACTAAAGATCCAGGCTGAAAGTGCACTTCTCTTGCACCACGTTTTCTGTCAGCATAAGCCTTGCATTTGGTTTGTTGACATTTGACAATGTCAGCAGTAGAAGAGTTTGTAGGAACAGTATTTGGTGGAAGTTTAATGTCTGCAACATGTACCTAGTGTGCATCTGTCGGCCATGTAATAATTCAACTGGAGATGCTTGGGTTGCATGGCACGTTGCTCTGTAGTTATGTAAGAATTCTGTTGTAAACACTTTCCAAGATTTCCCAGTAAGATTTGCTGTCTGTAGTGCTTCTTTCAGACTTCTGTTGAATCACTCGATTTCTCCATTTGCTTGTGGGTAATACCCTGAAGATTTTCTATGCCCAATATTCCTCTCTCTCAGAAAGATTTCACATTCCGATGAGACAAACTGTGGCCCGTCATCTGATATTAACTCCTTTGGATTACCTTCTCTGCTGAAGACTTTAGACAGAAATGTTATTACTGTTATATGTGAAACAAATGAATGAATGGCAGTTACCACATCGGCATCCATTCCTGGCCACCAGTATAGTTCTCGCAGTCTTTGTTTTGTACCTACAATACCTTGATGACTCTCATGTGCAAGTTGAATGAGCTTTTCTCTCAAGGTTTCTGGTACCAATAAGCGGTGAGTTCCACAGACAACATAGCCATCTACTAAGGACAGGTCGTTTCTAATCCTATAGTAAGATGAAGATCAGGACTGAGTTTCTTCTCAGCATTTGGCCATTTGCTTTGTAAGATGTCCTGTAGTTTTACTTGAATTGGACATGTGAGGCAAGCTTGTTTAAAATCAGCAGCTGTAACTGTAGATGATAATATATCAGTCAGTGCTACAACTTCTATGTTCTCATCCAGTGTATCAGAAGCTGCAGGTAAAGGTAAACGTGACAAACAACACATTTTTCAAACCTGGTTTGTATAGCATTTTGTAGTTGAAATTCAGTAGCCTTGCTGACCATCTAGTATACTCCACCTTCCCATGGCACTAACCTTCAGTGCCAGACGGGGGTCGGGGGGGGGTCCCCATTGCTAGTGCAGAGAGTGCAATAGCACTCTGCATTAGAAGAGACGAATTTCCATGTTGAGAACTGGAAATTCGGATCTTAAAGTTACCAGGAGCTGCATCTTTGCTGCCCCTGGCAACCAGGGGTACTCTGCTGCCTGAGGCTAATGCCTCAACTCGCCTCATTGGTGAAGTGCCCCTGGGGATTGGATGCTTTAAGTAACTGACCAGTGTCAGGGCAGGTGCAACAATCGTATTTTGTGCAAAGTATTTCAAGCAAATATCCTCTGGTAGTATAGAAACCGCTGAACCTGTATCAAGCATCAGGTTAATGCAGGTGTCCCTTGTCAGTAGAAGCAGTATTGACAGTGCATATAAACTTTATCCACACTTAATACTGTAAAATTTGTAGTAGTGACTTCATGAACATGTTTAGCAGAACTACAGCAGGTTTTAGCCAAATAACCTAACTTTGAGCATTTGCGACACTGTACCGCTTTTGCAAGACATGTAGCATAATTTGCAATGTGTTGTGTTTAACCACAGCAAAAGCAGTATTTTTATTTGTATTTGCTGCACGGTTTTTCAGTGAATCTCTTTCCTTAGCACTGTATTTTGCCTGTGACTGTGCATTATTAGGCCACAGTCTGTACATTCCCAGCAGTTCCCTGACTGAGAGATTTAGCCTCTGCCACTGCTGTTTCAATTTGGCTAGCAACTGTAATAGCCTTTGCAAGGATTAAATCCTGCTCTAGGAGCAGTCTCTCTCTAATGCGATGTGAGTTTGTTTTTTTCTACTATGTGTTTCTACTCTTAGCATTTCATCTGTTAGATTCCCAAACTCACAACCAGCTCACCAGGGTTTGGAAGAAAAGCTGCAGGCTGCTGCAGAAGTACAGTAGAAGAGACATCCTGTCGCCAATCTGTTGTGTTTTGGTAGCTGAGGATGAGCAGGGTATAACTATACAAACTACCATTTGCTCATGTAGCCGCAACTGTGAAGCACTCACAAAGGTCACAGTTAGCTACATTTATGTGACAGTTTTAGCATTCTGATTCTTCAATGCCATCAATATACTTTCACGTTTACTTAAAGGAAAACTATAACCTCAAAATGAATACTTGAGCAACAGATAGTTTATATCAAATTAAGTGGCATATTAAAGAATCTTATCAAACCGGTATACATATTTAGGTAAACATTACCCTTTTACATCTCTTGCCTTGAACCATCATTTCGTTATGGTCTGTGTGCTGCCTCAGAGATCACCTGACCATAAATATTTCAACTCTAAGGGGCAGATTTACTAAGGGTCGAATTCAAATTCGATTGTTGAATATTTGGCGCGTAAATATTCACCAAAATCGAATAGAATATTCACCTGGTTTTGAGCTTGCTTTTCATCATAAATATTCGCCAAAATCGAATGGAATATTCGCCAGTTTTGAATGCATATTTGACTATTCGCCAGAATTGTATGATCGAATAGTCGCAAGAATGGTTGCAGAAAAAATGCTCGAATATTCACTAAAATCGTATGAATTGAAAGTTCGAAGCGTTCGGTCGTACAACTGAAATTCAGCAAAAGACTTAGAAAAAAAAGCCTAAGGGGGATTCCCATAGGCTTCTATTGCAATTCGGTAGGTTCAATCTGACGAAGTAGGCAGCATAATAGAAAATTAAAGGGCAAGTTCTTCGACTGGCAAATAGTCGAGCCTGCGAATATATATTTATTTGATCTATTCGATGCAACCGAATATTCAAAATTTGATGGTCGAAAATACTTAATTTGCATATTCGAATAGTCGCACAATCGAATAGAGACTATTCGAGCGAATATTCGAATCCTTCACACGAATTTAGTAAATCTGCCCCTAACTGTAACAGGAAGAAGTGTGGAAGCAAAAGACAGAAATCTGTCTGTTGATTGGCTCATGTGACCTAACATGTATGGTTTGTTTGGTAGTTTGTGTGCACCGTTGAATCATAGGATCCCAGGAGGCTGTCCTTATTTTTTAAAATGGCAATTTTTTATTTATGATTACCCAATGGCACATACTACTAAAGAAGAATATTATTATACAAATGATTTATTTACATGAAGCAGGATTTTACATATGAACTATTTTATGCAATATCCTTTTATAGAGACCTACATTGATTGAGGGGTATAGTTCCTTTAAACACATGCAGCGTTGGTAAAGCTACATATAATGATGACTGTGTTCTAGTGGACCAATGTTGTTATGCATTTAAGACTGGAGAAGTTATAAAACCTGTGAAATATGTAGCTATACACAGGGCCGCCATCAGGGGGGAGAGGGAAGACAAGTGTCCCGGGGCTGAAGGGGGGCCCGGCAGCGCTACACTTTTCGAAGAGCCGGACCCCTCTTATGAGCACTGAAGGAGTGCAGTCTTGTGCCTTCCAATGTCCCGGCAGAATGTTGAAGTGCCGAACAGTCGAAGTCCTGGAGTGGCAGAAAGATCCGAAGCCACGAAGAAGCCAACACTGAAGTCCTGAAGCGGCGAAAATAGCCAATGTCACAAAAGGTTTTTTTTTAATCCCCTGGCCACCAATGTTTTAACTTGTTTTTTGACTTGTAAGGGGGCCCTGGCACCAAGGTTTTTTAAAAAAAAATTTTTTTTGGGGCCTGAATTTTTTTTAATTTGTAAGTGGGGCCCTGGCACCAAAGTTTATTTTAAAAATATTTTTTGGGGCCCCAAAAATATTGTTGTGTGGGGCCCTGTGATTTCTAATGGCGGCCCTGACTATACATAAATATAGGTTGCACAGTAACTTTTGCACAACTTTTAAAGTAGTATGTGATTTGTCAATGATCAGAAAAAGTATCTCAGATGGCCAGTTCTAAACTCAGCTACCACTTAATTACCTAGCTAAGAAGGAACGTTAACCCTCCCTTTAGGGCTCCTACACACGGGCGTTTTGGACCTGCGCTCCCCTGCGTTGCGTTTGGCTGCGTTCAGCCGCAGGGAAGCGCAGGTCTAGACGCACCTCATTCTTTTCAATGAGGTTGTACTCACGAGACGCGTGTAAGCGCCGAACGCAGGTTCAGACCCAACATGCTGCATTTTTCCTGCGTTCGGCACTTACATGTGTTCGTGTGAGTACAGCCCCATTGAAAATAATTGAGTGCGTCTATACCTGCGCTCCCCTGCGTTTGAACGCAGCAAAACGCAACGCAGGGGAGCGCAGGTAAAAACGCCCGTGTGTAGGAGCCCTAAGACCTTCCTCTGCAGCCCATACAATGCACATTTTTAAAGCAGAAAGGTGGGTGGATAAAAAACCCTGTACCTAAATATATATATATGTATATAT
>CM044436.1:57349402-57365487 GCA_024363595.1 Xenopus borealis | reverse complement strand
GGTTATATTTGCTAGACAAGGACTCACACTGATCCCTTATGTGTCAGTATGCTTCACTGTGCTGTCCTTGGATATGGGCAGAAATAAGCAGGAAATATCTGTCACTGTGATAGACAAATAAATAATGCCATAAGGTAGATTAGGAAATTTATCTGTTATTCAGAACAGAGAGAACTAAAGCTTAACAAAAGAAGTAGGTAGAAATGTTGTACATTATGATTTGGGCTTCTGTACCAGCCCAAGGCAACAACCTTCAGTAGTAAAAATCTGTTTTTATACTTAAAGGGGATGTTCAAACACTTTTTTTTAGTTCAGTTGGTTTCAGAAATAGATTTTTTTAGTTACTTTCTATTTTCTATTTGTGACCATTTTTCTTATATTGAAGTATAATGTTAAATGTTTCACCTTCTAAAGCAGATCTTTAACTGTTCATGAGAGCTGTCTTTTCTCACTGATATATAAAATGAATTAGAACAATAAAATCTATAACCAACCGCATCAAATTTGTGTTATAAAAACACTTACTTATCACTCATTTCTAGCAGCTCTCCAGATCAAGCAATCTGAAAGTAGGAGAGTGTCCATTAATTTCAGCAACATTCACTTAGCACCGCCCATGAGCCATATTTCCCCTCCCTCACCCTCTTAGTTACATTAGGGGTGTCCAAACTTTTGGTTTCGAGGGCCACATTGGAAGAAGAAAAATTGTCTGGGGGCCACACATGAAATACATAAACACTTTTGATTTGTAAAAGTAAAGAAAATACACATAAAAAACGACTACAATACCAGTTGGATAACCAGATGGAGCTATACAGTGGAATATGGGACACCTGCATATTAAATAGAATTTTTATTATATTATTATTACTAATTGGGCAATGGGCAGAGTCCCCACTCCTCCTATATCCTTTGCAACATGACGTTTTCTCGAGAACTGAGTGTTTCAAGCTGGGCCACATTCATATCCATCCTGGGCCGCAGTTTGGACACCCCTGAGTTACATCATATCTGTGTGCAACACATCTCTGTCTGCAGACAGACAAGCAGTATTTAAGAGCTGCATTTATGGCTCTGGTTTGGTTGACAAAGAACTGGAAAGGAACTTTTCAAACTAATTGTAGAGAATCATTTCAGCAGTGCTTCTCCTTGTCAGGGGGGTGGGGTGTATTGTTCACTCCTATAATCTCCCCCAGTTTTGTTCATGTCTATAATCTTCCCCCAAGTTTTGTTCATGCCTATAATCTCCCCCAGTTTTGTTCATGTTTATAATCTCCCCCTAGTTTTGTCCATGTCTATAATCTCCCCCAGTATTGTCCATGTCTATAATCTCCCCCAGTAGTGTTCATGCCTGTAAAACCCTGCAGTGTTCACACCTCAGACCTAGACTACATTGCTCACCTGATCAAACCTCAGACAAGCTTCTGGAGTATGTATGAACACAATTTATATATACACACACTCACACCCTTGTTGTAATTTATAAAGATATTATAAGTCACCGAGGAGTTATGTGTCCATATAAAAGCACGAGGCCAACGTGACTTCGGATATCTTTATAAATTTCAGTAGGGGGTACATTATACATTATAATATCTACAGTGAAATGTTGGGAGGGGGTCGAAGGGGTCAGCGTCCGTTATGGTCAAATTTGGCAATGTGGAAACCCCTGTTATAAATGGAGCATTCTGACGTCAGAATGCGCCGTTTATAAGGAAGGATATAATTTAAAGTCTGGTCCAATAGGGAAACGACCAGACTGTATAGATTCAAACACCAGAGACAGGAACATTAAACTTCAATTTTGGGAAAATGGTAAAAAAATTTATATTTTAAAGCGAGTGAAAAAAAGTCTCTTTGTTTCTGGTGAACAATCTGAAAACAACTGAACTGAAAAAAGTGTTTGGAAGGTGAAAACCCCCTTTAATAAATACTGAATTTTAAAAGCTTTTAAAAGTTTGATTCAGAGGGTAGGGAAGAGACAGGCATATTGTGGCAAGGTATTGTTTGAAAGTACTTGGCATTTAATGAAATAGCTTTTACAAAGAAACCCTGTTTAATATCAAATCAATCGAGCACAATAGCAAGGGATGCAGTGGTTTCAATGGTACCACTTACAAACACACAGAGCGGCTCCGATAGGACTGTCTCGTATGCTTCCTCACAAAGATCTGTCAGCTATTCTTCAGAAGCTGAATGGTGGCACTCTTATCACTGTACTTCACACGGGCTCTGCATTGTGTGGTAAAAACATCAGTGACAGTGGCATTTGTCATTATTATTGTCATTATCCAACTATTTCCTAATATCAGTGTTTAAAGAGATACTGTCATGAGAAAAAATTTTTTTCCCCCAAAATGCATCAGTTAATAATGCCGCTCCAGCAGAATTCTGCATTGAAATCCATTTCTCAAAAGAGCAAACAGATTTTTTTATATTTCATTTTGAAATCTGACATGAGGCCAGACATATTGTCAATTTCCCAGCTGCCCCAAGTCATGTGGGCATGACTTGGGCAGTTCAGAATAAAAAATTAAAACTGGGTAAAAAGATAGGCCGTGCAAAATAAAAAAATGTTTCTAATATAGTTTGTTAGCCAAAAATTTTATGTATGTATGCTGGAGTGACTGGATGTCTAACATAACAGAACACTACTTCCTGCTTGGCACACAACAGAACAAAAAATACTCACCAGTTCAACTTAGTTATAAAAAGTACATATTTACAGTTGTGCCCAGAATAATAGTGTGTTTAAAAAAGTGAATAAAGCTCAAACTCCTTATAATAACTTTTATTCCCATACACACAAATGCATTGATACACTGCACTTTCTATTTCAAATAAAAACATGAAGAAAAATGTATTAAATCTGTGCTATTCCATTACAGAAATTGAAGAAAAGGAAATTAGGTTGTTCCAAAACATATAATAAGATAGCAGTATCTGCATTCTTCTTTATAAGATCATTCACTGTATAAACTGATAACTGTATAATCACTGTAATATTTAGTTGTATAATGAGTGTTTCTGAGAACTGCTGCACATCTGTGTTGGCGTCCATCAACTTCTGGCTCCTGTTACATTCCACAATTCTTCTGCATTTCTTGGTTTTGTCTCAGAAATAGCATTTTTGATGTCAACCCACAAGTTGTCTATTCGATTAAATTCCAGGGATTGGGCTGGACACTCCATAACATCAATCTTGTTGGTCTGGAACCAAGATATTGCTCATTTACTGGTGTGTTTGGGGTTGTTGTCTTGTTGAATTACCCATATCAAGGGTATTTCCTGAGCATAAGGCAACAGGACCTCTTCACGTGTTTTGATGCATTGAAACTGATCCATGATCCCTGGTATGATATAAACTTCAAAAGTTACTCAGTGTTGGGTGTCGTCTGACAAACTGTCTGCAGCCCCTACACCCAAAAAGAGCAATCTTGCTTTCATTAGTCCACAAACTGTTGAGCCATTTCTCTTTAGGCCAATCAATGTGTTCTTTGGAAAATTGTAACCTCTTCGGCACATCTCTTTTTCAACAGTGGGACTTTGTGGGGGCTTCTTGCCGAAAGCAGTACTCACAGGTAACTTAAGACCTTCTTTGATCTTACTGGAGCTGATCATTGGCTGCGTCTTTGCTATTTTGGCTGTTCTTCTCTACATTCAAAGTTAGTTTTCCATTTTCTTCCATGTCTTTCAGGTTTTGGTTGCCATTTTAATGTATTTAAGATCATTTTATCTGCACAGCCTACCAGTTTCTGCACTTCTTTATATCTTTCCCCTCTTCAATCAACTTTTTTTAACTTAAAGTACTGAACAACCCATTTTACTCCAATTTTCTGAGAGAAATACACTGTAACCAGCATGCACACTATTTGCTGCCTTCCTTCCTCAAATAAGGGCTGTAATTGGCACCTGTTTTTTAACAGAATGAATGACCTCACTAATTGAACTCCACACTGCCATTATTTGGAACAAGCCTCAATTAATGATTCAATTACACAGAATCAGTAGCATTCATGTCATGACTGTTGGGTTTTTTTGGTTTTCTATTACTCTACTACACCTACTAGTAAATTATTTGCCATGTAGAAATATAAAAAAACAGTGATTGATCAGGTTAGTGATGTCAGACTGCTATTATTTTGAAAACAACTATATATCCTTTAATGTCTAACACAAAGCCAGGTGGATATGCTACAGGCAGGAAATTGCTGTGAGAAGAGACACCAACTTATTTATTTGTCCAAGGGTGGCCATACACAGAGAGATCCGCTAGTTTGGCCATGTTGCCAAATGAGCGGATCTCTCCCTGATATGTTCACAATAAAGGAGATATGGGCGGTTGGACCTTGGGACCGCATCAACGAACATATGTGGCCGCGATCTGACGGGAATTTTAGTCCCATCCAATCGACATCTGCCTGACTTTCAGCAAGATATTGATTGGTAAAGGCCGTCGGAGGGCCAATAAGCTGCCGACTTGGTCTGTCGGCAGCTTTTATTGGCCCGTGTATGGCCAACTTAAGATATTTTATTTATGTCCTACAAATTATAGCTTTGATAGATATTAAATAAATAGCAAAGAAAACCAAGTTATGCTGCACAGTGAGGTTAGTTAATTGCATATTTAATCACCCTACTGAATACTTGAGCAACAGATAGTTTATCAAATGAAATGGCATATTAAAGAATCTTACTAAACTGCTATATATATATTTAAAGGAGAACTCCACAAAAACATAACTTCTTCCCACAGATAACTGTGATGTGTATATTAGGGGTTTCTGTTATGTGGGTCTCTTTATCAAATTTTGGTTTGGAAGCCGGAGTCCTTTTACATCTGTTGCCTTGAACCACCATTTCATAATGGTCTGTGTGCTGCCTCAGAGATCACCTGACCAGAAATATTTCAACTCTAACTGTAACAGGAAGAAGTGTGGAAGCAGAAGACAAAACTCTGTCTGTTAATTGGCTCATGTGACCTAACTTTATAGTTTGTTTGGTATGTTTGTGTGCACCGTTGGATCCTAGGATCCCAGGAGGCTGTCCTTATTTTTTAAAATGGCAATTTTCTACTTATGATTACCCAATTGCACATGCTACTAAAAAAGTATATTATTATGAAAATGGTTTATTTACACGAAGCAGGGTTTTACATAGAGACCGACATTGTTTTGAGGGGTATAGTTTTCCTTTAATATACTAATTATGTACAACATATGTACTTTTAAATCAAGTGGTACAGGTATGGGACCTGTTATCCAGAGTGCTTGGGACCTGGCGTTTTCCAGATAATGGATCTTTCTGTAATTTGGATCTTCATACTTGAAATCTACTAGAAAACCATTCAAACATTAAATAAACCAAATAAGCTGGTTTTACTTCCAATTAGGATTAATTATATCATAGTTCGGATCAATTATTACTGTTTTATTATAACAAAGAAAAACTTGGATTATTTTATTACAATGGTGTCTATGGGAGACAACCTTTATGTAATTTGAAACTTTTTGGATAATGGGATCCCATACCTGTACTTCCTTTAACAATATACCAATATTAAGAGTTTTTACTCTCACTAATAATGTCCTATGATTGGCCTATTAGTTCTTTTTTAACATTGTATTATCAAATTGTTCCAGACTCTGCTTTATGGCTTGGGCAGGGCTAAAGTAAGTGAAAATGGGCACAGGCAATGCAAGAATTAGCGAAGCTTACAGGGTAGAATAAATACACAAGTCAGGGACGTACACTGCGTGGAACCTTCAGTGGAAATCATGCAGTTTAACAATAGCTGGCATGCATGGGACACTCTGGTGCCCTCTGGGGCCTCTCCTCACATTAGCTCTAGGCATAAGGCCCATCAGTAGATAATGGATGCTTTCCCAAAAACACTTCTTTTGTCTCTGCCAATCAAAGGACTATAAATGTGAATCAGGAAGGCAAGGTCAGAGTCGCTTTCCTGGCAATACAAAACAATGTGGATTATTTATACTCTTATCTTGGGTTTATGCTACAATATCCCTTGGAACAAATTTAGTAATTGTAATGATTTGGTGTCTGGCTGCTGTATTGGCCTCCTTTCACAATGTTATTGGCGTTCCTCGAGAGAAGGAAATCTTTAACCATTTGAACCTTGACACTTTTAAACTGATGCAAGAAAGCTGGAAACACTCAACACCATATACAAGTGTTAAGTAAGGATTCTATACTGGTAGATATAGGCAATGTTTATTTGTATTTTCATTCATTTCAAAGACACTTTTTTACAGGTTATGGAGATGCTGGAGACGCTTCCAGCATGAGTAATTTAAGCTTTTGGCCCCTGTTCTGTGGGTGGTCAAATTTGGATGCACTAGTTTGGTGACAAAGCAGACAGATCTATGAGTATGAGTACCTATATTTATTCAGTTAATGGCTGCAAATTGGCCTTTCTTGACTATGTTGGCAGCCTTACCTGAGGATGGAACAAATGTGATCTTTTCTGATCTAGTTTTAAAGGGATACTGTTTAAGGAAAACATGTTTTTTTTTTTTCAAAATGCATAATACTGCTGCTCCAACAATCTTCTGAATCAAATATTTCCATGTATATCCTGCTTCTCTTCAAGACTCTCTGTAATACAGTTGTGGCAAACAGGACCATTCTGCAGTGGCGTAACTACTCCCTGTTGGTCCCTGGTGTAGGATTGGCACCCAGGCCCCCCTACTGGACTCTCCCCCTATGAATTTGAAATTGGAGTTCTCCTAGCCTCTCTGGAGGGCCCCGAGAGGGAGCGGACCCTGGTGCAATTGCATCCCTTGCTCCCCTGGTAGTTACGCCACTGCCATTGTGGAAGCTATCACTGATTCTTTTTCTTTAGTTTATGAAACAAAAAATATCCTGAAGCCATAATTTGAGTAGTTCATTATACAGAGGGCTCAGTAGACTGGTAGTTTATTTTATCCACCTTGTAAGAACAAGTTGGACTGCAGCTTACTTTTATTTCAGTCTTTGCTCCTTTTAATGCATGAAAAGTAACTTTCATACAGCCAGCATTGGGGTGTCCCAAACTAGATATCTCCAGGTCAACTGTAAGTGAAGTGGAAAACTCTAGGATCAACCAAGGCTTACTCCAGACACAAACTCACAGAAACAAACAATCGAGTACTTAATTGTGTCGGGAATATAACAGCATGTTTTTAGTTGGAACATGCAATGCTAAGTTCTGAGCTGTTTTTGTCAGCAACAAGAACTATTTATCAAGAGCTTAGCAAAATGTGTCTCCCTGGTCAACATCAGCATGTGCAATGTCATTGGCTGTGGTGGTATAAATGCCTGTAGAGCTGGAGCAGTGATAAATTGTGCTGCACCGATTGTTACTGTAAATACGTAGAATAGAATGCCCGTTCCTATTACAGTATGATGATGCCCCTGTACACAAAGCAAAGTCAATTGGATTTCTGAGATGAGAGTGGAAGACCTTGACTGGTCCTACCCTCTTGAGGCCCTACAATCAATCATGTGCTTCAATGAGGAATCACATGCGCTAATGCACTTGCGGCGTTTTGATTTCCGAAGTCGCCCAAAGTTTCCTTGTGAGGTACATTAGCGCTGTGAGTGCATTAGCGCAAGCGATTCCTCACTGAAGCACACCGAAGGCAGGAAAAAGGCAGTTTGGGAAGATTGTCCCCAGGCAGAAGAAGCGATTAGTCGCCTGGTGACTAATCTCGTCTGCCCCAACCCTAACACCAAAAAATTCAAGTGTCCTAAATTAATGAAAATACAATGTACAGTGTTGTGAACTGGTAAACTGGTGTGTTTGCTTCAGAAACATAAAATTTTAAATAAAAAAGCTTTTGTGCAGCCATGGGGCAGCCATTCAAAGCTAAAATTGAGAAAAGGCACGATACATAGCAGATAACAGATAAGCTCCTTACCATATAATGGGATTCTTCAGAGCGTATTTGCTATCTATTATGAGTCTTGTGCTTGAATTGCAGCCACCTTGGCTACACAGTAGCTTGTTTTTATAAACTATAGTTGTTTTTCTGAAGCATACATGTCAATTTTGCCAGTGCAGGGCAACACTTCATTACATTGTCTTTCCTTAAAAAAAACTTTCTTTTTTGTTACTGTACCTTTAAATCAGGCTTCCCAGCACATCCACCTCCAGTGCCAGGTGGAGTTCAAAGACAGAACTATTTGCTCCTCCACTTCCATCCTCCTCTTTTCATAAGGCTCCCATACACGGGCCGATAAAAGACCGAGTCGGCAGCTTATTGGCCCGTGTGTGGGGCCATCCGACAGGCTTCCCCGATCGATATCTGTCCGAAAGTTGGCCAGATCTCGATCGGGCAGGTTTAAAAACCTAGTCGGATCGCCGGCGCATCTGTGCATGTATGCGGTCCGCAATCCGACCGCCCGTATCACCTACATTATGATCTGATTGTTGGGCCCTAGAACCCACGATCGGATCATCCCGATATCGCCCACTTCAATGTGGGCATATTGGGGAGAGATCCGCTCACTGTCTATGGCCACCTTTAGTCTAGGGAACAGGATCTTCCCACACTACCACAGGCCAAATAGGCACCAAGGGGGCTCAGTTATGATTCCATCCTCTACATTATATTTAATTTCTAACCAACCAAAAGAAAGTATGAATAAAAAGATCATACACCAATTGTAATTTAGTCTCTTGTGGCATATCTGTCTAATTCTCTGGCACAACCTGCTAACCACCTAAAGGTATGTCCCTTTTTTCAAAAGAACAAATAACTGCCATCCATTTGGCTTTTTATACACAGCCAAGTGCTACACTTGATCTTATCCAAAAGGACAAGCAAAGCAGCAACATAAATAAATTCCAAAAGTGAAACAGGAAACAGGGTGTGTTGTTTCTTATTGTTCCACTAAATATATGCACCCTAGTACCGAACTTGATCAATCCATCATAATGGTTTCCTGCTTTGGATGACACATATAGTGTAGATGAAAAAAGAACCTCAGATGACATCTGAACAATGCTGGACTGTGCAAAAAATGAATAGCTGTCCCCTCTCAAAGTATCAAATGTGTTCTCATTCAGAGTTTTATAAAAGTACATATTAAGTGTGCTGTTAGTCAAAGGAAGTTGATCTTCAAGTTAACCATAGCAGAACCAAGCTCCCAAATTCACAGTGCCAGATGGAAGTCAAATGTTTGGAGCTTGAGCTCAGCATTGGCTGGGATATTAAAAGGTTTGCTCTAGAACGGTGCTGTCCAACTTCTGTGGTACCGAGGGCCGACATTTTTCTGGCCTACATAGTGGATGCCAATAATGGATGCCAGTGTTGACCACTACCTGTTAAAACACACCCACTTTAAACCACACCCTTGTTACCACAAGATCATGTCCACATTAATTGTGGTAGCACACCAAAAAACCAATTGGTTGGTGCTCACTGCAGGGATATAACTTACAGGGCTGTTCCTGCCATGAGGCAAGGTGAGCACAATTAAAGGATGTCTGCCAAAGGGATGGGAGTCAGTGCATTCATTTCCTGGATGTGTTATAAAAAGAATCTTTTTTTAGAAAAAATGAAATAGGGCAAGAGGTGAGCAGGAACATGAGAATAGCTTGTACAGTGGAATGCTAGTGTCCAAATGTCTTCTACTTCTCTAAATATGGCAACAGCCACAGAAAGGCCAGATGTGAAACAAAACGCACCCCACTTGACAAGTACAGATGCAGTTTACAGGACAAAGAATGCATACAGTGAAACCCTGATTTTAAGTCCCCTGATTTTAAGTTTTCCCGCATTTTACATTTTTTATTTGTGGTCCCACCAATTTATAATGCATTTCAATGGGTGCATTTCCCTGATTTTAAGTCATGTTTTCCCTGATTTTACATCCAAATTTTGTCCTGATGTTCCCAAAACTGCTTTTTTTCCTCTATGAATGTTATTTGTGAAATAAAGAGGTCTAAAATACTAACCAGATTCTGCCTGTACTACCTGTAAATAGTGATGGGCGAATTTATTCGCCAGGGTCGAATTTGCGGCGAATTCCAGCGATTTGCCGCTGGCGAATAAATTAGAAAAATTCACCAAAAAAAACGAGTCGCGCGTTGTTTTTGACGCAACGAAGACGACGCGACGCGCGTCAAAAACGTGCCGCGACTAGTTTCGTTAATTTTTTCGCCAATTCGCAAATTTCGCTGGAAATTCGCAAATTTTTCGGCAAAGCAAAACGGGGTAGATTCGCCCATCACTACCTGTAAATGGTCAATTCCAATAAGCCTGCCCCTTATACAGTCCTGCACCAATCACATATTGCTTTTATTGTGTGTGTGACTGATAGAGAATCTTGCTCATGCCCCCATAGTGTAACATTAACACTGCAATGCTTAACCCTTGTTATTAACACAGTAAATATTGTATCTCAAAGTAAAACAGACTCCTGTGCTTTTATCCTTTCAGTACTTGAAGAAAAAGTTACTTTAACACATTTCCCTGATTTTACATTTTCCCTGATTTTACATCATTTTTTTCTGGTCCCCGGAAAACGTAAAATGGGGGTTCTACTGTATTTCCAAAAATGTATATTGACTGTATCATATAATCCTTAAAGGAACAGTTCAGGGTTAAAATAAAAACTGGGTAAATAGATAGGCTGCACAAAATAAAAAAAATGTTTCTAATATAGTTAGCCAAAAATGTAATGTATAAAGGCTGGAGTGACTGGATGTCTCACATAACAGAATACAACACAACTTCCTGCTTTTCAGCTCCCTAAATCGGAGTTAGTCAGCGACTTGAAGGGGGGCCACGTGGGACATAACTGTTCAGTGAGTTTGCAATTGATCCTCAGCATTCAGCTCAGACTCAAAAGCAACAGTTATGACCAATGTGGCCCTCCCTCAATTCACTGATTGGTTACTGCGTGGTAACCAGGGTAGCAGTCAGTGTAAACAAAAGAGAGCTGAAAAGCAAGAAGTGGTGTTATGTTCTGTTATGTTAGACTTACAGTCACTACAGCCTTTATACATTACATTTTTGCCTAACTATATTGAAAACATTTTTTTATTTTGCACAGCCTATTTACCCACTTTTTATTTTTATACTGAACAATTCCTTTAATACAGGAAAATATGAACAGTGCTCTGCAAGCACTTATCATTATGTCCACTGCATAACCTCACCATTGCTTTCTCTACTACCCAGTTAAGGCTAGAGGGGTCATTTAGGAACACAGAAGCAAGTACAAAGTAAATGCTTTGGTTGCATCTAACACATCTTTTGCCCACAATGCAGCATTTCCCCCAAATTCTCATAACTTTCACCAGTTTTACAAACATCTATGTGATCACCTAAAAACAGTGGATCAATGGTGATGGCTGGTATTCAGATGGTGAGGTGTGGTATAATTATATCATTGTTATTTTTGCATAGCTTGATAAGCAGGAATAAAAAATCTTGATAAATCTACCCCTAAATGTTGGAGGTCTGTCAAATCATTAATACACATAACTTAGTCTACAAGGGAAAAGGATCTATCCACTCCTGTTGTGTGGTTGTGTTCCAATAGGGATGACCAAAACAAAAGGTTTTCCCTGCAGTGGGTTTGTTCATCATAGCTCAACACATATACTTTATAGAGTGGCTCAGTCCCCTTAAAGTGACACTGACACCTGATACTTAACTCTTTTTTACATCTATTATAATAACTGGCTTTGAAAGCTACTTCTAACTTTGCCATAAAGTATTTGCATGATGCTTTTACATTACCTGTCTGATCCCCCATGTTCCTGCATGAGGGGGCTGCCATATTTGTGCACCAGGAGTCAGTTAGCATTTGAAACTGTAACTAACAGGCTGAGATGGGACAGCCAGGTTGGCAAAATCAGGGTGTCAATGATTCAGGCTTAGGAACTTCTGCTAACAATTATTTAAAAAAGCAAGCAAAAATGATCAACATGACCTATAGGTGACATTTAATGTACATTCATATGTTAAAATTAATTTTTTAGTGTCAATATCACTTTAACATTAGAGAGACCCTATGGTGTAGATGACACTACTTTGAGGTCTTCACAGTCATAGAGTGTAGGAGAACAATGAAAATAATGGGGCAGAGTGTCATGCTAGATGAGGAAGTATATCTAACACAAGTAACTTAACTGTAGTTGGGCTGTAACTACTTTGTAACTCAAAGTAGTTGGGCTGCTTGTGACATGGAACCTACCTGAGAGTGAATGCAGGGAGAAAAGTATGTCATTCGTGGGGAGCTGGTAAGGGTAGTTTTATGGCATTTTAAAATAAAAGGCTTACTTATCATTTTAAGGTTTTAAATACCATGCACTATACCAAATCTGTAAGCCAATATAGAATAGTTTGTTTTGTACAATGTAAAGGATATCTATCTGGCGTCACAAATGTAGTTTAAAAAAATCAATGAACCAGAATGTTATACAGAAATTTAATGTTGTAGTTTGTTCAGAGAACAAAAACATTTTTGATGGCATTTCTGTCAAGCCCCCAGAAATTCTACACATTCACTCAGGACAAGCAAAACTCAAAAATGATTTAGATAATTTCCTGTACTTAGTGAAACTTTATCTAAACCCCTGACTCATTCAAACATTTCCACCATTACACAGTTTGCTGTCATCACTATATTCTTATGCTGTGACATGAACATCTGCCTAATGCAATAAATACATTCTAATGTTATACTAGGAATGTTTACCCTGCAGCATTTCTCAACTCCACCAACTTCCAATGTGTCAGGACTTTTCCTCTCTGTCTAGGAAAGCAGGAAAATAGATACAAACCTCTATTATTACTATGAAGATTTTCATTCATCCAGATCATGGCATATCTAATATAAGTAATTCTAAAAAAAACAGCTGGACTTACTGAGATTACTCAGCAAGTCCAGTTTTTTTAGAACCTCTATTATTGTGTACAAACTCCTCTTGTTAAGAACATGCACCAACTTATATCAACTAGATACTATAAACCAGCAATTCTTTGACCCATGTACTGATGCATTTTAGTGAGAACAAAACAAATCACTGGCTAGTTGCATAGTCAGCAGTATTTGCCCCACCTGGAGAATGGCTGTGCTAGTCTGCATCTCCAGTGGGGAGAAGCATTCATTAATAAATGCCTTTTAACCCTTGATGTAGCGTCATTTGTAAATCCAGAGATTAAAAAGCTAAACCTACACACACCAACAATGAATAAATGAGAATGAGGCCCTATACAGATTAGCAATCTATTAGCAGCCAGAAGCTTTTTCTATTCAATACAACTCCATTTTTATGGTCTTTTCATTTTTTCATCACTCGATTTGTTTTTCGAAACAATATTATGTACATAAGATTTTTTTTGTTTAATTATTGGGTTACCGAAACACTGTTCTTTGTTTCCATGTGATTACTAGAACTTATCTGAACTTAGCCATCTTCCCAGAGGGATCACTGTTACATTGTTTTTCATGAATGGAAAATACATGAACTCTGGTTTAAGGTGTTTTTCCCAGTGCTCTAAGAATATAAAGATCAGGGGTGCCCAAAAGGTCAACCACCAGCTTGTCTAAATCACCCTCCTGTTTCATGCTTTTCATTCAGATATTCACTATGTTAAGAAATATATGTTTCAAATTGACAATATTCTTTTCCTCATAAATCAGTAATTAAATAATAATGTCCCTGGAACAGACTTCTAACAATGCTTTTATGAATGTAGCTCATAATAGGACACCATCACTAAAAGTAGACCTTGCATTCGAAAGTATGGGCACTCCTGGGTTACATCTATGAAATGTATCTGTGTGGTGACAGGTGTTGCCAGTCAAGTCAATGGTAGAATGCACAGGCCATATTTCTGCCGAGAAATATACTAGCAGAGAAAACACTTGGGGGCAAATTCACTAAGCGACGAAAATTTGCTAGCGTTGGCTTTGCTAACGTTCGCCGCACTTTGCCAGGCGAATTTTAGCCAGCACTACGCAAATTAACTAAGATGCGAATTTGCGCTCAGGGTGGCAAACGTTAGCGAAGTAGCGCTACCGTTAGTTCGCCAGGCAAAGAGCATTTATGCTAGTGATGTCTAATTTGCATACGGTGCAAACTTAAGCGTATAATAGAAGTATATGTTACAGCCACTACATTACACTACAAAGGCCCAGGAAACCTTTAATAAATAAAATAAAGTTGTCCTATTGCCCTACATGTGCCCACTGTATAGTTGAGTTGCCATATGTTAGGAAATGTAGGGGGGATGGAGGTAACTCCAAAAAATGTTTCGCTCTTTTTCAGACTATCACCCTACGAAAGGGAAAAGCGTTAGACGCTTCACACTTTAGTGAATTTGCCCCTTGGTGTGCCATCAGCCCTTATGTTCAGTGTATTATTCTATTAAAATTCCTAATTGTTTCTGAAAATAACAGTTAGGGGCAGATTTACAAGGGGTCGTATTTCAACAGTCAATAAAGACAACTAAAATAATGCAACATAAATTGAATAAAGCAATGGCATATATTTTGCCTATGCCTACAAAATTAATTTGTACTGAGTACTGACAAGTACTAAAATGAAGGCTGATTATCTGTACTTTACATTTCCATTCCTGAGATTCAACAGGCATGCTATAAAAGCAGCTGTAGTGCTTTGTTTTGGAAACTTGAACTAGGATACTCCCATGCTGGGTCAAAAAGTTGCTTGATGGAATATGAATTATATTAACTTGCACAGCCAATTTGTGTATACAGATTGACAAGGCTCTCTATTTAGAATTATAAATGGCAATTTTTAAAACTAAATGAATGCCGACCCAATACATGTCCTGTATAAGAGTATATGAAACCTTTCTATATGAAACCTGAGAATTGCCACTAGACTATCATCTTAACTGAGTGCACTAGCAATATTCAGTGTATGGTTTAACTAATCTAACCTCACATACATTTGTTTGTACACAAAGTCTTTACAAGGAGCACATATTTTTGATCACTGCATTTCATTTAGCAGTGTAATTTATTCTTATGTTACTTATCTACAAGTCGTATTTGACTATTTGGACGGTGGTTCTGTTTTAATTGTGAATATTCTAATACTACGATTATCTGAAGTTGGTGTGTCCCTCTGAATGCTCTACCACTCTGAAAAAAGGCTTTGCCAGGGTTACAGTAATACTCCATTGTTCAACTGATTCACAACTCTACTGATATGAAGTTGACAGTCTACTGAAAACATGAACTTCCTGTTAGATGGAGAAGGATTTGCAGACAGGATGAGAATGTTTAGCTTGACCCTATTCTACAAAGTCCAAGGAAGTGCACCCTCTTACTTCAGTAATACAAGCTTAGAACATTTAAAGTTGCACCGGCCCTTTTATACATCAATCAATTATTCATAGCATACAGTATGGTTTAAAACTATTTATATGAAAGCAAACAACAACATTGAGGAAATACATATACACAATTTAGGGTGCCTACATTTAAAAATACTTGCACACGTGGTTTCCCCCCTCACACAAGACAATAACAGAGACAAGTTTACTGGCTGTGTGTGAAAGACACTTTAGTTACATAACTTATTCATGTAAAGTGCTTCTGATACATAACTGATTCATGTACACTGCTGCTGGTAAAGTCAGTGCTATAAAAAATAAAGGATAACAATACCTTTAAATACTGTAGGGGTGTAGCAGACAGTTATCTCTGGGTAATTTGTGCCCCCAAGATAGTCCCTAAATAGTAGTTTAGTAAAGATACAACATTACAGAAAGGACTATAAATATGTGAGAGCTTGGATGGAAGCACTAATAATGTTCTTTGCAACAGCACAACTGTGGGCAAATCAGGCCTAAAGAGTGTTTTTGTAGTATGACTACTAACTACAGTCCCATAAGATTTTAGCTGAACTTTTGTTTATGGCAGGCAGCATTTTTGTAAAAAGCTCATTCGATCAAGTCAAATCATGTTTCTTATCTTCCTCCTTCACTTGTGACAGTACAGCCAAGTATTCATGACAGTACAGTCTAATACAAATGACACAACCATGATATCACCAGATATACCCATCACAGGCAGGGCTGCCATTAACAATC
>CM044436.1:57327815-57337842 GCA_024363595.1 Xenopus borealis | reverse complement strand
AAAAAAAAAAAAAAACATATTCTTTGTAATAATAAAACAGAAGCTTGCACTTGATTCCAAAACATAATTAATCCTTATTGGAAGCAAAACCAGCCTATTGGGTTTATTTAATGTTTTCTTGATTTTCTAGTTGACTTTAGGTACGGAGATCCAAATTACAGAATGATCCCTTATCTTGAAAACCCCAGGTCCCGAGCATTCTGGATAAAAAGTCCCATACCTGTACAAGTTTGCTACAATAAGTGCACTCTGTAAGGATAGATATTATAATTCTGCTACTTACAAAGTCATGTTAAATGACTTTAAGGGCCAGCTTGTGTGGGCAGTGCAAAAAAACAGGTACAATTTTCACAAATGCTGTCAGTAACTATGGTTGCAGCTCTTTGCACTTGGATTTGCAGATTGGAGCACCAGGGTTCCCCCATGAACATCTCATCTATCACCTAACTTGTGCATCATTCAGACTCACAAATCAGGAAAAGCCATGATGCCCTAGTAATGAAGTTGATCTATACTTATTGGCTTGCCCTATTATTCCTCAAACAAACTTTACTGTCAGCCGTACACATTCAATCAGATGTAATTCCTCTGGCAGCCACCAAATCAAGGTTTCTTTGGTAGACTTAATCACTGCAGAGAACATTTTCCTTCTGCTCTAAGGACAAATAACAGTGACCCTTACACTTATACTTGATATTGCGCATGGGAATTCTAGACTTGTGTTTGAGTGCTTGCTCTTTTATTTCTTTAGCAACATTGTCTACTGTAATGATGCACATTGCTGCAATCTAGTACAATATACATTGTAATAAATAGAAATATACAGTTATAGGTATGGGACCTGTTATCCAGAATGCTCGAGACCTGGGGTTTTGTGGCTAATGCATCTTTCCATAATTTGGACCTTCATACTTTAGTCTACTATAAAGTCCTGTAAACGTTAAATAAAGCCAACAGGTTGATTTTGCATCCCATAAGGATAAATTATATCTTTGTTTGGATCAAGTACAATGTACTGTCTCAACATTACAAAGAAAATGGAAATCTTTTCGATTAAAAGGAAATTTTTAAAAGAAATATTTTTAAAATTTGGATAAAATGGAGTTTATGTGAGATGGTCTTTTTGTAATTTGTAATTTTCTGGATAATGGGTTTCTGGATCCCATACCTGTACTAGGTTCCATGTCCATAAGGTGACAGAGGAGGCTAGAAGCCCCTGCCATAGAGAACTTACATAAAGAGCCCCTCCTCCAAATACATATTTATTGCATTGATGTTGGTTCCAAAGGCAGTCTGTAACTTAAAGGGCAAGGAAAGGCAAAGAAATAAAACCCCATATTTACTTTCTTTAATGGAAAATAAATATATCTCCAATATACTTTAATTAAAAAATGTGTACCGTTTTTATAAGAAACCTGACTGTATGCAGTGAAATTCTCCCTTTGTTTACTGCTGTGGATAGGAATTGTTAGACAGTCCCTAACTTCTGGCAGGGAAACAATCATACTTATGAACAGCAGGGGGAGCCCTTGCCTTACTTAACAGCCATGCAGAACTCAAATGTAGTCTAGTCTTGCAAAGATGTATAACAAAGTTACAAGATGACAGCCCCCTGTGGCCAACTTAGAAAGCATAAATCATTTGTTTGATTAGGCTTGTGGTGCAGTAAGTTCATGTTTATGTTTAGTATACAAAATACAGCATTTCTAGCCTTAGTCTATTTTAAACTTTCCTTGCCCTTTAACAGTGTTGCAACTAAAGACATGCAAGTCTTGGATCCTTTAGGCCATAAAGTATGAATATAATTGGTGCTACAAGAATAAGACAGAGCTTAGCTCTGTGATACTGTAGGTAAACAGTAGATGCCAAAGAAGACTCAGACTGGCCTATTGGCAATATTTGATTGTTTGAAAGCATTACATTCACAGTGGCAATACAGTATGACTAGTGACATTTTGGAAATTAAAAACCCAATGGATTTTCTATTTGTTTAACAATAATAACATTCATTCATGTCCACAAACACAGTTGCAGTCCCTGCAGTCTCTCTACAGTCAGTTATGTGTAAAAACCAGGGGCATTTCTGCCAATAGGTAAGGTGAGCATCTTGCCTCAGGCAGCAGCTCCCCAGAAGTTACCAGGGACAGCAAAAAGCCACTCCTGGTAACATTTTCTAGCACAGAGAGAGCAATTTCGCTCTCTGCGCTACCGATGTGGCCCCCACCAGACCCCCTATCTTAAGGTAGGTGGCATTGCGAACAGTGCCTCAGGCAGCATTACTGACTAAAACACCCATGGTCAAACCATTTTCATTATAAGCACTTGCGTGAATGTGTGCCCCTTGCATTTCTGTATATTTGTGCTTGATACAAATCCTTGGCTCAATCCTTCCTACCTTCTGTTCTGAATCAAGTGCTACTGCAGCTATTGAGGCAGTGGAATCCTGGAGCCACTGCTACCTCCTAACCAGGCTGTAGTTCCTGGATTCCCTTTGTGCCCTGTCTCAATTGGAGCAGCATACTTACTCCTAAAGTACCAGATACACAGGGGCGATCCAGCCCATTTCGCCGCCTGAGGCGGCCTTCAATATGCCTCCTCCCCCTTCCCCACGGCGCTAACTTTTTCAGCGCCGGACAGGGGAAAGGGGGGTCCACGGCGCTAGTGCAGAGCGCGCAACTGCATGCTCTGCACTAGAAGGGACGAATTTCCGGTTTGAAAACCAGACGTTCAGCTCTTAGTTACCAGGAGCGGTATTTTTGCCTCCCCTGGTAACCAGGGTGGCACTGCCGCCTAAGGCAAGTGCCTCAACTCGCCTCATTGGCTGAGCGCCCCTGCAGACACAGGCTTCATTGACAAAGCAAACACCGGAAATGATGGCAGGAAGAAGTATTAGTGAGTGATTAGTGATGAAGAGCATACACATTGCATCCATTTCAGTGAAACTGTGTGAAAATATTTGCCTGCTTGTGTCTGCAAAGATGCCAGAATTCTGGGGAAATGGTGATTGCACTTGGCGTTGCACCCTGGTGTTTTTATAAAAGCCATATACTGAACTGATTAGAATTGACTGTCATGTCTCCTTAATTAGCTTCCTATAAAGCAGGGGTGTCCAACCTGCGGCCCAGGAAGGATATGAATGCAGCCCAGCTTGAAATGCTTGGTTCCCGAGGAAATATCAAAATAATATAATAATATGTCTGTTATTTACTGTAATATCCACGTGTCTCATATTTTAGTGTATAGTCAATTAGTTCATCTGGTTATTCATTAGGTATTGCTGTTCTTTTATGTGTATTATCTTTACTTTTACAAATTAAAAGTGTTTGTGTATTTCATTTGTGGCCACAGACAATTTTTTTTTCCAATGTGGCCCAGGGAAGCCAAAAGGTTGGACATCCCTGCTATAAAGGTTGCCATTGCAAGATGATATTCAAACACAATACAACTTTTAAATGATGCTAAAGCTCTTGCATATTGCAATAAGATATTATTGAGTGGAAGTATATTATGTTTCCAGCAGCCATTCTGTTAACATCATAGGTCATTCCTGCCTCTTGTTGTGAGGTTTTATAGGCTCTAGCTCTAAACTCTCAGTGCAGAAATTTCCCATAACTGCTGTTGTTATTCCCTTTCTGGGGGAACCAGATGGAGCAGAATGTAAACTTCGAAGTTCATGGGTTTTTGCCAAGTTACATCAGTGCACTTCAATATGTTTCCTCACTGTGCAGATAAAGCAGCTTAGACAAACCCTTAGAGATTTTTATAATTGGAGTTTTCATTTCTTTAAAGGACCAGTAACATCAAAAAATGCCCTGCACTGGTAAAAATACAGTGTTTGCTTCAGAAGCAATACTATTGTGTAAATAAATAAGCTGTTGTGTAGCCATGGGGGCAACTAATCAAAGGAGAAAAGGCTCAAGTTACACAGCAGATAGCAGATAAGCTCTGTAGAACATAATGTTATCTGTTATCCATTACTTATCCTGTGCCATATAGCCATTTTCTAATTTCCACCATTGCTTCTAAGCAGCTTGTTTATATGAATTATAGTAGTGTTTCTGAAGCAAACAGATCAGTTTTAACAGTGAAGGGCAATACTACATGATATTTTCCTTACTTTAAAATACTTTTTGGTGTTACTGTTCCTTTAAGCTCAGCTGAATGTTTTAAGACAAGTGGGAAGGAGACTGTTTGCCAAACATCCAGCATTTAGCCCAGCACCATCTTTCTGCAAAAATGAACTCTCTCTCTCTTTCTCTCAACATTTCTATTTGACAGTAATAGAGTGGCTAATAATTCAGAAGTCAAAAAACAGCAAGAGCTTTTGAAAAGTTGCTTAGAAGAAATTAACAAACTAAAAGTTAATTTATAGGTGAACTTTTTTAGTTGACTGCTTTTAAAATTTGTGTCCACATATCAAACTGTGGACACTTCTGTCTTTATTACATATAGACTATAATACAAATATACTATACTATATATATATATATGCTAATGTAAGTGTATCTGTAATTCTTTGAGAATAGGCTCTGTTGTAGAATCTTCGGAAACATACAAGCTGGTTAGCCTCTACAAAGAGCCAGACATGATAAATAGTCTTCTGTTGGTAGCCAAACACAGACCTTTCCTTATTTCCTTTCACTCCCTTTATATAGCAGCTATAATTTTATCTGAGATCAAAGCACTTTAATGAGCGTTTGAAGCAGTCCAGAATGTTTCACATGGTCTGATAACTCTAAAACTTATTGATGTGGCATTATATAAGGGAACAAATACAAGGGGGTCAATGCTGTGAAATTTCATGTTAAAGTGATTATATAAATTATATTATTGCTAACATTATTATTAATAATAATATGTTGTAGTTACACAATGCTTTAGGGATGTAGCGCTACATTAAATTATAGTGGCACCAGCTCTACTATGAGCTTAATTTAAATATATTTGTGCCACGATGAGACCTTTGTCTCAGTTGTAAGCCCTCGCAACGGTGTGGATGTAGGGTGTAGTACAACAGTAACAAATGTGCTATGCACAAGAACTGGGCGCCAGTGGTTATTTTATGCTGAACCAGGAACTGATTTTATTTACAAGAACAATATTCACAATGGAGTAAAGAGAACATATTGTACAAAGGAAGCATATACTCACTGCAACAGAAGTTAGCTCCATGCATCCATGCAGGC
The DNA here is from genome assembly GCA_024363595.1 of Xenopus borealis. Taxonomy (NCBI): domain Eukaryota; kingdom Metazoa; phylum Chordata; class Amphibia; order Anura; family Pipidae; genus Xenopus; species Xenopus borealis. Next base: position 57,332,656 of record CM044436.1, on the reverse strand, counting down.
CAGAGAACATGTCAGCAGGAGATAAACAGCAATTGTGAGGATATTCCCAGCTTTCAGCCTGTGCTCTACATGGAAACCCAGGAAAAATGCTACCATCACTAAGTCTATGCACTTAGGCCCTATTTCTGTGTTATTAATATCCGGGATCTTAATCCCTCTGACTCTCCTTGACGTAGCCTTGAGCTGCTTAACTATACAACCTATCTATCTCTCCTAGAGTATAGCTATCCACTTTACTAGGGCCAAAGCTCCTAGGTTCCACTGCCAATTCCCTTCCTGCCTGCTCGGTTGGGCTGAAGTAATGGACCCAGTCCGCATGGTTACCTAGACCTTTATACTATAGCACAATGCCATCTACAGTACACTGTGAGAACAACAGGGCTTACATAAGCATGGACACAAGTCACCAATAGGACCAATTTAGGTATCTGGAACCTTGAGGATGTGCCTACCAATAGTATAGGAGAGTGTCTACATTTTCACATCCCTACAGGTACATATAGAACACATATTCAATGCATGGCTGCATAAGCTTACAAATGGTGGTTGATGGGCTGTATTTTAGTTATTTATCAGCGTAAATGGCAATCATTGCAACATTTTATCCTTGAAGCCTCTCATCATTACCATACTGTGATATCACTGTGATAACATACAGTGATAATAGAAAACAGCAAAAGAAGCAGCTACAGTCTGCAGGGTTTCTGCATGGTAAGTGCCATTCGCAGGACCAGACATAGGGTGCTGCAAGTGGCTGTAGGAAGGAGCTCAGAGAAAAACAAGCAGCTTTTGTTGCTGTAGTAATAAGTGAGGAGAGCAAGTGGCAAATGTACATGGAAACGTCACAACAAAGCTTGGAGATAAGATTATAGTGTATGCCTGAAAATTCATCTACTGACATTGAGCTGAAAATACAAAGAGCAGGTGTCTGGAGAACAGTGATAGGGTAATTGCAAGTATGTGCATAAATAGATGGTTCAGATGGGTTTGTAGATAACTCGTTGGCAGTTTGTACCTCGAAGCCTAAAAAGGCCCAATTACTGTTGATTTCTATATAATTATATAAACAGCATAAACATGACAATTTTATCAAAATAAAATGTTTTCGTTTATGTTAGAGTATAGGTGATAGAACAAATGTGCTGAATCATAGGCAATTGCCATTGATGCTGGAAGCTTTTGGTAAATCTGCATTTATGCTGCTGGAATTAGGAGCATATATACAAAAGTGTTCCGGTTTTCACACACAATTTCTTTTGCAAATGAAATGTACACTTACACGGGAAGCAGGACACTGAGGGTAAAAACATGCCCTGAATGTTTAAAATGTATTCATCAAAATGGTGTTCCGCTAAAAAAGGAATAATATAGAAAATTATTGTATCACTTTCTAGCTCTCCAGTAGATTCTATTTCTTTTACTATTTGTGCAGCATCATGTAGAGAAAGGAATTGGAGCAATTATTTGATAATGAGATAAGGAGAAATAGATGGTCACAGAATGCAAAAAAGCAGGAGGGGTGATATGCCTTAACACTGCAGACTAAGGGTTGTGACAAACATGCAGATTCGGGGAGATTTAGTCACCTGGTGATTAATCGCCTCTTCTGCGAGGCGACAATCTCTCCAAACTGCCTGTTCCCTGCCCGCTGCCTGCTTAAATGAAGAAACGACAGCACCAATGCACTTGCGGTGCTTCGATTTTCAAAATCGCACAAAGTTGCCTTGCGAGGAAACTTCTGGCGATTCCATCAATCAAAACGCCACAATTGCATTGGCACTGGTGTTTCTTCATTCAAACAGGCAGCGGGAAGGGAGCAGGCAGTTCGGGGAGATTGCAGCCTCGCAGAAGAGGTGATTAATCGCCAAGCGGCTAAATCTCCCCGTCTGCCCCAACCCTAAGTGACTTACAGTTCTTCAGATAATACAGTTAATAATAGTTAAAAACAAAAGTAATATGGTTGTCTTGGAAAAGATGTGTTTAGTTTACTTGTACAGTGGACTACTCAATGTAAGCAACATTATACTTACTAATAATCCCATTATCTGGTACAGTTCAGAATTATTGACATGAAAAAGTATAACAAGTGTAACATGAATGAACTGAAAGTATAATGGGGCATACTGTTTTTTGCATATGGACCAGGTCCGGACTGAGAATTAAAATAGGCCCTGGCATTTCAGGTACACAGGGGCCCAATCAGCCTGCACAGAGGCCCAAACAGCCCCTACCAGCCCACTAAATAGTGACTTTCTATGGGACCTTATAGCAGCCCATCTGGCATTTGCCAGAACCCACAGCTTGCCAGTCCGGGCCTGATATGTACCAACAGTAAATGAAATATAGAATAAAAGATATATAATAGATAATATATAAATATCTGATTACTTAATATACAGTACTATACTGTATATATAATTTGTATTTTAAGATATATTAGCAATGATAAAAGTAGTAGAGAAAATGAATATTTTAAAATACAAATTGCCACTCTGTATACAGTATATATAGGGGATGTTATTTATACTACCCCAGTACAAAATTGGGGCATAGATTCATGTCATTCTTCCACTGTGCAGAGCACTGGTAAGACCCCATCTAGAATATGCCATAAAGTTTTGTTCACTAGCACTCAAACAGGACAATACTGAATTAAAGAGGTTCCAGAGAAGGTCAACTAAGCAGATAAAATGTATGGAAAATCTCAGCCGTGAGGAAAGACTGGCCAAGTTGGGGTTGTTAATGCTGGAGAAGAGGTGCTTAAAGTGATACTGACACTAAAAATGAATTTTAACATATGAATGTACATTAAATGTTACCTATAGGTCATGTTGATCATTTTTTGCTGAGAGGTTTGTTTTTGTATATAATTGTAACATAGTAACATAATAAGTTAGCCTGAAAAAAGACACGCGTCCATCAAGTTCAACCTTTTTTACTTTTTTTTTTTAACCTGCCTCACTGCTAGTTGATCCAGAGGAAGGCAAAAAACCCATCCGAAGACTCTCCAATTTTCAGAGGGGGAAAAAATTCCTTCCTGACTCCAAGATGGCAATCGGACTAGTCCCTGGATCATTTGTTAGTTGAAGTTCCTAAGCCAGACTCTCTGACACGCTGACTTTGCCAACCTTGCTGTCCCATCTCAGTCTGTTAGTTACAGTTTCTAATGCTAACGGACTCCTGCTGCACAAATATGGCAGCCCCCTCATACAGGAACATGGGCGATCAGACAGGTAATGTAAAAGCATCATGCAAATACTTTATGGCAAAGTCAGAAGTAGCTTTCAAAGCCAATATTATAATAGATGTAAAAAAGAGTTTAATTTCAGATGTATCTCTTTAAGGGAGGATATGATAACTATGTATAAATATATAAGGGGATCATCTAATAATCTCTCCAATGATTTATTTACCATTAGGTATTTCCAGCTGACACAAGGTCACCCATTCCAATTGGAAGAAAAGCAGTTCTAGCTAAATATTCGGAAGGGTTTTTTTTACAATGAGGGCTGTGAAGATGTGGAATTCTCTCCCTGAGGGAATAGAGGGTTATGGTTAAGAAAGAACAGGAAGACAGAACATAATAGTACAAGTTGATCCAGGGACTAGTCCGAATGCCATCTTGGAGTCAGGAAGAATTTTTCTGAAATTGAAAAGGCTTCAAATTAGTTTTTTCGCCTTCCTTTGGATCAACTCGCAGTTATGCAGGTTGAACTTGATGAACGTGTGTCTTTTTTCAACTTACTATGTAAATATGTAAAAATTACTGCAGTTTGTTTAGAAGTACTGCTTTGTAATTGTATGAGGTTGTTGCTTGCAGTAGTGTATTACGCAGGTATGTGTAGTCTACATTGGAGTAGCCGTGTGGAAAGGGATCAGTGTGTGGTCAGTGTGTCATTGCCTTAAATTAAATCACATTGTCTTAAAAGTTAAATGCTTGAGGAATCACGGGCAATTGTAGCTTAAATGTGTTACCTTTGTAAAGAGGCTATTTTTTGCATGCTATTTTTTAAATATAGAATTTATCCACTACACCAAGTTTATCTGGGAAGATATATATAGTGCATGTGCTTCAACAACAATAAAAACTCCAAAAACAGCATGACATTTTTTCAGGATGTGGGCAGAGAGATTTGTGAATCCCTTTGTGCTTAAATGTCAATCTTATTAGATCTTACTGTGTAAATTAACTAATGAAGGTAACATATACCTGTCATTTATATACTATTTTTTTTGAAGTGTAGCTCTATAGTAAACTGATTTTACAGGAGTCAATTTTTATCTACTTGCAAGTGGTGTTACACCACGGATTAAACTCTTTACTCAGGTGTAAGCCCTCGCAGCGAGGTGGAGGAACGGTGTAGTATAACTGTAACTTGGTGCAAGTGCACAATAAATTGGGCGCCAGTAGTTTTCTTTAATGCTCGAACCAAACTTTGTTTATTAACCAGTGAACATATTCCCATTGGAATCATAAAGAGAGCATACAGAGAATATAACATACAAGCAGCATATACTCAAAGTACCACATGAGTCCAACCTCTTTAAAAACGGACTCAGGTCAATGGATTGATGTGAAAGGTACAACCAGGTTCCAGCCTTTGACTTAAGTGCAGGCAGAATATCCCTATTTCCCTGAACTTAAACACTTAGTCCCTGCTTCTGGGTAATGTGCACCCGGGATCTTAATCCCTCCTGGCGGAGCTTGAGCTACTCAAATACATAACCTTTCTATCACTCCTAGAGCGATCTATGACAGGGTATAACTATTCTGTATTAAGGATTTGAGAAGAAAAGAAAAGCAATCTCCTCCTAAACTGGCTAGTGTTTTTCACGCAGTG
>CM044436.1:57309587-57323983 GCA_024363595.1 Xenopus borealis | reverse complement strand
GTTGCCAGAACTCTCCTCCTAAGCAGTTACGATATTGATATAGACCACAACTCTTTATTCTATTCTGTATTAAGGCCTATACTCCCAAGGGACAATACTTCTTCCCTTCAGCCTGCAGGGCTGGCTGTAGAAAAAGGGCCCAGACCACATAGTTCCCAAGACCTTTATACTTTGACACAGTGCCATCTAATGTACAATGTGAGAACTACAGGGGATTACATAAGCACAAGGTCCCCATTAGGACCCATTAGGCGTCCATATTATTAGGAATGTGCCTGTTAGAAATATGTGAGGGTGTCTAATTTTCACATCCCTACAGAAGCATAGCATTATCATAGTATTAGCCCTCTATGTTCTAAAGAAGGGGCTACCCAGAATCCTAACCAGAAAAGAGGCTGTATAGGTCATATAATAAACCAATGCAAAAAGTATTACCATTCTAAAGCCAGCTGAACAAAATATGTGGCCTAAGACATATTTAGACATTGAACAAAGTGAGAGAACAAAAAAAATTAGAATATTCGAATATTTGGCCCTTAAAGCTGCCGAATTGCCATTTTAGCCTATGGGGGACCTCACAGAACTTGTTCTGAAATTTTTTCTAAGTTCTGAGAAATCGAAGGATTTTGGTGAAATCGTTTGAGTTGTTTGACCCCCCCAACAAAAATGACCCCCCCCCCAAAAATTTGATGGTCGAAAAGTTTTTTCACTTCGAAATTCCACCATTAGTAAATTTGCCCTCTAGGGTTGGACTGAGCCAGTGGGCTACCGAGAAAAAAATCAGTGGAGACGGCGGCCTCTGTTTATGCAGGTCCACTCCCCCTGCAGGGATATGTGGCCTTCAGAACTCCCTGATCATGGCTACAAGGATGAAGTGAGTCTGAATTGTGCGCCAGCATTGATGGGGTGTGGCTAGCGCTGTATGGAGCTGCTGGTGGTGGGATCTGGCACTGAGGAGACCTACCTTTTTGTTCCATATTCTTCCCTTTATAGTTTGCTGCTAAACATTCTTCAAACAACTATATTTTTGTCACTTCAATATAAAAATTCCTATACTTCACCAAAAAATTATCTTAAAGGAGATCACACAGAAAATGCCTCATGCTCTGAAGTATGTAGCAAAGGAGTTTCTAACTGAATCTTGGTTTCTAAGCTGAGAAGTGTATAGTAATAAAACTTTTATTTTAAAGAGAGCTCTTTCAGCTGTTTTAAAACGTCTTTCAAGATCGCTGTCATTAGCAACTTGATGTTTTGTATGATCACAGGCTTTAAGTGGACAGTGTTTTCACTGGTGAATAAAAACTTAAATAAAATCAACTCAATACAGTTGATTACCCTTGTTTTTTCAACACATTTGGAAAAGGAATCACCAGTGGTCATCCCATGCATGTCTTGTTCCTAATTATTTAATTACAGAAGGATTTATGAGATCGGGCAGGACTTGAATGTAAATCAACTGAGGGAGTTGAAATACCTGCATAGCAGTGAGAAGAAGCAGACCCTAATTGTATTTTACTTATCTATAAACTGGTACATGTTGGATTTTTGTTTAAAAATCAATCCCCCCATCAAGCACCCAGTCACATGTTATAAAGAAAAGTTAAACAATTGATGAAAATTGGCTGTCAGGTTGCTCTTTTAACCAGATCCTACCTTCATGTCAGGAAGAAAAAACATATGTGTGTGACAATTTAGCAACAGAAAAAAATGCATTTATAGAATGTTTCCTTTGGATCATCATTAAACTATTATATTAGGTTTTTACTTTAAATATATAATTGTTTTGTAAGGTCCTAAGGTCTGGGTAATCTATACTACATAACTAAGTTATGCTAGATGTGAAAATATTTGTTATTGCAGGGAAACAATAGCACTTCTACTCACAGATACATGTCTTTTTGTTGTACATTCACTTTTCCCTAATTACCAAGTACAAGGAACTGTTTTATTATGACAGAGAAAAAGAAAATTAATAAATAATACTAGATTTTCTAAATGCAGTTTAGGGTACATGTCCTTCTTATAATTCTGAACATTCTAGACATCTGCTTTCCAGATAATAGATTTCATGCCTCTACTAATGGAAAAACATTTTTTATTAATTATATTATTATTATTATAATAAATAATAATAATAATAATAACACGTATTTATATAGCAGGAACATATTGTGTAACGCTGATTTTTAATTATGTAAATTTCTGTATTCTACTTAAAATTGATCCATACATATAAATGGGGTGTCTTATGAAAATACCAAAATACATCTGATTGATTTATAATTTTTACACCAATCTTTTTGTTGAGCCTACTGCTCAGTTTGCAGATAAAATTGTTCAGCTGAGCAAGGTCAACAGCACATGCTTGTGTGTGTTCTGAAATGTATTAGTTCTTTGTGGGCAGTAACCAACATCTTCTCTCAAGAATGTATTAAGCACTTTCAGATTTAATGTTACAAATGCCACCTGTGAAACAGTCTGTACAGCGTGTCCGATATCTCCTTACAACAGGGTAAATGGATGACATTGTTCAACCATGCACCCATGTGTGCCTGGGTCCCAATGCTTGTGAAAATGTTAAATGTTTAGAAATTATAAATGTGGTTCTAAATGATCTCAAATGTTCATGTGAAAGTACATGCAAAGAATAAGAAATTGTAAGAATCAACATTATCCAGAGCAATAAGCCAAAAGTGAGAAGCACACAATATAATTTTTAATCATTTTATTATGTTTACAAGCTGAAGAAGCACTGTGTCACTTTCTGCATTGACTTCGTGATTGCTTTGCTCTACACAAAAATCTTGAAATCGGAAAGGTTCAAGAAAAATTCATGAAAAAGCAGTCATTTTCAAAAGAAATTCATGAAAATCGGACGTTTTTACGCAAAATTAGTGAAAACCTGATATTTTCATGAAAAATTTGTGAAATCGGACATTTTATGAAAAACTGATGCCCACATCCAAGCTGACGCTGGTGTTAAAGTCAATGGACGCACGTCCAAAAAATTTTGATGTGGCTAAAATTTGAATGTCGTTAAAAGGCTGTAATTCGCCAAGAATTTGTGCCAGGCAAATTTATTTGCCCATCACTACTAGCCAGATATATAATATTAAGAGAAAATATCACAAAAACAAACACCTTTCAGGGTGATCACATATATTTGTGCTACAGAGTGACACACCTATCATTTACAGAAGGAATATATTATCCTATATATTAAATACCCGCTGCAAATTGTTGAGATGGGTTAAAGAATTCTGGTTAGGCACTTCAGACTGGCTTCTGTCTCTGGCTACACACACTTGCACCATTATGTGTTATTACGACCAGGGACATGGATATTTGCAAAACCTCCAATGAAACATGGAATGAGCTATAAGATACACAAGCGGACATATTTAAATAATAATTTATTTATAATGATAAACTAATTAAATGAAACAGAGTGCAATACAAAAGAAGTGTCACTGAAATGTTGAAGCACCTAAAGAATTAAGGTGGCCATAGACGCACAGATAATATCGCACAAAAATTTTTTCGTACAATATTTGGTGCGTGTTTGGTTGAAAATGAGCCGACCGATATCGTCAGAAGATTTAACATTGGCCATTGTTAGTGCTGAATCGTCAGATACAGGTAGAGTTCTATTGTTTCTACCTGTATATCTGACAATTCAGCTCTATACATGTGTGTTGAAACGAACGATCTTTCTTAGAAAGACATTTTCCTAGAAAGATCGTAATTGTTACATCTATGGCCAGCAATATTGTATGAGACCCATAGTCTCCTGTTATGCTCATAAAACCTTGTGACATTTCTTAGCCAAATGGTTACCTCCCATCACATCAGCATATATTAAAGTCTATGGACAGATCAAAGCATAAAACATTAACAATGCACATTTAACAATCTGAGGCACCATCACTTAAATACACAAGAATTTGTTATTTACAGTGGGATTTGTAAATGTTTTATGTGTAGGATGTGGTCACTTAAACAAAGCTTGTGGAGCCAGGATTATTTAGGGGAGGAACAAGAGAAAGCACTGCAAACGACTTCAGCAATGAAGGAAGATCCTCATCAGTGAAAGACTGGTGCACTGACCCATGAGAAATACTATTAATGATTAAATATATTTGGTCAGCTTGACAGGGCTGACAGAAGACAGAAGAAATACAACAGCGAATGGACAGAGCATCATCTCAGAAGTAATGGAGAAACCTAACATTGCTGTTATGTCACAAACCTCACCACGAAAATATTTTTTTTTTAATAAACAATGTATTATGTGTCCATTATCTTGCCACTACAATGTTCAGTGTGGGAGTTTGACGCAATCAGTGGTGACAGCTGTGTAATCATGAAAGGGAAGCGCAAGGTTGTAAAATAAAATCTCAGATGAACTGTTATCAGCTGAAGTGTTAGGACGGAAGAAGTCAATATGCCAAGCATGAAAAGAAACAATCTTTATTCATATGTAGCAGTGCAGACACAAGATGCTTTTTCAGAAACTGCGCATTAAACAGACCTGTACATTCAAATGCACAAAAGGAAAACAACTTAGTTGGTATAAAATACAAACTACTGTTTTATTATTACAGAGAAAAATCATATCATATAAAAATTTTTATTATTGATTAAAATAGATCTATGGGAAATTATCTTCCCATAATTCTAAGCTTTCTGGATAATGGGTCCCATATCTGTGTATGTACATTTTTTGAAAACAAGGTCTTAGGGAATGAAAAATGCAAAGGACAAAGCAGCTACTCTTAGAACAGATGCATACAGAACTGTATGCTTGCCATACATAGTGAAGTATTTATTAAACAAACAATATAAAAGAAGTGACTGAAGACAATTTTCTGCCTATTGTGTCTTGTGAAATGGTTTAAGTAGCTCAGCCCAAGCAAGAAGCTTAGCCAGTAAGGCAACGTAATAATAATTTAGGGAATGTTGTAATTTAAACTAATGAAACAATATTTGATTGTGATGCAGGCTAGGTGGTATTTGCAGCTATGTACTGTATAAAACTGGCCATAGACATAAAGATTTTTGAAAGATCCAATTGTTATCGTGAGACCACGATTGTCTCAAAACGATCGTTTAAATGCCTGATGTGTCCATCAACTAAAAAGACCATTTCAGGCGATATTGCCAGCAAAACTGAAGGATCGCAGCCTGCTTTGCCCTGCAAACATAGGTAGATTGCATGGGGACCAATAAAGATTTTCTAACCTGGCCGATCAATCATCAGACCAATGTCGGACGAAAAATCGTAAGATGAACGATCGTTTGTATCCCGCTAACCGCACGATAATTTGACAGATTGGTCGGACTTCCCTAAGATCGGTCGTTCGGCAGGGAAAGATCGTAGCGTCTATGGGGAGCTTAGAGGTGGCCATAGACGCACAGATAATATCGTACGAAACAAATTTTCGTACGATATTCGGTGCATGTATGGTGGGAAATGAGCCAACCGACATCGTCAGAGGATTAAGATATCGGTCGGCTGGTTGATCGGACTGGACGGAAAATTTTGATCGGGTGCCTTTGAAAGCAGCCTGAACATCGGCCATTGTTAGTGCTGAATCGTCAGATACAAGTAGAATTCTATTGTTTCTACCTGTATATCTGACGATTCAGCTCTACACGTGTGTGTTGAAACGAACGATCTTTCTTGGAAAGATCTTTTCCGAGAAAGATCGTAATTGTTACGTCTATGGCCAGCTTAAGTCACTTCGAAGACTGAAGTTAGAAGAAATGTTGGAAACAACATGGCATGGTAGTAGGAAGAAGAGATAGTTAAATTGTTATGTAAGAACAATTGTGTGTGACTGTCATGAAACAGAATAAACCATGCAAGTAGATAAAGCAGCAATGCATTGTTTGGTGGCTTAGTGGTTATCTATGCTGCCTTTCAGTTTTAGGGTACTTGGTTTAAAAGGACTGTTCACCTTAATGGGATTCTGTAATTTTTTATGGTGTAGTTTTTATTTCTAAATTACACTATTTACACTGCAGATAATTCACTCTACCATGTAAAATGTAATTCCTAACCCAATAAGTGTATTTTTTTAAGTTGTAATATTGGTGTGTAAGTAGACATCTCAGGTCATATTGCCTGGTCATGTGCTTTCAAAAATAGCCGAACTTCAGGATTGAACTGTTTCAGGCAGGCTATTTTTATTCTCACTCAGTGTAACTGAAGGAGTCTCAGTGGGACATGGATTACTATTGATTGTTGTTCTTATATCTACCAGGGAGCTGTTGTCTGGTTATCTTCCCATTGTTCTGTTAGGCTGCTTGGGGGGGGGGGGTTGGAATGGAGGGGTGATATCACTTCAGCAGTGCAGCAGTAAAGAGTGATTGAAGTTTATCAGAGCACAAGTCACACTGGGGCACCTTAGAAACTGACAATACTGTATTCTATCTAGACCCATGTCAGATTTCAACATTAAATATAAAAAATAATCTGTTTGCTCTTTTGAGAAATGGATTTCAGTGCAGCACTTATAACTGATGCATTTTCAAACAAAACTTTTTCCCATGACAGTATCCCTATAAAGTACAAGAAGGCAGATTCACTGGGGGTACCAATATGTTAGGCACCGACCAATGAATCAATCCCAGTTTTTCCCCCCGGCCATTGCTACTTTTTGGAAAATAAATGCAATGACCCAGGGAAAAGCTTACAGCACCACACTTATCAGTTTACAGTGATATGTGTGTGTTTGAGTATGCAGTAAATATAAATTTGCAACAACCCCTATGTTTAGCTTCTTAATATCTGCTCAGAGCATGTGAGTGTCGCAGACACTTTCTAAGATGGTGATACCCTGTGATAAGTTTGACGTCCTGGATCATTGCTGCTACTGAGAAGCTGAAACTTTAGGCTGGGGCAATAAGTTCATTATATAAAATATGGAATTTTTAGGGTTTAGTTCTCCTTTAAAGGGCAAGGAAATTCTAAAATATTCAATACACTAAACTGATTGAACTAGCCTAAAGGTTCAGTGTCTCTTCAGTAGCAATTAACCAGGCCTTCAAACTTGTTACAGGAGTTTCCCATTTTGGATTTTGTTAGAAGTGTCTAAAGCTGGCCATTGACTGGCGATGATCTTTTCCTGATATGCCCCTAACTGGCAGGGCTATATCGGGGTAATCCGAATGTTCGGCTGAAAATATATCCGAGCTGGAATCATGTCTCTGTCTTGAATCAACTTAATCCAACTTATTGTGAGAAACAAAATGGAAACTTAGATTACCAATACCGGTCTTCTAGTAGGTTCATGCGGCAACCCAGGTTAAACTCAACTGAGTTTGCCTGCCATTTTGACAGGTTTTTAGCTTAGTAATTCTACAGAAATAACTTTTATGGTAAAGAAGATTTACCTTTACAAACATTAAATGCAATTTTACATAATTAAAATGTTTAATAAGTAAACCATGCTCATTTTCTTTTAAAACCTTAAACATGTTCATTTCAGGTATCACAGAATGTTCTTTGCTGTCTGGTATATAAACATTTTCCAAAAATGAAGAAAAGATTTAAATGTAAAAAAAAAAAAAAGACTATTCCACAAATGAAAGGAATGTAACCCAAATATCTGGCTCCTGGTACAAGTTACTCTGAAAAGCAAATCACATCACACATGGCATTTCTCTTCTGATAAGAACAGTTGAACTCAGCAAAGCTTTTCTTCTCTTGCAGAAATTTTTTTTCAAGCAAGTAAAATGTATCAATATGAAGCATAGAGCAGAGAATGTTTTCTGTTAACTAGTTAGAGCTACATAGAGGATACTATTAATACCCTTCAGTTTGCAAGCAACACCTACTACAATTATATATAATTAAAATACAGCAGGAAAAGGACTCACACGCCATCGTTCTTGTGAATAAATGTGTTTTTATCCTTCAATGCATTTCCAACGTTAATATTTTAAAATGAAGTTCTTGGAGTGCGGATTGTTTGTTCACTGCATACTAATGTGTTGACCAGCACCCAGGCAGCTGTGGATTGTTAAGAGTGCACTAGTTAAGCAGATTGTATATATTTATATATATATATGTATATGAGTGATGAGATGAGTGATTTTATATATTTTTAAGGTTTCCATTTAAACCACATGGTTAATATCACATAATTTGTGATACAGATGATCATCCTACAAGCATAGATGAATTCACCTAATCGTATACAGATGTGACATTTAAAATGCTTACACGTGCTGCAGGAGTGATAAGAAGGAATTTCTTGTACTAAGCATAATATTGGCTGCGGCAGGACAGATGTCCTAATTTTAAATCTTGCTGAATCAGGGGGAAAATCTACCAAGCTGGGGAGTTTCCAACTGTTTTTTTGAAGGATTTAATTAGTTAAGTAATTAATTCCCTCTCTATCACATGGCACCTTTCCACCTTTAATGCACCAAGACTATGCCCATTGCACAATGAAGTGCACACACATTCATAAGACCTGGCGTAGGCCAATAAACACTTGAATAAATTGCCAGAGCTGCTGTATTTTTTTATTTCTTTTTCCTGTGGAAGATTCAACTAAATTTCAACTAAATATCTAGTTCCATTGGGTGTGGTTTGATTTTAAAAAGTTGTTGTAGTGGTCTTATCAACAATTTCATTCTATTCCAAAACACAGGCATATCTGACCACACATGCCTGACATTCCTTACACCTCTCATCCCTGTTTAGGCTTATTTGAGTGAACAGGAACAAATGATCTCTGCATTACTAATAAGATTCATTTTATGCAAAGGAAAGATTCACTTTTTGTTAAAAAAGACATTTAAGTATCATGTAGGATCTTGTGTATCATGGGATCTCACATTTGAAGATTTAGAGACTCTTTTTTTCTTTTTGGTATGCTTCAAATGAGCGATAGGCTTGCATTGCCTGTCTCCATACTGATGAGCTGACAGTATATAACTAGTATTGCCAGACAGATGTCTATTGCTGTACCATGTTGTGCTTGTAGTAAATTTTCCTGGCTTCAACTCCAATAGCTCAGATTAGTGAAGCAATGTTTTATATTTATGGGGCCCTAAATGAAAAGATGTACGTCCTAGTGTTTAAAATACAGCATACATGCATGGATTTCTTCAGGTCCTTTCACTGATCATACTGCATGACGTCTGAGCATGAATGCTAAAGTTCTCATCAGTTTGAGTTTAAAAATAATACAGTGTTGACACTGCAGGGATGATTTACTAAGGCTCGAATTTCAAAGTGGAAAATACTTCGAAATTCGACCATCAAATTGAAGTATTTTTTTTTTTTAAATTTGCTATCCTGCGGTCGAAGTAAAATTGTTCTAAACGATCAATTCGTACAATTTTTGTGTACAATCGAACGATTTTACTTTGACTAAAAAAACATAGAAAAATGCTCTAGAGGGTCCCCATAGGCTAACTAACTAAGGACTTCGGCAGGTTTCATTTGGCGAAGTATTGAAGTTGTAGTTTTTTAAAGAGACAGTACTTAGATTATCAAATGGTTGAATCTGGAACGATTTTTACTTTGAATCGAAGTCATAGTAACCTATTCGATGGTCAAAGTATCCAAAAAAATTAACTCAAATTCAAATTTTTTTTTTTTGAAAATTCCAGCGATTTCACTTCGACCCTTAGTAAATCTGCCCCGCCATGTTAGTAGGTGCATGAACATCAGTAGATGAAAAAATTAAAATAAGTTGCTGCTCCACTACATTTCCTTGTAGTTCTGATCATCTAGGCTTGCAGGTGAAGGAAATGTTAAAACTAAGTAAGCCTTTTCAGAAAGGGTGACCTAAATATACCAGTAAACCCTCAAAGTAGTGCTGCTCTGAGTCCTCAAAAGAAACACTGCATTTATTTCCTCCTATTGTGTACACATGGACTTCTGTATCAGACTCCCTGCCTTCAGCTCCTTTTCCAGGGCATGAGCATGCTCAGTTTGCTCCTCTTCTCCTCTCCCTTCTATAAGTGAATAGAGAAAGACTCAGCAGGAAATTATGACACACCAAGCTAATACTGCAGCTGCTATCCTAAACACACAGGGTCAGATTTACTATTGGTCAGATTTCTAATTTAAAAAAAACATTTGAAATTCGACCATCAAATTTTTTTGGGTGTCATTTTCGATTTGCTGGTGCAGTTGAGACAGAAGACAAATGAGAAAGAGTATAATCTGTGTTTATGTACCTTTTAAACAAAAGCCCAACTGAATGAGCTCATGTCTAAAAGAGCACAATTTTTACCTTTTGGCTTGGGTATAGAACAGGTATGGGATCTTTTATCCAGAATGATCTGGACATGGGGCTTGCTGGCTAACAGATCTTTCCATAATTTGGATCTTCATATCTTAAGCCTACTATAAAATCATGTAAACATTAAATAAATTCAATAAGCTGATTTGCTTCCAATAGGGATTAATTATATCTTAGTTAGGATCAAGTACAACTACTGTTTTATTATTACAGAGAAAAAGGAAACAATTTTTAAAAATTCAGATTATTTGATTATAATGGAGTCTATGGGAGATGGCCTTTCTGTAATTCAGAGCTTTCTGGATAATGGGTGTCCAGATAACGGATCCTATAACAAGCCAACCTAAAATAGATTGGGATTTTGCTGTTGCGAGTCAGACCTAACGTATAGTGGCTTTCTTTCAATCTTTCCAAACAGTATGTCAAAAAGGGGCACAGATTAAATAAAGTTTATGGTGATATCTTCACAGTATAAAACACTTAAATTGGTTCATCCCACAGGGTAATGGCTCCGTCCTTCCATTTAATTTCCAAATGCATAAATAATGTTCACCCTTGAAAACCCTGAAATTCAGTGCCTGCTTATTATTTTGCACTAGTGCAGAGTGAACTTTATTTATGAATATGTCAAAAAGGGGGTATTTTTCCTTCTAATGCCAACATCTGGTGATTAAAATTGAGTAGTAGACCTGAAACACATATATAAAAATGTAAAGATATGTATATTATCTACAGATAAGGAGTGTTTCCATAATTTGGATCTTTGTGGCTAGTACTTTATTTAATTATTAAATAAAACAAACAGGATTGTTTTGCTATTAATATGGATTTCTGTAACTTAGGTACCATCAAGTATAACGTACTATTTGTTTTATTACACAGAAAATAAACAGGCAATATGTTATGACATTCTAAATCAGAGATGCATCTTACAGAACAAAAAAGAAGAGAACACATAAAACACTACTCTGTTATTTTATCCTCTGTTCTGCAGCAATGCTTCAACATGTTTATGTGTTTATAAATGCTTAAACATGTTTAATTACTTTTGGAAGTGCTTGCGTTTTGAGTTACTTACCAAAAAAGGAGAAGAATTTATCTTCCTTTTCTTTCTTTTGTTTTAAACACCATTCAGGTTTCCAGTAATTGTGTTCATTTTAGAAAACATATTAGTTAACCCCTAGAGGTTTTAGTGGCACAAATATCTGCAACCTAGCTGCTATCAAAGTTCCTACAAATTCTTTTTGTTTTAAATAGGAGTATCCTGATACTCTCAAATTCTTCCAGGCTTAGCCTTTAAGAAACCTTTGTAACCTTTTCTGTACAAATCCTGACCAGTCCTTATGTATCTGGAATCCCAGATGTCTTAGTCACAGTATGGCAAGGTTTCTTAAGATGAAGTCTGGGGATCAGATTTGGAATCCAAGCATTGCACTGAAATATGTTATACACTCAATCTCTATTAATATTTTCTATTGTTGAAAACAATGTCACTGTATCAAAAGTGATTGTCCAAAATACAATGTGACCAGTGCCTTACAATAAATTGGTTAAGGATATCTTCTGTAAAGCTGAAATCATGCAATTCTTATCTAAAAAGGTGGCAGTGTGTATTCTCAAGAATTGCCTGAGAGTTTCTCTGACCTACATTTGAATGCCATGGAGGTCAATGGAGGGTGATTTATGAGTTTACAATGCTGTATTTTTAGGGAGGCAAAAAGTGCAGTAGACAAACTGCCTGAAATTGTCCCTTTTCCTTAAATTGATTGTGTGAAACCTTACATATGCATGTCTGTAGCCAATTCTTTTGTTGCCAATCCAGTTAACATTGGATAAAAGGGGTAATGAGTGGGGGTAGAAGTTAACCATGCTTATTGTATCTTTTTGGATTTAGCCATCTAAGCACCATAAATAAACAAAGTACAATGGTTAATTGGCATTCTTTAAACTACACTGTAGAGAAAGGGAAAATGACCCATGCTGCAGCAGATTATCTGACTTTCACTTTCCCTGGACATGTAATCTGATCTATTTTAAATCCCATTTTCATTGATGCATTTTTTATTTCTTTTTACTTCTTTATCTGCCAGGTCAGATGTGTTTCTTAGTACTTAATACTGCCTGAAATGAGTAAACCACGGTTTGCCATTGTGACTTTCCATTAAAGGAAAGATATAAACAGATTTAGAGTGGCCATACACGGAGAGATCTGCCCGTTTAGCGATTTTATCCAAATGATCGGATCTCTCTCTACTCAGGGTGATCCGATCGTGGGCCCTGGGGCCCAACGATTGGATCACAATAGAGGAGATATGGGCGATCGGATTGCTGGACCGCATAAACAAACAGATGCGGCTGTTATCCTACGGGATTTTTAGTCCAGTCTGATTGACGCCTGCCTGACTTTCGGCCAGATATCAATCGGTAAAGCCCATTAGAGGGCCCCATACACTGGGGCCCTTTTATTTTTTTAAAATTTTATTTGCAGCTGGCTGAAATCACTGACTTTTATCTCCTGCCACAGCTACCAGCCTGCACAATCAAATAGTTTTCAGTGCTCCTGTGCTTCCCATTGGCCCCAATTACATATATTATTCACGATTCTACACAGTTCTTATTACACTGCTTCCCATCACACAGCTTTTCAGTGCCAACCATCAGTTCAAGTGTGAGCGGGTGTGCACACCCCTTGTGCACATACTAAAACCTTTCCTTGGCACCCTTTCCAGGCACACATATTCTTAGTATGGCTATAGAGGACATTAACCCTGTGGTCCAGGCCCCATGTTCACCAGCAGGGTCTGTTTACGCTTTAGTTATGCCACTGGTTTGAAAAACTATGTTGATTGATGGGTTATGGGTCAAATATATCTCTTAAGGTCAGTGGAGTATTTTCCACTGGCATAGACCCACCAGTGGATCTACTCCCGTCAATCCCAGGCATAGCATTGGTTTATTGGAGTACACATGGAGTGTAATTTGGCATAAAATGTCAACACTATAGATTACAAAATCTGCCCAGCACATGTGCAGAAGGGCCAATGCGATGTCTGTGAGTTTACACACAAGACTGGGGCAAATAATCTTTTTCTCAACTGACATATCTACTTTAGCAGAACAAATACCACCAGCCATCTCCTTTGCAGTACCCAGTGAAAGTGTGAGCTTAGTGATACATCAGTGCTTATGAATGAAGGATCATAATTACACATCTTCTCCCCTGTGTTTTAAATGACATTCCTCCTCTGATTTAAAAAAAAAAACGATTTGCGCGCCGAATACGACGCGACGCAACGGAAACGACGCGACGCGCATCAAAAATGAAATGGGTGAGATTCGCCCATCACTAGCTGTACTCTCAGATGTGAGCCCTTGCAATGGTGTGGAGGCAGGGAGCAATACAACTGTATCATTAAAAGAATAGGTGCCAGTGGTTCTTGAACAATAGCTGAACTGGTTTATTAACAGAGAATGTGGTACTGAGTATATATATATGTATATATATATAGTAGGGTCAATGCATACTCACAATAGAGATCAATAGTAGAGTCTACTCTCTGCTTGAGAGGGAAGAAAAGTCTACTCAGAGTTTCTCCTGTTACGTCTGGGACATTTCTCATATGGAACCCAGGTGGGAATCTAACTAAGTCCCTATTAACTGTCTCTGGTTCCCTGTCTATGCCACAATGCTTTTGGGAAATCTAATCCCTTCTAACCTCCTTGGTGTACCCCGAAAAGCTATTACATCTAAGTAGTCCTTTATATGTCTTGCTCTCCTAGAGAGACTATTAAAGGGCCTAGCTAACCCTTACTAAGCCTGGCTAATTATGACTCCATGTGGGACTCTTTCCCCTTTGGGGGGGTGTCCTTGGGAGAAGCATCTGGCAAAAACTTCTGGCAGAATCCTCCTGAAGCCTCATGGCTCAGGCATTCTATATTATAGCAAAACCTGGGATAGCTATGAGTCATACTATGACCCAGCAACTGTGAAATGACTCCATTCCTTAGTCTAATGGTCCCCTTTAGGCACAATATTTAGGGGAAGGCAAAGTAAATGGGAATATATTTACCAGTATCCTACAATAGTAACAGGATCAACTTGTATTATGAGCTATGGGGGGGGGGGGG
>CM044436.1:57241510-57285302 GCA_024363595.1 Xenopus borealis | reverse complement strand
ATTTTGAATATTTTTTGGGGGGTGACGGGTCCACTTTAATTAACTATTTCAGTATTAATAATTTAATTGTTTTAGTCACTTGCAGTAACAGCACAGTCTCCCACCTGTAAATTGCACCCAAATTAATGTTAACCCTACTATTTCAAAGTTTAAAATGCACCTAAAATCACTTCAGATGAAAGTAGCATGGGGCAAAAATTCCCTTAAAACCTACAGTATACTCACTTTCATCTGATTCATTAAGAATTCTACTGCTGCATTATACATTTTTTTTCACAGGGATAAAGTTTTATCTTTTAGCTTATATTAACTTGCATTCCAGGGTAAAAACTCTCAAATGGTTGCCTTTTTTATTTGTCCACAACCAAATAAAACCAAATTAAAAGGGTAAATGGGCCATCTCCCACAGAGTAAATTTTAAGGAAGTAATATGATATTTTCTTTTTTTCCCGGGAATAATAAAACGCTACTCTGAACTTTGAACTGAGCTGCATGAATCTATATTGGAGGCATGTTTGGTTTATTTAATGTTTAAATATTCTTTACTAGACTTTAGGTATGGAGATCATAGACTCAGGACTTAAGCATTTCAAAGATTCCATATATATATTATGATCCAGGCCTATATTCCTTAAAGGGCAATGAAACCCCCCAGGCACTAACTGACTCCCCCCACCCCTCTGTAGGCCCACCTCCCCCCCGGCCTATTGCCCCTAAGTCCCTACTTACCCCTCCTTCTTGGTGCCCTCCAGCTTAGTTCACAGCATCCATCTTCTTCTTCAATGTCTTCTTCCTGGATCGAACACAGTGCATGCGCAGTAGGGGGGTTTCATTGCCCTTTAATTGAATCAGTAACTTTCTTTATGGTACTGTATCAAATGCTTCAGAATAATTTAAGTTGATCACATCCTCTGTCACCCTAATATCTAGGTTCCTGCTCACCTCCTCATAGAAGGCAATTAAGTTTGTCTGGCAATATCTATTGCATGTAAAACTAGTGTATGGGAAATCAACGCCCTTCACTTTTAAAAAAAATGTGTTAGTTTCTGTTATAGTAATTTAATTTGTATAAATTGTGTAGTTATATATGTGTTTATTTATAGTGTTTTACAGTCTTTCTTTCACAACTGCATCCTGGTCACCATGGTTTAATAGGAGCTCTTTTTTGTAATTATCTTTTCAGCCCCTCTTTTATTTGCATTGAAGCAATTATTATTGCACATAAACGGTTCACCCTATACCTGCTGTACTACTCAAACCATTATGACAGCCATCCATGCAAAAATACTTCTCAGCTTCTAGTGCATAACATCTATTACTCCAAAAAGCTCCAAATTATCAGAAGACTATCTACCATAGAGTTTATTTTAAGCAAATAATTAAATAATTCAATTAATATTTAAAAATGATTTCCTTTTTCTCTGTAATAATAAAACAGTACTTTGTACTTGATGGTAACTAAGCTGTGCAAATCCATACTGGAGGCAAAACAATCCTCTTGGGTCATTTATTTTTTAATGATTTTAGCAAACTTAAGGTATGATGTTTGAAATGACAGACATGTCCCTTATCCAGAGAACAACAAGCATTTCAAATGATAACTATTATACCTGTACTGGATTTTACTGAATGATTAAAAGAGGTTTTACCATTATTAAATGCAATGAGCATTGCTACTTCCTTGCTATTACATATAACAATAAACATTGCTGGTCTGTAAATTAAATTGGTTTATTGCCCCCACAGTAGCTATGTTTGTTTATCACTAATCAGTTCTGTAGCATGTATAATATTTAATTAAATAGGCTCTAATTGTAATGCATGCCTCTTGGATGAATAGCCTTGTATTGTAACATGTAAGCAACTTCCTACCATGAGGATATTGTACCCTTTGTATCCTTTGTACAGTACATTATCTTTTCACCTGCTGAAAAAAAAAATCCACAGAGCTGCAGTTGAGTTCTGCCCTGCAGCATTGTATGATTCCTAGGTTGGCATATGGAGAAGGAGGTAGAGTCCTACAGCGGGTCGCAAAATCCCGCGGTACCCTGCGGGTTGCTCGTAGAATTTCTGGGTGCGGGTATAGGTTCGGGTCGCGGGTCCAAGCGGGTAAGAATGCGGGTCGCGGGTCCGGGTCCGGGTTGCGGGTACGGGTCGGGTTCGGGTCCCAAAAAATGGACCCGCGCAGGACTCTAGAAGGAGGTATTTTAGGTGGTTTAGGAGTATTGTCTTAACTTAACCTCATGTGAAAGGGCTACAGACAGAAACCGTGCAATTCATTCTTACCTGTGTATGTACATTGCTCACTGTGTGTCCCAATGTGCTGTTACTGTTGCTTGCATGACAGAGATAGAAAACGGGAGCAAGCTTTTAATGCAAGCTAATCAGAGCGAGCAGGATCAGAAGCAGCTGCATCTGTCAGGTAATCAGAGCGTTGACATAAATTAGGAAATCCTGCACGTTTTAAACCGATAAGCATTTTGTTATTTTATAATGAGGAGCTTGTTATAATAAGTGCTATTATAATAAGATTCAGTGGAAGGAAGCAAATAAAATAGACTTGGAGTTTGATGAGTCAGCTTCACAAGTGAGGGATTAGTGTAATCTTGCCCCTCAACTGCCATACTGGCTAAACTATTCAGATTTAATACTGTCAGGTAATGAATGATTTGAAAATGGAAAGTGTGCAGAATGTGCGAAGCATTGTAATGTACTGCTATGCAGCCCACAGCAGAGGGCAGTGGAAATCTGTGCTGAATATGAGGATTGGGCATCTGTCTCTCATTCACATATTCTTCTTGTGCATTTCATTTAAACAAATGATGAACAGATTTATATAGTAATTATTCATTTAAATACATGATATCATGAGTAAAATATCAAAGATTAAAAAGTTGTGTTTGTACAGAGTTCATGGAGCAACTGTAATATCTGAATACATAATTAAGATATAATTTAATTTAGTCTGATATTAGTAGCTGAAACAAACTGAGCACATCAATGGTGAATAGTAAAGCTGTTCCATTCTGGTCTTCTATTTAAGTAACCGTATCAGTAATTTACTTACTTCTATAGAATAAACCTTATATCTTGGCCACAGGCCATGTTTCCACACCTCCAGACTTTCCCTTTAAAACAGTGCAAGTATGCCAAAATGTCTAAAGCCCAGGACCAGCTGATCATTTGAACCCTCTTTTTAAAAAAAGTCAGACTAATAGCTAGTGTGGTCCTGATGTGATTTCAGTTGACTGCCATATTAACTGTTGTGCTGGCAGTTGTGAATCAAAGGCTTTGCCAAAAAATACCATTGTACAACGCTGTGTTTCTCTTTGATGTTTGTCAGTTGTGCCTTCACTGCCAATACAAGGTGCACGTACAAATGGGTTTCAGTGTTTTTACATGTTGTTTTACCCAGAATGCATGGAACTTGGAGTTTTCCAGAAGATGGAACTTTTGTAATTTTGGTCACAGTACCTAAAATTTACTCTGTAATCATGTAAACATTAAATAAACCTAATAGGCTGGTTTTGCCTCCAATAAGGATTAATATCTTAGTTTGGACAAAGTACAAGGTACTGTTTTATTATTACAATTATTTGGATAAAATGGAGTCTATGGGAGACGGCCTTTCAGTAATTCAGAACTTTCTGGATTACCAGATAATGGCAGCTATAGGGTGCATCCATTCTTGTCAGATGAGAGAATTGATGTTTGTTTTTTGACCGTATTAAAACTTACTGTGAATTAAATATGGCAATTCTTCTAAATGCATTGTGATCCAATTTTTGGGCCTTAGGACCGACAATCAAATCAGCCTGATTTTCACCCTATATGAGGGAGAAATCCACTTGTTTGACAACATCGCCAAACAAGCAGATCTCTATGTGTATGGCCACTTTTATACTATATTTAACACAAGCAGGAAACAGTCACACCCTCCTGGGCCAGGACACTACCTAACCCAGGGATTTAGGTTACATGGACTAGAACTTCCATACCTACAGTATAGGTGATTTTCAGACTAGTAGGGTAATTCCCAAACCAGTAGGGATGTTTTGTTCTATGATTATAAGTCATTTGTCCGATGATTAGAAGTAATTTCCAGTTGTCATGCTCACTTCTTAAAAGCTTGCTCTTTCCTTGTCTACCCTTTTTGCCTCCTGCTTTATTTTAATGTGTTTCATGCCCAGGGTTGCATTAGATTTTTTTCTACAACAATAAGGTGTAATACAATTTTGTTAATAAAATATTTTAAGTTAGTTTGAGCCAGCATTTTAACATGCAGGTTCTACATGGTCATGCTGTTTTTATCAATGGGTGAAGTGAAATTTCACCCTTTGATAAATACGCCTTTCAAAATCCCATTGAAATGAAAGCAGAGCTGTGGAATTTCCCTCTAGTGGCGGAACTTCACTCTTTCAAAGTAAAACTCCCAAAATTGGCTGCCCTTTTATTAGACACCAGTGGGATCACCTGAATATAGCTGGAATGGGTGGGAGCTACAACAAGGAGCTGGTCACTGCTCCTATTTGAACTATAGCAAACAAGGGAAAGTTGTGCTCACCACTAACTTTTTAAAACCATTAGGCGGGGGTCCAATGAGGCTGTGACCACAGAATACATATAAACAAATCCAAGAGGTCCTCTGCACTCATTATCAATAAAGAGACACTTCAATTTTAGAATTTTTCAATTAGAATCAACTTTTTTCAGTTCAATTTTGGCCTATTCCCTGGTCGAAGTACCCAAAAATTACTTCGAAATTCAAATTTTCACTTCGACCCTTAGTAAATGTGCCCCTAAGTGTCCTGAATAAATCAGTATTTTTGCCTGAAGATGCTGTGTCCCTGTCTTTAAGCTCCTGAACCTCTGCTTAACTGCCTACCATAGCTAAATTCCCCCAAAAATTACGGAGTTACAGGAAGCCAGCTTGTCACCACACACACATATATATATATATATATATGTCATGTTTGACATCTATCCCTGTGTAAGAAATATATTACATTTCACTACTGCTTTCTTGAAAGATTTCATAGAATTTTTTTACTAGTAGAAGTTCTATATAGTTGGGTGGGTATTTACAATTGTAATATATTTGGGGAATCTAATATAAACCCTTGAATCAAAGCATATTTTTTTTAGCCATGTCTCTCTGCCTAAAATGTGTATGATAGGTGCCACTCACAGGGGTAACGGATATGGTTTCATAGTTAAAATCACAATAAAAAGACATTTTCAGGCTGATCAAGCTAACCTAATTTAAAGAAAGGGGATGTACAACTGATTATGCTAAAGCTAGAAATTAAATTGAAGAAGGCCAGAGTGAAAGCCTCAAGCATAGACTGCATAAAGCATTAAGCTTCATGATGGCAGTGCACATGTGATAAATGTTATCTCATTTTAGTCTTTGCTATTCCATTTACTTCTTCATTTGCTGTTCTGACACACTTCATTACATGTTTGTGGTTTAATTTGTTCCCCCTAGCAGACACATCAGTATATGCAATACCCAATGTATTAATGGGCAAAAAGATAATAAAACAGAAGCTAATAACTCTGTAATATTTCTTCTAATCATGTTGTGGTGTTAGGAATATTATTATACAGAAACTCAACAAAATGCTGCTGCTATTGAGAGACAGATGAATTGCAAGAAAACTAAACCGAATCTAAAACACAGAATTGAGCGTTAAACTATATACTTTTTAACCACTTTATCAAGAAAATCTGAACAGGTTGTAGGAAGAAACTTTCCTCCAAACAATGCCCTACCTGTGAATTTTGTATTTTGCAAATATTTATTTCTATGTTAGCAGACACAACAGTATATGCAATACCCCATTCATTAATGGGAAAAAAGATAATAAACCAGAAGCTAATAACCCAATATTATTTCTTATAATCATGCTGTAGTGTGTTAGGAATATTATTAAAATATAGATAAACAGAGGACATACCTTACTAGTTAATGTTAAGGAAAATACATATATTGGATGTGCAAAAAACCAAGGTCACCCCTACATTGAGAGACTAGATAATCAAGGTATCATACACTAGGTTATTCACACTCAAACAGAATACAAATATAAACTCTGGCGGCATCAAAATAAATTCTTTACTGTTTAAAACAATTTGGTAATACACAGTTTTACTGGCAATATACAGTTTTATACAACAATAATTTACATAGTTGTATACATACCAACCAAAGGTGGAAAAAAAGCAAAAAAAGGAGCAACAGGGAGAGGATACACCTGCCAAGATTCTCAGAATCCCCTTGACAAAGGCTTTTGTGCCGAAACATTGAGGTCATTCTTATTTTTTGGCAGGTTTATCCGCTCCTTGTTGCTCCTTTTAACCACTTTATCAAGAAAATCTGAACAGGTTGCAGAAAGAAACTTTCCTCCAAACAATGCCCTATTTTGCACATATGTATTTCTATGTTTAAAGCTAATTTGAATATAAAGTATAACAGTGTATTTCTTTTATACAGGTATGGAATAGATAAGCTCTATACAACTTATCCAGTGAGCTCCGAATAATCCATTTTAATCAAACAATTAATATTTTTTAAAATGTCTTTCTTGTAAATCCAAGTTTTTAGAGGAAAAAAACTAAGCTAACTAAGCTCCAATGCTGTGAATATTCTAGCTAAAACCTGTTATAGACAATGCCAGATGTCCCTTATAATTGGAAGATGTTTTTTTACCTTCATGATGTTCAAAGGTTTTAGTCTGTTTGCAGCTGGTTTTTGTTAGAAAAAATGTGAGGTTTTCGGCAAATTAAGCCAAATCGTGTTTGGGAATTAGGTCTAATTTTTATTTGTAAAATAATGTGAAAAATTCATAGGTATAGCAATTGAAATTACAGAAAGACCCCTTATTTGGAAAACCCCAGGCCCTGAGCATTCTAGATAACAGGTTTATTTAGCCTACAGGACAAATTGGATCATCAGGATTCTAGACTAGAACAGTAGACTAGAAGTTATATTACAGCCCTATTCAAGATTCCTGGTTTTCTATGAATGAATACACAATATTAATCTGTTGGTAAACTCCCTGACTGTTGCTCTGTCTGCAGTTGCCATGGAGCAAACCTAACGCCTCTCATGAGAACAGACCCAAGCAACTTATTGGTTCCAAGGATATTAAACATTCAATGGAATACCAAATGCAATAAATAGTCAACAGCTACCACCATTAATCATGTCACGCAATTCTATTTACAAAGGAGTCTCAGAAATAATTATACTTGTAATCAACCAAGGCATCAGTAACAGTCAATAAACTCCATTCAAATATATAGGAAAAACAATGTGACTGTGTCCCAGGTGCTTCAATAATGTTTTCTACTTGGACCAAGATGGGAAAACTGCTCAGTGAAGTACATTCACTAAAATGACAAGTGCACAAAGAGACCTTCTTCTACTTTTTAGCCAGTGCATCTAATGATGTCAATCAACAGTGGAAATTTTTCCTTTAAATGTCAGCACTTGACTTATTATTTTTTAATTATCCACTTAAAATCCATATGAAATTACCCAAATGAGATTCCTAGGAGAAATTCCCTTAGGCAAAACAGACATGTGTATATGACCAAATTCTAGTAAACACTAAATATAAAAAAGAAAAGGGAAGATTGTGATCTTCTTTTTCTTGGTGAACTCCATGTTAATATTCATCGGGATAGCCCCTCCCCCCTGCTCCGATTAGAAGGACCATCCCCAAACCTTCAAAAGGCCAACCACACCCGCATCTTTGTAACAAGCTTGTCAAATTAACGGAAAAGGGTGGGCCGTACTGACATGGAGTTCGCCTAGGAAAGGAAGATGATGGTAAGTATGACACTATCTTCCCTTTTCCCTTGTCGAACTCCATGTCAGTACTCATAGGCATGTAGCAAGCTCTGATTTTCCAAATGGAAGGGAATAGGCTTTAACAAGAATTTGTAATCAGAAATAGAATAACACTGACTAGACAGCCCACAATCATGCAACCTCTATAAGTTAATATAGAGACACCAGCAGAATAGTCATATAGTATAGACTCTATACTACAGAGAGAAAGAGAGAGAGGTGTTATCCCACTGTCAGTGAGCAACAAGTGAGTTCAATAACATAACTGTTTCTCCCTTCCAGAAGAAAGAGTGATTAAGACACCCCTGTACATGGTGAATTCAGCAAGCTGAAATACTTACTCTCTTACTCACCAGAAAACATCCGTCAAACGTATGCCTAGTTTCAGTGCAAACTGCAAGGCACCTGTAAGAAATACTTGGTAGGAGTAAAAATCAAACAGACGCATTGTAGGTATGACCTGTTTAGAATATTATAACAAGCGCAAGGCCTACAATGCACAATGAGGCAACAGAGGCATGTACCCTAAACATCTACATATAGGAATGCCTAGCAGTCAGTATAACTAGGTTACAGATCCAATATCACCCCAGTGAAAACTAAAGGGGAATCCAAGATTCCTGGAGGAAGGCTATTAACCCTTAGAGGTTTTGAATCACCCTGGAACCTGTCTTGTTTTAATCCCACCTGTAAGGGACATGTTTATATGTGGAATAACCTATTCTACATGTATGAACTCCATCAAGGAAGCTGACCTTAGAACTGGAGAGGCCATATGGATGTCCCAGTCAGTGTCAGAAGGGCTTCTAATCCACCAGACTAGAGCCATGCTGGGTCAGATGCATCAGGAGTGTATCAAGAGTGGCTGAGCTTCACAAGGAAGTCCTACTTTTATAGAACCACAATGTGAAATCTGATAACAAGCAAGGCTATAATAGGAGTGGACAGAAAGGCCTGTGACTATGAACAGTACACCACAATGCTCAGCCACTGTAATGTGAAAACCTTACTGCCTCCTGTTACTTTTGTTTTTCTTGAGTTTCATGGGGGCAGGTTTTTTCATGGCCAGCTGCCTCCCCCTACAGACTTTTCTGATCCAGGAGCTGAAGCACAGGAGACACCAAGACATGAGGTAGCGTGCTAGGGAACATAAGGTCCCATGGACCAAAACCCTTGTCCCTAATGATTTCCCAAGGTAAAAAAGAAAATTTAGCTTCCAGTGGGAACAAAAGCTAAAGCAAAGGAGAAGGACAAAAAAGATGCGGGTAAGTGGGTGTGGTTGGCCTTTTAAAGGTTTGGGGAGGGTCCTTCTTATGGGAGCAGGGGGAGGGGCTATCCCAATGAGTACTGACATGGAGTTTGACAAGGGAAAAGTTAATTTACTTGTAGTTTGAAAAAAATGCAGCTAACCATTGTATAGTCCTTACAAAAACGGAGCACCAGCGGCATTAAAAACATCCTTTTATTTGAAGTGGTTTTACCATGAAACGCGCCAAGCACAGTGGCGTAACTACTCTCTGTGGGCCCTGGTACAGGATGGGCACCCGGGCCCCCCTGTCAGGCCCTTACCTCTATAAATCACATGCTGGAGTAAAATCTCCCTCTAGATAACAACCTGTTTATAAGGATATAATTTACAAGATATTCACAGTTTTTGTGTATTATTTATATATATTGTCCCATGGTACCAACAGTCTAGAAAATGACGCAGCCAGCGGTGCACGATCAAGGTTGCATAGACTCAAAAGGAAGGATCAGCACTCACTGTATTTCCAAATGAAGAAGTGATTCTTTTATTACAAATGCATGTACTGTAAATCTGACGTTTCGGTCCCTCCTTGAAAAACGTCGGATTTACATGCATTTGTAATAAAAGAATCACTTCTTCATTTGGAAATACAGTGAGTGCTGATCCTTCTATTTGAGTATGTATATATATATATATATATTTATATATATATATATATATACATACATACATATAGAACATAAAATAGTTGGAAGACTGATTATATTGTTGTATTATACTGTTATACTGGACATGTTTTTAATAGATTGAATTACACTGAATTCCATAGTAGCATATTCTACGTTAAAATAAAACAGGGTTGTTACTGGAGTTATTGCATCCTTTAGACCCCATGGTCCTTATAGCTATATTAATTCCAAGCTGTGCATTCAATAAAATATTCTAATACAGGCATGGGACCTGTTATTCAGAAACCCATTATCGAGAAAGCTCCAAATGATGGAAAAACCATCTTCCATAGACTCTATTTTCATCAAATAATGATTTCCTTTTATCTGTAATAATAGAGCAGTTTCTTGGGATATTGGGTTCAATTAATGAATACATTATTTTTAATAGACGTAAGGTATGGAGATCCAGAAACCCCAGGTCCCGAGCAGTCTGGATAACAGGTCTTATACCTGTTCTCAGGGGCACTGCTGGCATGAGGAGAGTTGAGAAACCCATCTCAGATGGCAGTAGCTCCCCAGTTACCAGGGGCAGCAAAAAAAGCCACTCCTGGTGACTTTAAGAGCCAAATATTCTGTAATTAAACTGGAAATTCGGTGATGTGGCCCCCCCTGGACCTGCTCCTGCCCATCGCAGGCTTGGAATCAAGCATTGCATCTCCCCTGCCTGTACTACAGAACAGTTATTAGAGACTATATTGATGCCTTAAAAATAAGGTGCCTAGACATGTACCTATTTATTAATACATATTCACAAATTGTGTAGAAAAAGTCACAATAATTTTGTAAAAATATCCAAATCCTGCAATTTTTTGGTATTTTGCGCCAGAAACCCACGATTTTTTCCATAAATTCACCCAAACTCCAGAACTCTTCCAATTGTTAATGGGACATCTGCCAGTGATGTTTACACGTTCTCGGCAGGTCTGATTTTTAGTTCTTTTTTCATCAGGCTGTTAACACCATTGGACTTTAATAAATCCTAAAAAAATAAAGTTTTTTTTTCCCTCCAAAAAATTGTCTTTTCCCCTTTAAATGTCTGACCATAAAAATTTGGAGCTCAGTAATTAACCAGGTTAATGTAAACATCTCTGTTCCGATAGAAGAAAATTTTATGCCCTGTGATATCAATAAAAAATTCTTCCATATTCTGTATTACCATAATTACCAACTTATTTGATGCATGACTGGGCATCAAGAGATATGCTCTAGTTTTCAAAGAAAATTTGTTTTGTATCCAAAATATGAATGGGAAGTGCAGTTATGATTAAAAAATGGTGAATGACGTCAGTTTTGTCATTTATTTTTTAGTGTTACATTTTATTATTCATTACAATTTAGATTTAAAGGAATTGTGCAGTATAAAAATAAAAACTAGCTAATAAATAGGCTGTGCAAAATAAAAACATGTTTTCAATTTAATTAGTTTGGATAAAATTGTAATCTATAAGGGCAGGATTGACCGGATGTCAGAACGCTACTTCCTGCTTTGCAGCTCTCTTGGTTTCCACTGATTGGTTACCAGGCAGTAACCAATCAGTGAATTGAGGGAGGACCACATTGGTCATAACTGTTGCTTTTGAATCTGAGCTGCATGTAGAGGATCAATTGCAAATTCACTGTTATGTCCTATGTGGTCCCCCTTCAAGTCACTGACTAAATCAGATTTAGAGAGCTGAAAAGCAGGTAGTGTTCTGCCTTTATACATTACATTTTTGGCTAACTAACTATATTAGAAATATTTTTATTTTGCACAGCCTATCTATTTATCCAGTTTTTATTTTTACACTGAACTGTTGTGTTACTATTTATTTAAAAAAAAAGCGGTGTAGAATTTAAATGGCAATACATAAACTTTATCTATATATTAGTCTATTAAATGTTTGTTTAATCTTGTCTTCTTTTTCTGCTGTTCAATTATATAAAAGCATGGCCATTTTGTCAGATAAATCATTTTCCTATGTACGTCATGAGAGTATAAAAACTGTATTCAACATGGAAAAAATCAAAGATTAAAATACAAATGTGAATAATTCATAAATCCTAGCATTTATTTTCATGTGTTCATTTGTAAATCTATTAATTGCTAAACAGAAATGTTTATTACACTAATTTTTCATACTCTTATTATTTGTTTGACTTAATTTTAATAAACAATCTGTATCTATTAATGTCTTTTCTGCTTCACATACACTGATCAATTGAAATGTAAATGAGTCAAACATGGGAAGAGTACACAGAGCCTGTGCTCAACAACAAAATATTCATCCTGCATACTAAAAAGATAGGGATCTTACAGATTTCAATTTTTATTGGTGTCTAAATCCAATATTTCCACTAAAGGAGTAGCAAACATTATGAAGTATATTTGTATATAGTAGCACATCTGATTCTGCTACCAAGTGTATGCTGTGATTGAATACCAAGAATTTTAAAGGTTTTTGTAGTTTGGTTTCACGAAATGTAAAGCAGTAGGGAAGTTCAACAATCTTAAGGATACTCAGGTAGTTAATATTATAAATGCTGCTCTGGTATTTTTGGGAATGTTTTTGAAATGACTGTATGTTATTGAAGTGGACATTGTAAAATGGGGATCCTCAATCTTTTCTACACATGAGCCACATTCAAAATATTTGCAAATATTTACAAATATTTGGGGAGTAACACAAGCATAGAAATAGTTCCTGGGATGCCAAATAATGGATATGATTAGCTATACGGTATCTCTGTGTGGACTGGCAGCCTACAGGAGGTTTGATTTGGCAGTACACCTATTTTTTTATGCAACCAAAACTTGCCTCCAACCAAGAATCCAAAAATAAGCACCTTCTTTGAGGCCACTGGCAGCAACATCCAAGGTGTTGGGGAACACATAAGGTCTAAGTACCCTAACCATAGTTTGGAATCTTTTTCTGAGAAAAGCAGTGAATTACAGACACTGATGATTTATCATACTCTGGCCCTGTAACAATTCAAATTTGACTATTCATCACATAAAACCTGCCAAATTCATGTACAAGTCAACGGGAGATGTTCAGGGATCAATTTGGAGTCTGTAGCCTTCCTGACATTCAAGTTTTTTTCAGAGAAAAATCTCAAATCAAGCTTCGTTGAATTTGTTTCAAATTCAAGTTTTCAGGTTGGTAAAATTCTTCTGAGTTTGAGATTAATTTTAAAAATATTTTTTAAATGAATAACCCCCAGTCAAATTTTGGTTATATTCGAATTTAAAAATAAATTCACATGAAAATGAAATTCGACCATTAATAAATGTGCAGATAAACTAAATATCTGACCATGTATGGCCACCTTTATACAGGCAATTACTCTAATTATATCTATCCAATGTACACATGTCCTGTATGTAGAGTCATGAAAACATCCCTCACTAATAACTCCCATCTAATTCACATTTCTGCACTGTTTGAACCCTGTAATTGGCTATGGATCTTGTGCCCTACCCATGTTCCATTACATCCCAGTTATACTAGACAGTATCAAGTTGATCAATAAAAACATGCTTGAGTTGGTTCTTTCATACAGTGCTGCAAGAATAGAAGGAATCTTTCAACTAAAGACCAAGTTTTGGTTTTAAATATTATCATGGCTTTATTTATTAAAGTATACAGAATATTAAAAATGCTTAAAACATGGCGTATCACACATCTGCTGGTTTGAAAGCCCTCCTTGTGTGTAAGACAGATCAATGTTTGTTCAGTGTGCATAAAAAGTACACTCAATTGCTGGCACTAGAAAATGTTCTCAATATGAAATTGCTCTGAGGTTATTTACAACGATCAATCAGTGTGTAATTTTATTTAAATTTTTTTGTTGGCAAAGCAATATTAGGATGTATTATACTTTAGGGAATATCTGTACCCTCTGGAAAGATTGAGAATTAATAAACATAATATGCAATAGTAGTATATCAATATATTTGGAGAATTCAGTAATACTTCTTCTGGAAATATTTTAATTGATCATTGCCTTTTATTATTATTATTATTATTATTATTAATAATAATAATAATAATAATCATCATCATCATCATAATGTTTTCATGCTTTGCTTTTTCCCTCAATGGCAATAGCTACTGATACCCTCTGAAAACAGAAGAAGCCTTTTGGATTTTTGGATTAAATACACATACTCCTCAAGGTTTAAATTCTAGATGGCATAATTAACACTTTACCTAGGTGGGTTAATAATTATATAAATTCCTATCAATATGCAAGCTTTTTTTGTTTGCATTTATACTGTATAAGGGAAGTTTCCATAACATATGTTAGCTGCAATTTCCGACATAGTATACATTTTGGTACAAATTATTCTGCGCTGTCACTCATTTTTAGTTTGTTTCTTGTTTAAATACATATTGTTTTTGCTATGGAATTGTGTTTCAATATTTTTTTATATACACACACACATTTGCCATTTTTTGACCTACAGATGGTGTTGTTTACAAATGTATAAATGGAATTGATTGCTGTCATTCAATGACATCTATGAAGGGGATGTAAGGGGATGTTCCTGAAACTCGTTATTCTTTATTCTGCAGTTTTTAACGAACTAATACACAGCGGTTTTACTTTTTGAGACGGTGTGCTCTACATTCTTTTCCTATTCTTTGAAAGGTGTTGCAGTTTCAGGAGCCCTGTATGAATGGAGGCACACCTAACTCTAAGTCTTTCTCGACATTTACCACAGGAGCAAGGGGTGTTTGGTTTGGTTAGATTTATTCATAACACTACAACTTAAAATCACATTTTAAAATGTAAAACAACTAATTCAGAATGACTACCTTGAAATCAGCATAATGTTAAAAAAAAGTAAGTTAGCCCATATCTAGTAAGTAAGCCATTTTTATGGGTTACTTGACAAGCATAGGGATTATTTACTAACCTGGGGGGGGGAGAAAGGGGCGCAGTGGTGTTGCTTATCAAAAATCTGGTGCTCAGTGAGGCTCCTGGCACTCCCTTCATTTTTTGTCTAAATTCAATGTTTGGGGCACATTCACTGACAAGTACAAGTGTAGTGCAGTGACCAATAGCAACCAATCAGCAATTAGCTTCAAACAGTATACTACAAGTTCAAAGATAAAAGGAAATTGCATTTGATTCGTTGCTATAGGCTACTTTAATAGGACATTGTCCCATTTTTTAACTGTATTCTAGGTTTAATTTACAAACTGCAGTATCCAAATGGGTGCCAGAGACCATCAAATCTTGTATCCTGTATCCATTTTTGGGCACTCTCATTCCATGGTTGGTGGAGGAGAGTCTTCCCTTATTGTACTGTTCATTCATTCTGAATTATCATTGTTTTCTGACTTTATTGTTTAAAGATCTTGCCACACTCTTATAAATGTTGACTTTATAGGGTGTATATGTTTTGCTTGGAGCTATAAAAAAAAATATGTTCCCTGTAATCATTGGTAATTTCATCATACAGATATTGCCTAACATCTTGTATATATTGGTAATATTAGGGATGCACTGAATCCAGGATTCGGTTCGGGATTCGGCCAGGATTCAGCCTTTTTCAGCAGGATGTTACAACAGATTGTAGACATTTGCATGTATTATAGAATTTCTATGCAGTTTTTTCCATGAATAAATGTGACCTTAAAAAAGGGGGACAAAAAAGATCTCTGGGTGCAGTTTTGCTTTTCAAAACACAAATATATATATGATCACAATGCTGTGATTATTAAATTCCTATAAGATGAATTTCAATGTGTTTTCAAAAAGTTATAAACTTTGCAAAAACAATATGTCTGTAATGTTTACTGAATGATTCGAATAATTAGAATAAAAATCTATTTGAATATTGGAATATTCAACAGTCGAATAACTTCCCCTTTAAATTGGGTTTCATTATTTTTGATTGAATAAAAAAATTTGATCGAATGGTTAAAATTTTTGAATATTTCCTATTCGATCGTTCGACCAATCAAATAGAGATAAAATAGAGGTAAAATCCTTCGAATTTTTAACCCTCGAATACGACCCTCGGTAAATCTGCCCCGAAGTGTCACATCTAAAGTTAACACTTGAATCCCCAGTAAGGTAATATTGTTTATCCTAAAATTATAATTGTACTTTTCTAATCTGAATGTATTCACAAAGGGTCATATATTAAAAAGTGCAACGTGTGCTACAGTTTTCTATCAACTGGTCAGCATGTACCATTGATTGGTCACCTATTTAAAAGCAATTCTTATTATGTTTTAAATGGGTTACTTTTTTTGTAGCTCAGATAGTGTTAGCATTTATTTTAAAGGGACAGTACTTTTTCTTTTTCCCTATGGGACTGCCCATAGTGGCATTGTGGTGTTTATACAAATGGCCTGCAGGTGGCACTGTGCATACACAGGACTTTCTGTACAGCTTGAAAGTGAGTGAAAGTAATACTGCTGTTATGTAATGGCTGCATGAACCTGCTAATAAAGCACTGTTATACTCTCCTCATCCTCGGCTACCAAACACAACACTAATGACAATCTTTCAAGGAATTTTCTATTTCTTGCCCTAAAGAGCATGCTTTATTAGCCTTTCTTAATCTGCCATGGCCTCACTGAAAGTTACACATGAACTCCTTATCACTTCCAATAGGCTTTGTACTGTATTTAATATTCCATTACAGGATGTTATGGGCTGATAAACAGGGCTATAAACCGCATTCGTGTTACTAGGAGCAACTTCTTGAGTGTTGTTTTAGCCTGTACAAGTTTACCCTTATAGCAAAGGATATTTGCCTTTAAAGGAACAGTTCAGTGTAAAAATAAATATGGGTAAATAGATAGGCTGTGCAAAATAAAAAAGTTTCTAATATAGTTAGCCAACAATATAATCTATATATCTATATATATATAATATAAGGTGTGTGAATGTCTAACATAGCAGAACAAAACTTCCTACTTTGCAGCTCTCTAGCTCAGCATTAGTCAGCAACTTTAAGGGGGGCCACATGGGACATTACATTTTTGACTAACTATATTAGAAACAATCAGGGTCAGACTGGGGGGCCCGGGGCCCACCGGGACTAGTGTCCAGGGCCCCCTCCGACCCCCCTGCCCTCCTACCATGTGCCGATCCTGATGGAAAGGCGCCGCGCGCGCCTGCATGGAGAGGCGCCGCGCGCGCCTGTATGGAGAGGAGCTGCGCTCGCCTGCATGGAGAGGCGCCGCGCGCGCCTGACAGGAAGCCTATTTTTCAATCGGCAGAGGGGCCTGGTATCCCGCCGGGCCAGTCCGACACTGGAAACAATTTTTTTTATTTTCCACAGCCTATTTACCCAATTTTTATTTTTACACTAAACTGTTCCTTTAAAGGCATATTATATCCTTTGCTATAATGGTACATTTTAACAGGCTATAACAACACTCAAGTAGTTGTCTATTGTCTATTTACTCAGTTTTTATTTTTATACTGAACAATTCTTTTAATAACATGGACAAGAATAATTTTGAACTCCAACATGTACAATACCATCTAAACCATGTGTAATGAAGATAAATCAATTAGATATAAATATAATTCCTAACATTATCTTTTGTCATCCAGTCATCCAGTGGATGCTTTCTCTCTATTACACTTAAATCAGCATGTGGAAATTGTAATACAGAAGTTATCAGATGTTAGCAGTCTGCAAAGTAAATGAGTGAATGTAAGTGAAGCAGAGATAAATTATTTTGTCTCTTTTATGTACAATGCAGTGTTGTTAGTGAAAAGTTCCTTTCCAATATCCCTTTTCTGTTCCTTGTTTGAAAAATAAATGAAAGGCAACAAAGGCCAATATTAAACTGAGTTTGCCGAATATTTAGGAATTAAACTGCAAGCACAGTATATCTTTTGTTTTGTAGTATAACATTTGAACTTTTCTTTCTGTAAAGTCTTTCTTTAAAGGTCTCACAAGTATTCCTTAAAACGTACCATAATAACACATAATTATGTTATTTTCTTTTCATTTTAACAATGTGGAGTTTAGTCTGAAACCTTTGCCTTTTAAACTGGTAATGCAAGATTAGATTTATAAAAAAAATAAGACAGATTTTGCAAAAGCAAGGAAAAGATAGGGTGCAGCATTCTTCATGAACCATGTCCCCCTGGCACTCTGATTTAAATCTCCTTTGGCTTTTGGTTCTGAATGATCAAACATTATTGCCTATTTTCCTTTATGTATTAGTGAACATTGAATGCAATATGGGTTAGTAAACTACATACAGTATATACAGGAAACTAATGTATTTTTGCTATGTGCGGTAGCATATTCAGGTCCTGTGCTGCCCTAAGCACTTGACTTGTGAGTGCACCTCTGCGTGATGTCAGCGAAAGTGACATGATTGGCGTAATGCGCATTCACGTGACACCCTGCTAGAGGGACCCTCTACCCCTCACCATTGCTGCTGTGTTTGATAGGAACGGAATACAGTAGCAGGGGAAGTTTTTTTTATCATATAGGAACCCCAGGGCTATCCCCTTAATGCTGCCACCCTAGGCACAGGACCTCGAGTGTCTATATGGTAAATATGCTCCGGGCTATGTGTTTTAATTGTATTTTCCTGCCTAGTTAATTTTTTAATTTTAATTAAATCCTTTAATGAATGCATATCCATAAACAACAAACATTATTGGGCAAATTCACTAAAGTGCAGAAATTCGCTAGCGACACCTTCGCCGCACTTCACCAGGCGAATTTTTTCCAGTCCGCCAATAATTCACTAAAATGCGAATTTGTGATCAGGGAGACGAAAAGTAGCGAAGTTGCACTACCATTACTTCGTCAGGCAAAGCGCATTTTTACGCTAGCAATGCCTAATTTGCATACTGTGCGAAGTTAAAAGTATAATAGAAGTATGTGACAGCCACTACATTACAATACACAAGCCCAGGAAACCTTTAATACATAAAATAAAGTTGGCCTATTGCCCAAAACATGTGCCCCCTGTATAGTTGAGTTGCCATATGTTAGGAAATGTTAGGGGGGAAGGAGGGTAACCCCCCAAAAAATTACGCTATTTTTCAGACTATCACACTAAAAAAAGTAAGACACCAGGTCTGACCTGGCGAAGTAAAGTGGTAACTTTCAGTAAAATTGGCATCTTAGTGAATTAGCATAGTTACGTCCCTTCATCAGTTCGCAACTTCGCCTAGCGTAAGGGTGCAAAGTTGCGCTAGTATATCTACTTCGCTAGCGAATTTTCGCCAGGGACACTTAGTAAATGGATGAAGTTGCGAAATTAGGTCACACTGACGAATTAGCGCTAGTGTTAGATGCTTCGCGCTTTAGTAAATTTGCCCCTATGTCAGTACAAACAACCTAATAATGAGTGTGATGATCCTTTGACTCCAGATTCCTGCAATGTTGCCATAAAACCTCTAAACAATATGTAATGGACATTAGACCATATCACATGACAAAAAGCTCTAGCTCTTTGAGGGACACGTTGGTAGATATCTACTTCACTATCTGTGTTCACAACATCCCATAAATGTTAATTTAATTTAGATGTGTGAATGATAAGTGTTCAACTGTTTTATGATATTCACAAATCCATGTGTGGGGAAATTATAATCTTGAATCATGGAATGATTGTTTATGTTTATATTATAGGGTATGAATAGCCTCATATTCCTTGACTAACATTATTATATTGGCAACAGACATTGTGGGTTGAAAGCATGCTTTGGAGTTGGCTTACTCCAAAAGTAATCCTGTCTGGATACAGGATTAACGATTATCACGATGATGATGTTCATGAGAATGATAATTACATTTCAAATTCTAAATGCCTATAGTACCTCTTTAAGCATCCACTTCTTGATTGCATGATGTTTCTAGTGGCATATGGTACATTGTGTATATTATTAAATATGTGATAAAGAAACTTTTTTTTTAGCTTAGAGGAAAAATATAACTTTTATTACCATTAGCAATCTTCATTTCTTTCCCCACAAGATTTCAAAAAATCAAAAGCAATCTAGATTTTAAGTATTCGCGTTATATAGTTTCACTTTACTGACATCTATTAGCCAGTGTTCATTTGTATTTCATAAAGGAGCTGTCTGTTAATTATGAATACTACATTATTCATGAGTAATAATTAGAGTAATTGATCAGTTAACGTCAACTGTGTAATTAACTGAGGGTATTAACACTGGATTTTATACTCCGTCTTGAGAAATGCCTTAAGGAGCTGAAACATTGCTTTTGCTTTCACAAGTTTTACTTTATATTTTCCAAATGTTTAACAAGAACAAGTTTACACCTTTCTAATTATGTGCTTAGAGCGGCTGCAGGGAGTAATAGCTGCACACTGTTTTACTTACCTTAATATGTATGTTCTCTGTCACAGACCCTTTTCAAAGGCATGATAACAAGAGCTGACAATTTTATTGGTCCCTGCAGTTGCCAAATAGTGATCAATTTGTGCCCTGTATGACAACTTTGATGCTTATGATGAAACAAATCATTATAACCCATACACTGATTTTTAAGATAATTAAGAAAATGATTAAAGGTATACATTTCATGCGTAAACATAAACAGTTGTTTGTATCATCACAGGTTATTCTCAGGCTGACTATACATTTGTCTCCTCTAAAAGGGTTTGTATTATCGTCTTTACAATCAACAAGTCACCTCTCTACTAGACATATATATTTATAGAGATCATCAAATAACACATACGAAGAGACAGATATTATATAGGGGTTGAGGGCTACACATACATTTCCAATGAATGGTCCAATCCACTCCATGGCTATACACATTTTGCCTGAAATACATTAACTGATTTTATCTATCAATCAATGCCTTACGCATGATTTATTTCCTCTCTAGACAATGGCAAACCTAGAGAAGAAGCAGAGAAATCTGAAAGGCAGTCAACTTAATCTAAGCATTCTGGTATTAAACAAGTAAGCAAACTCGGTAATTTTGGGTTTAGAGAAAACAGTTTTTTGTGTGTTTGGTCACAAAAGAGAGGAGGTCATCCAGAACTGAGGAATTACCTACAGAAAGTCAACCAAATTCCAAGTGAAAAAATCTGAATTCTGAAGAGCTGTAACATAAAGCTGAAAGGAAACAATCTATATTAAAGCCTTGGCTGAGAAACAGAAGGTGGTCACTGCAGAATAACTGACTGCAAAAGAGAATGAGGATACATCTGAAGATCTAAAAGCTAAAGACACTTTAATCAGTGCTAAGGAAATTGCTGCTGAAGGCAATTAGGATTCAGATTTGTCTCTGCCAATGTGAAGGAACTATCCCAAAAGGGCAATAAACACAATAAAAATGACTTTAGCCAACACTAAGCAACTTAGCATGGCAAATACGTTAACACATCTTATTACAAGGAGGATCCACGCAGAAGAAAATGGCTCAGATACAGGTAAAGAACTCTGAGAGTTTTTTTAGTGTTATTGTGCTGACCCCAAAAGCTGAAGTTAAGTAACTGCATCCAGGGATACACCACTTGAAGATCATTTACTGTATGCTATAGCCATTTTTATCTCCTTCTTTTTGTTCTCAGTATTTGCATTGAAGATTTCTAT
The DNA here is from genome assembly GCA_024363595.1 of Xenopus borealis. NCBI lineage: Eukaryota > Metazoa > Chordata > Amphibia > Anura > Pipidae > Xenopus > Xenopus borealis. The sequence goes on along the minus strand of CM044436.1, from coordinate 57,263,908 downwards.
TCTTGCATGAAAGACTGTTATATCTTTTATACAGTATGTTATTGTTTATATATTTATTTTACTATAGACATTACTGCTGGAATACTGTTGCCCAATTTGCTATTCTACACAAGTCCAAAATTCGTTTCTTTTTAATTAAAAAAAAAAAAAAATCAGAAGACATTTACTGTAGTTATTGCACTGTGTCTGGGTCAGAGCTCCTATTCAACTAAAGGTGTTTTGAATGAAAGAATTTTCGTTGATGGCGCTGCCTGTGAATAGCATATTAAAGTTAACAGATAGAGGTATCCATCGTGTGACTTGCACTGGATTGAAGCTGAATGCAGGGAGTGTGCTGACAACAACTCCGTGAACGTTTAACCTTCAGTCATAACACAAACTGGCATCTTAATGGACTACAGCATTTTAATATCAGTGCAAGTTGCACAGATATACATTGGCTATAAAACTTGGTTTTCATTATGTTATGGAATAATATTTTGGACTTCAATAGAGGGGTTATCTGCGCTTTAATTCTAATTACTGTGTGCTGCTGTTTATGATATAATTTATAATCTACTGTATGGCTTATATGTTTGGATATTAAAAATGGTCTATGTTACTGAATGCTAGGGAGGGGCCCTTCCTCTCACTGGTGCCACCATTGTTTTTAAGGGTGTTTTTATTTGGGACATGTTTGGAAAAAATAATGTAATTTTATCTTAATTTGGGTTTGATTATCTTTGATCACTGGGGGGGTAAGACCCTTAGTATGGCATTTCTCTTATGCCCCTGAAGAAACCGAGGCATCTGCGAAACGCATAGGCATCGCCAGTGTGACGTCAATTCGTAACTTCAGAAATTCACTAACACCGGCTCTGGCGAATTTTCGCTAGTGAAGTAGATAGACTTCGCAACTTCGCACCCTTACAGCAGGCGAAGTTGCGCACTGACGAAGGATAGTAAATTCGCAAATTCACTAAGATGAACATTTTCCTGAACATTAGCACTTAGGTTAGACGTTACTTCGCCTGGACAGACCAGACAAAATTCAATACAATAGATATGAAGTTAAAAAAAATGGAAATTTTTTTCTAAGTCCGAAAAAAACGCTGGCGTATTTTAGCATAGGAGGGTGATAGTCTGAAAAAGATCAATTTTTTTTGGGGGGGTTACCCTCCTTATCCCTACATTTCCTAACATATGGCAACACAATTATACAGGGGGCACATGTTTAGGGCAATAGGAAAACTTTATTTTATTTATTAAAGGTTTCCTGGGCTTGTGTAGTGGAATGTAGTGGCTGTAACATATACTTCTATTATAACTTAAAGTTCCCACCATATGCTAATTAGGCTTCGCTAGCATAACAGCGCTCTGCCTAGCGAAGTAACACTAGTGCAACTATGCTACTGTTCGCTGACCTGAGCATAAATTCGTACTTTAGTGAATTTGCGTAGTGCTGACGAAACTTCGCCTGGCGAAGTGCGGCGAATGCTAGCGAATTTTCGGATCTTAGTGAATTTGCCCCTAAGCAGTTACACCTGTCCACACTATGGGGCTGATTTACTATGGCTCGAATTTTGAAGTGGAAAATACTTCGAAATTCAACCATCGAATTTAAATACTTTGGCTTCAATTATCGAAGTTGAAGTATTTTTCAAAAAATTTTGCTATCCTGCGGTCAATGTAAAATCGTTCGATCGAACAATTTTTGCATACGATTTTACTTCGACTAAAAAAAATGCTCTAGAGGGTCCCCATAGGCTAACATAGGACTTCGGCAGGTTTAATATGGTGAAGTGTATTGAAGTCAAAGTTTTTTTAAAGAGACAGTACTTTGATTATCGAATGGTCGAATTTTCGTATGATTTTTACTTCGAATTGAAGTCATAGTAACCTATGCGATTGTCAAAGTATCCAAAAAATTACTTCAAATTTTTTTACTTCGAAAATTCCCTTGACATTAATTCGACCCTTAGTAAATCTGCCCCTATGTGTTTATAATTAATTGTTGTTTTATGGACACTGTCCAGCTCTACCGATAGAGTTGACTGTAGTGGGTCTGTTGTTAGTGGTGGTAAAATATTGATATTTATAAATAAAATTTATAAATTAAATAAATATAAAGGAAAGGATATATTAGATATTTTGTATCCTTCCCTGTAGTGCCTCAGTTTGTAAGAACATAGTATGGCATTCTCATAGCAACAAAGGAGTTTATTAGAATAAAGCAGGAACACAGAACATTTGTGGATAGGCCTATACTCAAAGCACCAATTGCCAGTATATATCCTTGCAGGGAAAGCAAAGTAAACAAAACTTGTACAGAGGCACTCCCAGCTTTCAGGCCTTATTCTAAGTGGAACCCAAAGGTCTTCTCTCTGATCCTTGGTTCTACAAGTTTCTTCTTCTGGGTAATGATGCACCCAGGAATCTAATCCCACTCCTTTGCAGATATTGTGCTACTCGGCTATTTTTCACTCCTATGGGCAAATTTACTAAAGGGATGAAGTGGCCATCGCTATAGAAAACTCCCCAGAAATACAATCCGCAGAAATACAATCCACTAGTGAAAGAGCTCAATGCTTACAAAGTTTTGCACCCTTTTGAATTTTTTCTCTCAGATGAATGATTGTTACACCGCAAATTCACTAAAGTGCTAAATTTCCATTATGTTACCCCTTTTGCCAGAGTCTGCTTTGCCGGGTTATACCTGGCAAACTGATAAGATTAAGGTACATCATCCTCAATATTCTGTCAGTCACATCATATCCTGCATGCTGAAAAGTCATAAAAAAAGAAAAAAAAAACATTGTGTTTTTTTCATATTTTAAAGTGTGTTTGTGTTTAAAAGTTGTAATGTAACAAATAAAGCTTTCCCTGGTGGGCTAGTGGCTTACTCTTTGGCAGGCGGTGGTACCCGCCATGCCTTCAGTGGGGGGCGCTCACTGTATGCATTCTGTTCCCTTCAGTTTCCCTTATGGCGTGCGTGGCATGCACTTCTGGGTTTCGTAGGCCCATTGACGCTGGCGTGTAGTGATGGGCAAATTTATTCGCCAGGCACGAATTTGCGGCAAATTACTATGAAGGTCTATCTGTGTAGGCCATGTGTGTTAAGTTGTACGTATGATTCAAAAAAGTTTCTGAGCTATTTCAGCTCACACAGATATAACCACTCCAGTTCAGTTTGCTTCTGACAAAGAAAATGTAGATACATGAAGGGGCTGTTCAGTTAAAAGATCAGTGTCAGGCTGGCCCACAGGAATACCAGGAAAACTCCTGATGGGCCCAGGTGTCAATGGACCCTCATACTGCGAAAACTTTGGCCTATTTCATGGCCATTCCCTATTTCTATGTGAACAAAGAAGCTAAATAGATGGAATAATAGATTAAAGTATGTAAAGAAAAGAGACTAAGATTATAGAGGTTGAGTGAGGAGAGGAAGAATAATAGTACCAACAGTGAGACCCTGGTGTAAGGTTTTTGGGTGGGCCCACCACTGCAAAAGATCATTTCATTTATGTCCCAATATAAAATATTGGATCTGATGAGAAAAAACTTTATCAAAATATTTTTTCTCCTCAAATTGAAATAAAGATTAACATACAGTATTATCATGGGAATCTGACTACATGCCAATCTTTAAGGCACAGCTATAAATTAATCAGACCTAATTAATCTATTTTAATAAAGGAGAAAAAAAGACAGACCGAAGTCAAATCTAATTACACATTGTGGATTTTTTTCTTTGCCAATGTGCTCTTCAAGTTAAGTAATTACTTCAACCTCAATGTCTTTACAGTATGTTTGCTTACAGGAATATTTATTCAGGCCAATGACAACATTTTCCTTATCCCCATTGCTTATAATTAAAAACCCTGCAATTAATCTAATACAATGGCATTTCACTCATTACATATCTCAGCATTCACAAACTAGACAGAAGGGGCAGTGTTTGAAACAAATGACTCTGGGTAGTAATTACATGAGTATTATTAACAAAGTGCATGTGGCTGGTTTGCTTTTTAGAAATATGAATTAATTAGATTTAGACTAATTCAGTTATGATGGATTGTTATTATAACAGAATATATTATATGATCAAGGTCTTATCTTTTGCTCCCTTTATCTTTGCTCCCTTTGAATTGTGTATTTCAAACCTTAACTTTCAGGTTCCTTCACACATTTCTACTAATAGAATGTACAGCACAGTATATAATGATAAAATGTAGACTATGGGGCAAATTTATAAAAATCTGTGAATTTTCAAGTTCCTTTTTTTTTTTTTATAAAAAACCTCTAAAACCCACCAAACTGGAATATGGCTTATACATTAAAAAATAAACTCTAATCATGAAAAAAAATATAATGCAGCAAAATCAAATTCTACTCAGCATTTTGAAAACAAAACTGATTGAAAAAAGTTGTTTGAATTTAGCTTAGAACAACTCTTCTACATGAAGTTGTCATCTTTTAGATACCAGTATTTTACAGTTGAATTTTTTGCACTTAATAAATCTTGAACATTTAATTTTGGAAATTCGAATCCAAGTTTGTAAGTTTTAGCAAATACAACTCGAATTGTGGCAAATATTTATAAATCTGCTCTTTAGTTCTGGTATGATTAATTCAAGAGTGCATTTTCTGAAAAAAACGCTGACCAAATCAGCACAGTTTTTTCAGCTTATTTATTAATACACTTTCCCGAAATAGTGAGTTTTTCTGATTTTTGATAGTGATGGGCGAATCTATCCCGTTTCGCTTCGCCGAAAAATTTGCGAATTTCAAACGAGTTGCGGCACGTTTTTGACGCACGTCATTTTTGACGCATCGCATCATTTTCGGTGCGCAACTCGTTTTTATTTTACACCGTTTTACTCGTTTCATTAATTTATTCGCCGCCGGTGAATCACGGGAATTCGCTGCAAATTCGCCCATCACTAATTTTTGACAGAAAAACCTGAAATCTTCTGGTTATTGCACAAAACCCAGCGCAGATCAAAGAATCTTTGGGACTTCTCCCATTGACTTATATGCGAGCTTGGCAGGCGTGAGATTTTTGGATTCTGACTTCTGCATCTTCAGGGTATAATAAAAAATTTGTGTTTTTTTAAATTTCCGATATTATACTTAAATACGCAAATTTTTGGGATTTTCTGTATTCGGAGTTTAGCAAATAACCCCCTTAGAATTGCTTTAGCTATAGTTTATTCTTGACACACAGGGTATTTTTTAATGTCGCTAGATATTTAAAGATAAAAAAAATTATAATATTTAAAGATATTTAAAAAATGATAAGTGTGTTCCTCAAAACAACATTATATAATATATTTATTTTTAAAAATTGTGTATTGAGTATAGTCTAATGGAATATATAAATCTCCTTTAAGTTTATATGCCTGTTTCTTTGGAATAGTACATGGGAATACCTAGAGTATAAAACTTGTTTTCAAATATCTTAGTATTGAAATATGTAACATTCCCCTTATAGTTCTATTTAGAAAATCTCTATCCTAGCAGTAGCCCATGAATCCCAAGGATATATGACCATGCTTCATGCCTACATTTGGAAATAATTACAAATTCATCATTTACAATGTCATTAGGAAAATGACTTTTTAATATAAGCTGCATTCAACACAGCTTTGTGATCACACAGCACTCAAGAGCAAGATGGGACACTTTGGGGCATATTTACTAAGGGTCGAAGTGAAAATTAGAATAAAATTAGAATTTTCAAAATTCAAATCTCGAAGTAATTTTGAGCTACTTCGACAATCGAATAGTCCAAAATTCAATGCGAATTGAAAAAATTAGAAAATTCAAATTTTCTAATTTCGAAGTACTTTAAAAATCCTTGGAAAGCAAATACAAGATGGCTTTTTCTGGAAGGATGAGATGATGAATAAATACACCTATTCTATAAGTACCTTCATTTGACATGCATGTGCTTTGTGGCCAATGAACTGATATATGTCATGCCTAGTTATGGGTGAATTTTTGACGCTGATGACTGCTCCGACACACCAATTTACTGTGCACTCATTGACTAGTGCGGTTAAATAGTTGCCCATCACTGGTCATGCATGGTAAAAATACAGAAATATGGAAATAAATATGTTTGGTATAGAATGAATTATAGGGGATGAATTTCTTAGCTTCCCATATGTGTCTTTCATTAACTTTTTGACTTATGTTCTGTACAGTTTATTAGGTTGTGATGATGTGTAGTTGTTATATGGTAGCAAAGGGCAACTTACTTTTTAAAAGAATGATGCAAAGCCTTTTTACATTAAAAAAGGTTTTGCTGTAAAATATTTACGTTGACTTTACATTGTAGAAAAAATATGACCAATGAAGCTTTCTTTATTTGCTTGTTAAAGGATTCAGCCTAGCCATAAATCTAGTAATATGACAAATTGCCATTTGTCACCATTGTATATTCCATTACCCTCCCAACAAAAACATTATGATTGATGCAATGATTTACAGTTGACGACAAGGCATTTTGTGCGGGAAAAAAGTTTGAGAGGACATTACATAAATGATAACATTCAGTGTCAAAAGAAATTAATGGGAAAAGAGTTTATAGATTTGAAGATTTGTTGGTTAAATAGAAAAACGAAAGCCCATTTTTTAAAATTAAGGCATAATCTTAATGTAAATCACAAAGCTACAATAAGCAGGACTGTCTGTAAGCTCCCCATCTCAAGTGGATTCTGCTGATCTCGCTCTGATTTCATTACTTGTTTTAAAAACTTGCAAGTGCAAAGCTAAGAGCTGAAAAAGCAGTAAAATTGATAAATGGGAAAGAGGATGAGAAACTCTTTTTGAGATTTATATGAGAATTAATTTGTAAAAGTGTTGGGAATTACACTTGAGGGTATAAGACAGATCAGACATGGTTATAAACATCTAAGTCAATCCTTAATCTTTTTTTACAGCATAATTAAAAAAAAAAAATATATATATATATATAAATCTGTGCTACTTGCAGCCTGATAACACATTTGATTTTAGCTCATACTAAAATAAATATTTATTTTGTATGAAAAAAAATAGTAAGACATTCCAAGAAATGCTATAGCATTTCAACTCCTTGGGGATGTAACAGTAACATAATGTCCCAAAAGACATTTGTTATATGGTCAGTAAAATGTTATTGGGGAACAGAAGTCTTAATCAATCTGTTGCGAATGTAATATATAACTGTGCAGCAATATTTACACTATTTCAGTGATAAAACTGTTGAAGACCTAGAATAGTGTATAGTGAAAATATATACATGAAATCAAAATGTGCAAAGTTATGAATTATACATGTTATTTCTCGGTGTAATAATATCTATTAAAAGCTTCATGAAAGGGCATAATGCTCATAAATTATGTATTCAGATATAGGACCCACTGCCCGGAAACCCAATATCCAAAAACTTCAGAATTATGGGAAAACCATCTCCCACACACTCCATTTAAACCAGATAAGTCAAAGATTTAAAAATGATTAACCTTGTACCTTGTACCTTGTACTTGATTCCCACTAAGATATAATGAATCCATATTGGAAGTGAACCTGGAACACCACTGAAAGTTTAAAGGAGAAACAATCAGTCATTCATTGACAATGATATTTTGATGACGCAACATTTTCAGAGTTCAGCTTTTAAATGCATGTGAGAGTGATGGGCAACCAACATGCACAATATGCTCCAACAGTATATGTGCCAATACGGCGCTCACTTCCCAAAGAAGACCAAAGAGCCGAAAATGTTGCTCTGATGCACTGACTCTGCAATAAGAGGTAATTTAAGGATTAGGAGCTCTTACAGGTGCTATCACCTGTGCGGGGAAGAGCAGCGAGGGGGGACTATATAGGGTAGGGCTTTTTATTAGTGTGGGGCTTGAATTTTCCTTTAAAAAAGACATCTACATGGCCTATTTATCCTTTCCATACATTATTCTCCCCAGGGGTGCAACTTAGGGGGATCAGACCCCCAATGAAAATTTATTTCTGGGTTCCCTCTGCACATAATTGTAAACCTTAAGAAAATGTTATTGAGCAGAAATTTTACTGACACATAAAAGCATTTATAATTATAATCTGATGTAAAACATGCACACATATTTCATAAATTAACTGACCCAGTAATTTCAGTGATTTAAAATTCAGGTTGAAGAGGGGCTGATTGGACTAGCAAAAAAGAAAAAAAATCCACAAAAAAGAAAATAGAATAGCAAACCTTTTTTAAGGGCATGTGCCTGTTCCTGGTTTCCATACACTTCTTTGTATGACATAATGTAGTTAGGAGCATATATATTTTGCTGTGTAAAACAACAACAAGTTAATACACTACACATCACCAGGTGTTGTTGTGCAGGTTTTCCATGCAAACAAAAACAGCATAAAAAACTGCCTATTTTTTAAACATTTTTCTTGGAGTTACTTAAGCCGGAAGCAATGTAAAATAACAGGGTCAAATCTGGTGTAAAATTACGCACACCTTGATGAACTTTCCATTTATTTTACACAGCTTTTTACACCATCTTTTGGTGAATTTAGTTTTATACAGCATAATTAATAAGCCCCATAACATAAAGTAACCCTTAAACATATTGATTAAAATGGGCGATGTTTGACAGCCTAGTGTATTTTGTGGGGAATGTTTGTAGTACATATTGGTGCTATAATTAAACCCTGTAGAAGGCATACTCTCTTTGATTATAGTTTCAGAGCTGCTTATACTAGCACAGGCAATAAAAAGATTGTTGTTTTCCCATCAGTAGTATTGCTCTCATTTTAATTCCATATGCAACATGATATATTCTAGACTTCAGTGGGATTATTTTCCATAAAATGTCTGGTTGAGGGAGATCAGGTTTAAGATTTTGAAATAAAACTCCTGTGAGAACCTGCAAAACAGATTAAATAAACAGCAAAACATATGTTCTGATCACATTGGTCTTAATGCTTGAAATCACTGTAACACAGGGTTTTGCTTTGGGCTTACAAGGCTGTGCTACTACTTTGGAAGCTTGGCTGTTTTAAAAAGCCTGCATCTATTAAAAATTAAATACTGTTAATGCATTTTCACATAAAGTTAAGAGATAAGATAGGATCTGTCGAACTGTGAAAACTATATTTTAGCAGCTATAAGCAAAGCTGGAGAGGATTCACTTAAACTGCTATATTTGTCCTCTGTGACCTGTTTTCAACTCCATTTTTATTTACCTAAATATAGCAGGTATGCCTGCACTCTTAGCTCATAGTATCAAAACACTGATAACATTTTACTAATCAATCAGTCAAAATAATCTACACACTAGAAGATACTGCTTGGAAAACCCCCAGGAATGTTAATGCACAGTGTGCTAGGTCTTCGTAGAGTTTAGACCAGTAAATTCTTCAAGCGGAGCTGTCCAGCTGAACCCCCTTCATGTGGAAGGACCGTGCATCAGGAATTCTAAGGTAATACATGGGGATGATGGAAATTTTTCACCAGACATAGATTTGCAGCAAACAGTTTTGCTGCAACAAACTGCAAAAAAACTCCCCCAAAAACCAAAAATGCCATGGAAAAATGGACATTGACTTGAATGTATTTTGCACAACAATACACCAACTACAATGCATTTTGCATGAAAACACACCACGAACTTTGACTACTTCAGAAAAAGGAATCAGCATCAGAAATTTACATTATTGTCTTTGGGAAAGCACAGATGAGATTTATCGCAGGCAAATAATCTCCAACTATGCCAGTACCGTTATGGTTCTATTCCTGTGGACCAACCCATACAAATGTCAAAAATGGACAGACAATAACAATGCAAATTCTCATGCAGCACTTTGGTATAGGGGTTGAACGTGATGGGCTTTGGCCTTTTTTCAACCCAACTTAACAATGTGCTGTAACTATGTATATAGTGTATAAATGGTTATCTTTCCTGATCCCAAACATCTTAAAAATATGTTTCTAATCTATAAGGGGCAGATTTACTATTGGTCGAATTTGAGGTTTAATTAACCCTCGAATTCAACCAATTGGATTTAGTTCGAATTTTAGCGAAATTCGATCGAACGATTGGAAGTAAAAATTTGATTGAATGATTTCAACCATTCGATAAAATTGTTTTTATTTAATCTAAAAATGCTGAAATAACCCTAGGTTTAATCTGGCGAACAAGGGATTCAAACAAAAATTTAAAGGGCAAGTAATTCGAACATTGAATGCTCGATGATTGATTAGATTTTTATTCGAATCATTCGAATTTTTTACATTTTTTAAATTTGATGGTTGAAGTGCACAAAAAAGTTATTCGAATCTTTCCTTCACACGAATTTAGTAAATCTGCCCCTAAGGGTCTGTTTCAGCAAATATATTTTTAGGCCATTTTTGGTGCTGTTGTAATGTGTAAATTGCTATTCAGTTTTTTTGGCAGATTACCTCCAACCCCCTAAGGATAGCCATGTTGAGGATGGCATAAATAAAAGGGTTGTTTTTACTTTAATTAGTGTACATGAAAGGGTTGAGTCTAGGTACTTCTGTTGGTATAGTTGTACTTTATCTTTTTCCTGCTGTTGACAGTACTCTTATAAGGTTGTCAATGGTATCACTACCTCTTTAGTAATCTACTAAAGCCATGTTTGACAGCATTTATACTATATACAGTATACAATGGATACTAGGTATGTACCATCCTAACCTAATCCAATATCCTTCCCTCTGCACATAGCAAATGTGTATATTAAAATATAGTTGAATCAAAGGAGAACTTAACACTAAAAATGAATATAGCTAAAACTGCCATGTTTTATATACTGAACTTATTGCACCAGCCTAAACTTTCAGCTTCTCAATAGCAGCAATAATCCAGGAATTCAAACTTTTCACAGGAAAGTGTCTGCGACACTTACATGCTCAGTGGGCTCTGAGCAGCTATTGAGAAGCTACGCTTAGGGTTTTTGCTAATTATCAAGCAGAAAATGAGGATGGTCTATAATATGAGCTGATGGTACAGGGCTGATTATTAAATTCTGATACTAATTGCACTGGTTTCTGTGCTGCCATGTAGTAATTATCTGTATTAAACACTAATCAGCCTTATATTGTGACATTTATATTCCAAGTGTACTGTATATTGTAAGTGGGTCCCTAAGCTCAGTAAGTGACAACAGCACAGAGCATGTGCAGTGCATCAGCAGAAAAGAAGATGGAGAGCTACTGGGGCATCTTTGGAGACACAGATCTTTACTGGTAAATGGCTGTGTTTGCCTGGGGCTGGTACAGAAGCCCAAAACAAAATGTACAGACCAGGCGAAGTACAGCCTAACGTAAGTGGTAACGTTCAGTAAAATGTTGATCTTAGTGAATTTGCATAATTACGATCCTTCGTTAGTGCGCAACGTCGCCTGGTGTAAGCGTGTGAAGTTGCGCAAGTCTATCTACTTCGATAGCGAAAATTCGCCAGAGTCGGAGAGACGTCACGCTGGCAAATTAGCGCTAGCGTTAGACGCTTTGCGCTTTAGTGAATTTGGGCCTTAGTCTGTGTCTAATTTGGAGTGTTTGCCAACTATTCATTAATTTGTATATTTAAAGAGGAATGTGAACATGCAGCAAAGTGTGACCCAAAAATCAGTAACTACTGTTAATGCTAATACTGGCTCAATAATATGAATGCTGAGGTGAAACCTATCATACCATTTGTTGTCACTTGATGAATGCTATTCCATTGTGGTACAAAAGATCAATAATTATTCTACAGTTTTTTTTGTCTTTATAAGACTTGCATGCTGATATCTCACCATGTACCGCATTGCATCATTGTTCAGTCTTTTACAGTACGACATTCAATAAAAAAGTATATTTAACATGAATAACATAAGGGTTATGAAAAAAATCTAATTTGCCAATAGCCCAGCATCAAACTGGGATGTGGCTCTATATCTTCTTTAAGCTGATACCTGTGGAAAGTCTCAATGTCCTGTCTTCAGGAGATTAAGGATAAAGCCTATAAATACTTATGAATACTTAAAAAACAATCAGTCAAGGATTTAAAATAAAAGTCACCTTGTTCATACAAGACTTAAGGCAGAAATAGGTTTTAAAGTCTGGAAAGTATTTTGAAAATCACAGCCTCTTTAAGTGCCATGTCATGTTATTTCTGCTTGTGAAAAGAAAATAGTAAAATGCATTGTTTAATTGATTCATTTAGGATCCTGCTTCTCAGCATCAGTTACTAAGTCAAATGGCAAGAATTATATATCAGATCTGCCACATATCCACTTATTGGATATCATATATTCAACAAGCTAAAAGAGACAGAGAACCACTGCCTTTATTAGGTAACTGTTAAAGAGCAATAGTCAAATCTTGATTCAAATCTAGTAGTAAAGAGTATAGTTATTGTGGACCCGTCACCCAGACACAAAAATCTGTATAATAAAAGTCCTTTTCAAATTAAACATGCAATCCAATTTCAAATTTTTATTAAAGCATTCATAGCTGTTTTAAACTCATTTAAAAATCTCAGCTGTCAATCAAATATTGTCTGCCACTCCTCTATGCCTTAGGCATAGAGGCGGGGCAGTTCATTACTTTCACTTTCCATTCAGCACTTCCTAGATGTCACTGCTCCCCACACATTCCCCCAGTTCTCTTAACCATTTAATTGTGTAGCCAGGACATGGGGGTAGGCAGAAACAAACATATACAAGCTAATGTACTAACAGGCAAAATATTAGCTCTTGGTCTAATAACCCATAGCAACTATTCAGGTGTTTACTTCAAAACAGCATTCCAATAAACAATGCATTTATTGAACTAAAAAAATCCAGTGTCTTACATATTTGATCTTCAATAACAAGGAGCTGCCTCCAGAACTCATATTTTCAAGCATGACAGATCAGACAGGCCATACGTACATCTTCCAACTTTTAAGACAAGTGCAGTTTTAAACAACTGAGTTTTAATAATACTGTCAAAAATTCTTTTTTATTTATTTTTTTAAAAATCTCCTAATTTTTTACTTTCAGTCCATGACCCTTTTAGGTTGTTAGATTGCCATAGTGATTACCTGCTTGTAGCCACTCTGCAATCTAGAATAAGTTATTAACTGAGGACTGAGATTCTTCTCAGCATTTGGCCATTTGCTTTGTGACATATCCCGTAGTATTACTTGGATTGGACATGGACATGGACATGGACAACTTCTATGTCCTCATCCAGTGTAAAAGTAAAAATGACAAATAATCAGCAGTAACATTTGGCTTGTATTGCATTTTGTAGTTGAATTCCAGCTCTTCCTAGTCCCTTTGTTGTAAGCAGTGTAGTTAAAGGGCTGTGATCAGTGCATAAGGTAAATTCTCTACCCCATAGGTAGGTTCTCCATTTTTCTGTTGCCCAAACACATGCTAGAGCTTCTTTTTCAACAGTTGAATACTTACGCTCTGTCTCTGCAAGTGTTCTGGATGCAAATGCAACAGTTTTTTCTGTATGATCAGCATGGATCTGTGTGAGAACTGCACCAACGCCATAGTCTGAAGCATATGTAATAACCATAGTGGGTAGTTCAGGATCAAATAGAGCTAGTGCTGGAATGTTCAGAATTAACTGTTTCCCTATTTCAAAGCTATGTTGAGCAGACTCTGACCAAACCAGACTTGAGGTTCCAAGTAGTAGTGCTCTAAGTGGCTCCACAACCGAAGCATATTTGGGAATATACTTAGAATGCAATGAATTAAGATCCATGAAAGCTCGTAAGGTCTGGAAATCAGATGGAGTAGGTGCTTGTGTAACGTCAATGACATAGTCAGGGTCAGGCACTAATCCATCTTGTGAAATGATATGACCCAGAAATGACAGCTGAGTTTGTCTGAAGTGGCATTTGGAAAGGTTCAGTTTCAGTCCTGCAGAATCAATACATTTCAGAACCTTCTCTAGGTACTTATCATGAAGATCCATAGTCGGAGCTCAGACAATGATTTCATCCAAGTAGCATTGTACACCATGTATGTCATGGCGTATAGAAGACATCAATCTTTGAAAACAACTCAGTGCTGAAGCCAGTTCATAAGGTACATGCTTTAACCGAAACAAACCATCATGGGTGATCCAGGGTAGAAAAGAATTTTGCTTCTTGGAGTTCTGAAAATATTTCTTCTGTGTGTGGCAAGGGATGATTATCCATAGCAACTATTATCAACACACAACAGAATATCTCCTCAATTATTTTTATGCACATACAGATAGTGATGGGCGAATTTATTCGCCAGGGGCGAATTCCCGCGATTCGCCGCTGGCGAATAAATTTGCGAAACGGCAGGAAAAATTCGCCACCAAAAAATTCACCTACAAAAACGAGTCGCGCGTGTTTTTGATGCGACGCTCCGAAAACTATGGAAACGACGCGAAGCGAAACGCGGGAGTTTCTCCCATCACTACATACAGGTGCTGTAGTAATGAGACCATAAGCTAATTGTAGGTTTAATGCAGCAAAGAGGTCCCTTCCAAGTATTGCAGTACCCTTATTCACAATGTAAAAGTCACATTTTGCAGTATTTGATTCAAATTGTACAGTCACTGGCAAGCAACCAAGCACAGGGATTGGATCCTTTAAGTAACTGAAAAGTCTCAGGGCAGGTGCAACAAGCGTATCTTTTGCAAAGTATTTCAAGAAAATATACTTTGGTAGTATAGAAACAGCTGAACCTGTATCAAGCATCAGGTTAGTGGAGTGTCCCTTGTCAGCAGAAGCAGTATTGACAGTACATATAAACTTGTCTGGAATAAATGTACCCACTTTATCCACAATTAATACTGTAATATTTGTAGTAGTGACTTCATGAACATATTTAGCAGAACTACGGCAGGTTTTAGCAAAGTGTCCTACCATCTTGCATTTGCGTCACTGTACCACTTTTGCTGCACGGTTTCGCAGTGAATCCCTTTCCTTAGCACTGTATTTTGGCTGTGACTGTGCATTATTAGGCCACAGTACTGGATTCACAATCTGTACATTCCCAGCAGTTCCTTGACTGAGAGTTTTAGCCTCTGTCCCAAAATCACAGGTAACAACCAGATCTCTCAAAGCTGCTACAAATTGTTCTGTGGATTCGCCATTACGTTGTCCAAGTTGATGGAATTTATATCTTTCAGCAACCACATTTACACTTGGCACAAAAATATTTAAAAAAATTGTTGTAAGGGGTCAATACCTGATTTACCACCTCCCTTGCCTACAATATATCACTAATCCCCTACATATTTATGAATCAAATATAAAGACACATTTCTATTTTTATATATAAATATATATATGCTCTAATACTGTATGTTATCTAAATGTAACAGTGCTTAAATATTTGGTTCTACTTACAGAACAGTCTATTAGCAATTAAATAATGCACTGTATTTATATAAAAATTTTATTATAGCTTTAATGTGAACATTTTATTATAGCATGAATGTGAACCCTTAGTTTGTGTGTGAGCACAAGGGAATCTTAATAGCTGTGGGGCCTTCAGTACTTAAAGGACTAGTAACACCAAAAATTAAACTAATTTCAAAAAGTTCCAAAAAAACAGGGATGTTACTGATCGAACCACAAAGGGAATTGAGGGGAGAGAAACAAGAAAAAGAAAAAAATATATAGTGCAGCCTTTTTTAGTATATTTGCACCCAACGTGAGCACATTCTTACAATATCAGTGAATTCTTGTTCAAGTGTGTGAACGTGACTTTGTGCAAATTAAATTAAATTATTCAATCACTCAAAACAAACACCATCATGTTATAGTGCTTATATGTTACGACAACGTGAGCAGTGGAAGGATTGACCCAATATTAAGAAGGTACCCATGTAAATTAAATTTGTCAGCTGTTGATCATTGCATATACTCACAGACGTTTAGTACAATATATTGCAAAATCAAATCTGTATAATCGTTGTAGGGATCCTTCCTTCTAAATAAAAATTATAAACAGCAAGTGCAGACTGTATAAAAAAATGCTTTAATATTGTAGTACACTTACAAAGAATTTTTCTTTAAAATCGCCTTTCAGATAAAATGCGCCAAATGTCTCTTTCCTTAGGATGCGTGGGAGCTTTGTTCAGTGTTAACCGCTTTTTGCCACTTTTTCTCTGTGATTTACAGAAGCGCTCTCTGCGACACGTTCAGTGTCCTCCCTTCTCCTTTGCGCATGTATCCGATACCTCTTGATCAGGACTGAGGCCTTCACTGGTGTGTTCCAATAAATGGACTGAACTTTTAATGACACTTTTGGTCTTTATCTTGGAGAAAAATCACAATTTTTGGTTCCTTTTACATGCTTCAGAAACACTACTATAGTTCATATAAACAAGCTGCTGTGTAGAAATGGTGGAAGTTGAAAATATATAAAGTATATATCGCACAGGTTAGATAGTGGAGAACCGATAACACCATTAAGTTCTACAGAGCGTATCTGCTATCTACTGTGTAACCTGAGCCATTTTCAAGTGCGTTTCTGCCATGAGGCAAGGTGAGCACATAGCCTCAGGTCGCTATTTCCCTAAAAGTTACCAGGGGTGGCAAAAATCTGCTCCTGGTTACTTTAAAAGCCTAATTTCCAGTTTAAACACTAGCAAATTTGGCTTATCTAGCACAGAGAGCACCATTTAGCTCTCTTCGCTAGCGATGCGGGGGGAGGCGGCATTTGGAATGCGCTTGGCCATTTTGCCTTTGAATGGCTGCCATTGCTACACAGCAGCTTATTTATTTAAACAATTGTAGTGTTTCTGAATCAAACACAACAATTTTACCCATTCGGTGCAACACTGCATTTTATTTGCATTACTTTAAAACACTTTCATTTTTTTGATGCTACTGTTCCTTTAAAATGACAATTCTCTATTTAAGATTATTCAGTGGGACATACTACAGTACTAGAAAACTATATTTTTATGAAAATTGTATATTTATATGAAGCAGTAGTTTACGTATGGGCTGTTTTATGTTATATACAGTATGTGTATACAGGCCTGCAATGTTTTGGATATAGTTTCTCTTTAAAAAAGTTCTTCATACACCTTCAGAGACTCAACCCTGCACTGGCAATCTTTCATTCTTTGTACCTTTTTAATCTAGGAGAAAAAACAACCCCAAACATTATACATATGGTTCATTAGCTCTCATCAGATTATTCTCCTAGTAAATGTCTGGTCAAAACACATTATGTGCCCCACATTTTATCTTCTGTTATTGTATGGCCCACTGTATAATTGATATGAAATTTTCTTGTATTGGTTATATAGAAAGATAAAGTTGAAGAGAGAAAAGACATAGAAAGAAAGATGACTGACCTGGCCTGGCCTGGTGAAAGAGAAAGAGAGAATCTGCAAGTTCTGGGTTGTGCCTGCAAAATGTCAAAACTAATAGATAGAGATGGGCTATGAAAAATGAACTTCTCTGTCAAAAATGTGCTGATGTACACATGAAAAAGTCAAACCTCGATCTACAGCTTCGTTTAGAAAAGCAGAAGCCCTGTTGTTGATTTTCAATATTTCTCATTGTGACATGGCAGGATCTTAGAGATAATATAGACATTTAATAACCATAATCATTCAATTGTGCGGGAAAAGATGATTAGAGTAACCTGCACAATTCTGTTTAGTGCAGAGGACTGTCCTACAGGACAAATGGAGTTCAAGTTCTCAAGTTGCTCAATGTCAAATTGAACCTGCACTGAAATTCTTCCCTGAAGGTTCTCAGGTTGATGGAAATTTTAAATAAATATTCACTTTAAATATTTCATTTATTTTGCAAACTGACTTTCCCTAAAATATAACTAGTTATCATATTTTGAAAATAATTTGAAACAGTTTTAGAGACATGAATGCAGTTATTTGATTTAGTAACACTTATCAAGTTTTAGGGAGGTAATTACCACTCTAGAAATACATCTTTATCATAGTTTTTTTCACAGAAGACTGTAAAAAACCCTTAGGTGCCAATCATTACACATTATGACAGTTTAATATCAACATCTCATTCTTTGCATCTATTCCACCATGGAATCTACATTTTAATTTCCATACATCTCAATAGAAAAGAGCACACATACTCTTTGAATGTCACATCCCAGATTAAGTATTTGGATGCAAGATTTATCGGTTCAAATAAAAGTCTCTCTTTTTTCAGTCTTTTACTTTTTTGAAGTCAGGATTTAAGGGAGAAACTACTTTCTCCAGTGCCAATAAAGTTATTTCATATTATAATATGATTGAAGTTTGAAAAAATGTTAAATTAAATAGATATATGCAGTGTATAATGGCTTTTAAAGGGGTTTGTTCACCTCAAAATCAATTAATGCTATGGTGTAGAGATTGCTATTCTGAGACAATTTGTATTTGGTTTTCATTTTTTATTATTTGTGAGTTAGTTAGCTTTTTATTCAGCACCTCTCCAGTTTGCAATTTCAGCAATGTGGTTGCCAGGGTCCAGATTAATTACAGCAACGACACATTGATTTGAATAAGAGACTGGAAAATAAATAGTATAGGCCTGAATAGAATGACAAGTTACAAAAAGTAGCTATAACAATATATTTGTAATCTTAAAGAGCATTTGTCAGTGACCCCCCTTTGAAAGCTGGGGAGAGTCATAAGAAGAAGGCAAATAAAACAAAAAATGTAAAAAGAAAAAATGAAGATCACTTGAAAAGTTGCTTAGAATAAAACATTTTCTATCATATTAAAAGTTAACGTGAAGGTGAAGCACCCCTTTAAATATGATCCAAAACTTAATATATGACAAAGCATTATTTTATAATAATTTTTTTTTTCAAATCGAGCAATTCTTAGGTATCAAAATGAAAGTGTAATCATACTGATCCAGGGCAGGGCAAGCAATACAGATTGAAAATGTCTAACATGCAAAGGTCAGGGAAGGTGGAAAATTGACAACACCAGGCTCTCAAGAGAAGACTTGATAACCAAAATTCACAAGCACACCCTGGCCTTTCCATATACATTCTACCTGGTGCTCAGTACTTAAATGAAGTTGAAAACAATGTTGAAGTTGAAAAAATTGCCAGCACAATTGGCTAAGCCCCTGGGTGTTTGATTAGTGAATAATGTTTTAAGTCCAGCTCCTTGTCAGACATAACCAAGAATTTGAAATTGAATGGTGGCATAAGTTTGTAAAGGCACAGATGTGGGCATGAACAAATACAAATGCAATGGAGCTGTAACACCAAAACCGATACATGAAAAGTGACAACATTTTAGTCACACTGCCATGTAAATTTAAAATTTTAAAACTTTTTTCCAGTTAATGTTTTGACCAGTACTTGGTTAATGTACAGATTTTTCCTATGAGACCATTGACTATGGAGGATTTTCTTCTCATGACCTAAACTTTTTTGCTCTGCTCTCTCTCACTTCTTTGCCTGCAGAAATTCTGATCAACAGTTATCTAATATAAGTAATTCTAAAATAACTGGACTTGCTGAGTAATCATTGGAGATGTTTCACTACTCTGAGCAGCTTCTTCAGTTCAACTGACTGGTGTGGGAAGTTCTTGTCATATAAACTCTTCCACTAGTCCAATCACAATGGCACACTCTTCAAAGAGGTGACAATTGAAACTCACAGAGGGGTTGATTCTATGTAGAACTACAAATGGGTCATGCAAATCCTAGAAACAGGTGTTAACGCCGTTACTGTTGTATATCAGTGTCAAAAAATTGTGAGAAAAAAAATGTCACAAATAATTCTGAACTCAAATAATCCACAATGTCAGATTGAGCTGTAAGGAATTGATGTCCTACTCTGTGTTCTTCACTGTCTGCATTAATGGATTCAAAAAGAAGAGTGTGCTTACAATTATTACCTTCTGTGCTTTCATTTTCATCTTCAATTTCTGAGGATGTGTTTTACCTGTCAAGTGTCCTTCATACAATGTAAGTCTTAGCATTTATAAAATTCTGCATTGTGAAAATAATGGAAAGCTTCAGTCGACAGGAAAAAAACCATTTAAATTGCGATTTTGCAATTCTGCTGGTTGGTAATTTTATTCATGGACAATAAATGGAGAGCTAATGACTTATGTATACCTTTGTTTATGTAGTAAACAAAGGCATTACTATCATGGTTATAGTATTTTGAGGCAGTGTTTACCCTGAAGAGTAATAATCAATGTGCCATACTGACCCCTTTTATTTGTTTCTCAAACTTTGTTCATTTTAGTCATTTATAAAAAACGTAAGCAATTCTGTGTCATTATGGGACTAATTTGTTTGTTTAACTTGGCATCTTCAAATGATTATTTACCATTGTATCTTAAATAAACAAGTATATAACATTGGCAAGTTGCTGTAGCAGGTACAGCAGATCATTTACCAAAATACTTGCTATATTATTATTCTGATATTTAACTGCAGAACATCAAAACAGCTGTGAGTATAGACAGACAAAAAAATTGCAGCTGGTAGTATTCATATTACCCATGAGCATACATTAGGTAATACATGTAATAATCCTTCTAGTTCTAGTAATTAATACTTCAAATATATTATAACAGCCAATAATTTAATGTCACTTCTAAGGAAAAGCATATGGCATAAGTGAAAATCCCAAAATTTTATAAACAATACAATAAAATAATAGATTTTAGAACAAAAAAGTACAGGGGAACAAAAAGCTGCATGGGTACAGTACCTTTATCATTACAGATACCCTGTTTACACTAAGCAGCCAATGTTTGTCTTCTATTTTTATTATTTACGTATTTAATGCTTAGCCATCAATAGTTATCAATTAACCATAAAAGAGAAATTATCTCAAGAAAAGACAAACTACACCTGCCCTTCACTGAAAGCTGATTGCTCATTCTACTGTAGCTTGCTCCCTGGCATTTTGCATAGTTATCATCCCTTTCTCTATTTATAATATTTACAATAACTCAGTCTCAACATATGCTATATCCCTGCCTAGCCTAGCTATAAAGGTGAGCTTAGCTTCACAATTTATATTTCCCTGTCATTAATCAAATCCTTTAAACTTTAGGAATACATTGGGTAAATTGGGTAGAACAGTTACAAACATTCACATGGTAGTAATTATCATGAAATGTCAGTGTGAAGACGTTCTTTTGTGTAATATTAGCGCCAACCATGCCAACCCTCCTTATTTGGGTGACAGACTAAAATTAACTGGCAGCAGCATCTAGAGCATGGCACTATGCTGCCAGTTGTGAACAGGGTGCTTCTGTGGTATTGCCTTTAAGTTCCCAGCCACTCCTGCTAAGTTTAGTAAAAATTCTGTTTCAAAACAGAATTTCTGCTCTTTAATCTGCACTAGCGATCCACCTGGACTTGCTGAGTAATTATTGAAGACGTTTCACTACTCATCCAAGCAGCTTCTTCAGTTCAACTGACTGGTATGGGAAGTTCTCGATATATAAACTCTTCCACTAATCCAATCACAATGGCACATTGTAACTCTTCAAAGAGGTGACATCTGAATTTGATTCTGTGTAGTTGCTGTGATGGAATCACCAATGTGTCATGCAACTCCTAGGCACAGGAGTTTCTTGTGTGAGTTGCATGAATGGATGTGTGAAGTGTTCTGAAACTGCTTTTGTACTGATGTGAGAACAGCATTGTATGCAGCAGACAGGTGGTGTCAGGGCCCCCACCTTTATTCAGGGATGGTTTTTCTACCTTGACATGAATCGCTTCTTTCATGACTCTTTCAAACCAGCGGCCACTTAGAATTATGAAGTCATGCAAAGATGTCAAAGAAGCATATTGTAAGTGTAGAGGTCACATATACAATATCACTCAAAGGGGCACATCTGTTTTATCCATCCACTGGACAATTTTGTGGTGTAAAAATGAAACAGAAAACTTCAAAGTTAAATTTTTCAGTGGTTAACTTCTTGAAAATGCTTAATTTATTGTTGGGTATCTTGTGTGGATATTTTTATCATCTAATGCTTTCTTCAGTTGCATACTTAATAGCAAGTTGTATGTCTCATTTCTTAACCAAGGAAGAAGTCGATATACATGATAAAGAGTTATTAAGCTACAAATGAAAAGAAATGAATATAATACAAAACACCGATTTCATTTAAAATTTATTTTTAGTATTATATCACTGCATATTAGAAAAATAAATTCATAGATTATTCTTTGCCTGCAACAGCCTTTTGTAATGTTGCTGTTGTTCTAGACAATATTATTGCATTTGCAGTTCACATAGTTGAACGTTGTATATTTTAAAAATCATTATTACAGTGTTTCCATAGATAATGTTGTTGTACAAGATAGCTTTCCTATGGGGAAGTAGTGGTTTCTAGAATAAACTGAATTATATGAATTAAAGGAAAACTATACCCCAAAAATGAATTTTTGAGCAACAGATAGTTTATATAAAAT
>CM044436.1:57221897-57237542 GCA_024363595.1 Xenopus borealis | reverse complement strand
GGATTTCAGTGCAGAATTCTTCTGGAACAGCACTATTAACTGATGCATTTAAAAAAAATATGTTTTCCCATGACAGGTTCCCTTTAAGTTTGAAATGGGTATATTGGATTGCGCATGTGGATTAAGAATCCAAAATTCAGATTGATCAATAATATGGTACTTTATTCACTATATGAATTTTAATGTTATACACTGAATTATAGTTGAATTAATAATGACTTACAACACAACTAATTAACTATATGACTAACCATGATTTATGTAGTATAAATTAATGTCCATGTTAAAAATTTTCTTTGTGTAAGAATTGTTTTTACATAATGAGTTGGTGTGTTCATTCCTTCCTATTTTTTCACACATTACATATTCTTATGTGGATTGAACAAAATTAATGACTCCTCTTGGAGTTCTTTTCTTAAGGACAAATCATATACTGGCTCCAAAAGGGGCAGTTTACAAAAAGGAGCAAGCCTTGTTTGGCCTTGTAGGCTAGGACATATTTTGGTTTAATAAGCTGTTGCCTCTGTGTCTGGCCTATTTAGACAAGTTTTTTTTTACCTGGGACCCCTGCTACTTAGTTGTCAAGTTCTACCTTTCATGGATTCCCTGAAGAAAGTGAGCTAGTAACCCAGTACCCCAAGTGGACTGCTCCACAAGCTAAGCAGCATGGGGATCCATGATTTCTGATAATAGCCCTGGCACTGTAATAAAAGTTCAATGTTATCCAATCAGTTTGCAGAAAAGGCAAAGCCTATTGTGTTGCATTAGTTGGATTAGAATTTATAGCATCAAAGTTTCAGTAGAATGCAAAGTACCAGTGTACATGGGACCTAAGAGTTTAATTGTATCTACAGTATGGACCACAACCTTCACCATTATGCCTGATTGACCATGCTTCTGATTGCTGTAGCCCAAAAAGAGCATCAGTGAATACTGATACCTGCAAAGCTCTCTCAATCCGACTCTGCCAATGGATAAAATCTAGTTGTAAATACTGTAGGTGGTGTGAGCAGGATGACAATGTAAGCTCTTTTTTTTTCAGAAAATCTCCATTTGTTATAAATTAATGTAAAGCACTATGTTATTTGCTGGCTCTATATAGCCATCAATAATGATGAGGGATTGTTTTTTGTTTATTTTCTTCTTCTTTGCTTTATCCTTCAAACTTCAATGAACAGAGAGTTAATTCAATCCAGACAATTAATTTATCATGTAATCTTTTATTTTATCTTTGTGTTACATTTGAAAAGAAAATTCATTATACATTACCTGCTTGCACTATACATTTTACATAGATACAATGTAAGCTTAGATTCATCTGGTGTAGCCAAATCTGGCAAAAAGTCAAAATCTCAGGTTTCTCTTATAATGAAAATCATAGTACAGGTATAGGATCCATTATCTGGAAACCCATTATCCAAAAAGCTTCAAATTATGAAAAAGCCTTCTCCCATAGACTCCATTATAATCAAATAATCCAGACTTTTTAAAACGATGTCCTTATTCTCTGTAATTATAAAACAGTAGCTTATACTTGATCCAAACTAAAATAAAATTAATACTTATTGGAAGCAAAACAAGCCTATTGGGTTTATTTCTTATCTGATTTTCTTGTAGACAAGATATGAAGATTCAAATTACGTAAAGATCCCTTATCCGTAAACCCCCAAGCACCATGTCAGGGGATGAAGCACATTCAGCCCTTTAAATGGAGGAAAATAATTTCACTTCTTAATGTAAGGGATCAATAACAAGGGCATAATAGGTTGTGACCCTGTTACAAATGGCTGACTCCAGACCTCAGTGTAGAGAGGCCTGTTATGTGTCTGATTTAGGTAAGACATGCTTTTTCAAGATTCCTTGGTCTGTTTTATTAACTATTACATGCCTGCATCATGACAGTGGTACTACAGTATTTCCATCTTAGCAGGAAGAGTGAAACACTGGCGTCATTATGACAGGATAAAATAATTGATCATAGTAGAAAGCAATGCATCCTTCTCTAGCTGCATGGGGGGATATTATACAATGTTCAAAGTTTGCTGCTGGTCTAATCACCTATAGTAACCAGCAGGTAGTATTTACTGGTCACCTGCTTGAAAGCAAACATTTTCTTGGCTGCTATGGCAAACTGCACCTCGGCAAACTTTGCTCCTTTTATTACATATGGTGGTTAGAATATAATGGTGTAATTTTGAGCTAAAATTGCGGCAGAGCATCACATTGTAACAGTCCACATCTATTCTTTAACTGATGCAACAGGGAAGGACGCAAAACTTTTTATAACAGACTTAAACAAAGTGCTAGTGAATCTCATCACAAATATCAAAAATAAGATACACAATGTATGACAGTCCAATTGTAATCTACTTTCCTCAAGAAGTTGGCTTACACAGGTGCAAAAGTGCAAGAGCAGATGGCATTTAAGTTTGATGACATCTAACTGCTCATACTGTACATTGGAATACTGAATCTGGACGTCTTTGTGTTTTTATATTAATGCAAGTGTAAAGTAAACTGTGGTTATTTTCAGTATGCGTAAAGTATAGCATTCCTTTGAACCACTGTGACCTAAATATAACTTTGCAAAATAACTGCTATATAAACCTTGAAAGATCAGTCATAAATGAAGTCGATAGAACGCTGAGTCAAATGTAAGAGAGTTCTATGGTCAGTGCAGTCTCACATCTGTAATTATGGTGTTAAGCTGTCTATTCTCTTCTGTGTTTTAAAAAATATTTAAACATTCTCATTCCACTATAGAAATGCCTTTACTAATTATTTTAGTTAGTATCCCTTTAACCAGCTACACTTTATCGCTATAGCTTGTTATTCCAAATTAGAAAAAACATTTCTTGGTAGGTTTATTCGGTAAGACAGTAAAACATTTATGAAGTATTTCAAATTGTAATTTGCTGTTCTCTGGATTATTCTTTTCTAATGAAACTGTAAAGCCCCGAGGGATAATGCATTATATTAGAAATTGCGAATATATGCAGTTAGCAATTCTCTTTTTTCAATAAATTTGCCAGGTGTTTAATTAGTGCCTTGTTTTTTGTTTCCTGGACTAATGAAGAAATATGTCTTTATGGCTGCTATCTAATACCTTTTTGATGTTGTGTCTTGTATAGTATATTGAAATAATAATAATGCTTTGTAGGAAAATAACATTTATCGCTCTGGATAACAAAAAGGACACATTTTCTTTAAAAAACTTTGAACACACCAAAGTTAAGATATATGTCCATGAATACAAGCTACAGATGGTGGTGAATATGCCATAGCCATAAACTGCATATATTTTCTTTTGTACTTGGTGTCTTGCCTTGGGGAGAATTTGGATTATTCTTTGGAATAATAATGTCATTATATGAGGGCCCAACAGAAGTAGAATGCTAATCATAAATGGCTAAAAAGCAGTTAGAAATTAAGTGATTATCTGCCATGACCTATGTGTCAAAATTTTATTGTACCAACCCTACCTAATATAGACGGAAACGGGAATTCCTAGATTCCAAGACTTTGAACATAGAGTTTGTACAGTAAGATTGATTAAGGATTTGCAGAGGAGGTACTATTATTATTTGTTATAAGTTAATGAAAATATGCATTCCAGCTTCAGTTGAGTTGTGAATTTAGTATACAGTTATGGGATCTGTTTTCTGGAAACCCATTAGCCAGAATGCTCAGAATTATGGAAAGACTGTCTCCCAAAGACTCCATTATAATCAAATAATCCAATAAAAAAAAAAAAAGAAATGGTTTCTTTTTCCTCTGTAATAATAAAACAGTACCATGTGCTTGATCCCATCTTAGATATAACTAATCTTTGTTGGAAGCAAAACCAGCCTATTGGGTTTATTTAATGTTTACATGATTTTGTAGTAGAAATAAGAGGGCAGATTTACAAAAGGGAGAAGTGGCTAATGCTAGCATAAGCTTGCTAGTATTAACTTTGCCGATTACTAACGGGCACAGATGTCACTTTGCTAGAGAAGCAGATAGACGCTAGCATTGCTTCACCCTCTAACGCCAGGTGAATTTTCACTCTGGTGAATGGATGTAACTCTGCAAATTCACTAAGATGTGGATTTTACTGAACATTAACTCTTTCACCAGACTTGTCTTCACCAGCTCTGACCTGGTGAAGTGCATTGGAGTGCATAGAACATCCTCAATCTTCAGGTACTTACATATTCATTTTTGAGTGGAATATATTCTAAGGCCAATAAAAAATGTTTTGGGTACCCGGTTTCCCCCATACATTTTTGAAAATATGGCATATTATTTAACAGTGGGCTCATGTGTAGGGCATTAAAACAACTCTATTGACTTTATTAAGGTTCCCTTGACATGTCTAGTTATCAGTGTGTAGGGATGTGAAAATTAGACATCCTCACATATTTCTAACAGGCACATTCCTAGTAATATGGACGCCTAATGGGTCCTAATGGTGACCTTGGTGCTTATGTAACCCCTGTAGTTCTTACAGTCTATACTAGATGGCACTGTGTGAAAGTATAAAGGTCTTGGGAACCATGCGGTCAGTGTTCATTGCTTTAGCCCAACCTTGCAGGCTGGAAGGTAATGGGCATGATCCCTAGGCGCAAAGGCCCTAGTAAAGTACAGCTGTCATAGATCACTATAGCGCTACAAGTGTAAATGTAATGTATTAGATACACCATGTCACATAAATAGCTCCATTCCGCTTTAAATTTCCCGCTGTTCGCACTCTAGCTAAGTTGCGCTAGCCAGAATTGAACACTAGCACATCTTTGCTTTGATTTGCTCACTCTGAAATAACACTACTAAAATTCGCCAGCGTTCGTCGCCTGGGATGTAACTTCTCTACTTAGTAAATTAGCATTGTCTGATCGAATTTTCACCTGTTGAAGTGTTGCGATGGCTGCAAAGCCATTTTACAGATCCCTGCCTCAGATACAGTATATGTAAAAGTATAATGAAAATATTGGATTAAAAAAATCTACATTTTTCATGTGAACAAACTATAAACAATATAATTTACTAAAACTGCACACAAAATTCAATAAATAATTAATGGGGTTGATACATATTGGACTATGTTGTTAAGTGTGAAACAGAAAACTTTGCAGTCAATTTATCTGTAGTACACTGTCTGCTAAATGCAATTAAATGAATGTCTCAGAAATGATTATGAGTTTGATATGCATACTATGGCTCCTTTTGCATCAAGATCAATATTTAATTAGAGGGTGCCTATGATCCTTGTCTCATTATTGATCCACATGAAAGTCGTTGATCTTATTTGATCGATGATAATATGCACTGAAGTTTATTAAATCTTTTTATATTCGGATCTAAAAGAAATATACTACAATTGTTCAGTTTCAGTTTCTTCCCACTAAAAGATACTTTTATATATGACAGAAAAGAATACACTTAACAGATAAAGCCCCATGCTTGTGTCAGGAACAGCACCCTAAACAAATAATTTATATTAATATCACATTAATAATTCATATTCCGTCTCTTATTATCCAGCATTCACATTTAGTTAAACACACTGATGTTACCCTAGAGGGAGTAGATAAATTAAAAAAAAAAAACCTTTTTAGGAAAGGAGGAAATTAGTTTTGAAAGTCAGAGGTACAGTATACAGTATTTTTCTTGAAAAAATAGTGCCCACTGCTTTTAGTGTTAAAGTTCTTGCTCAGTCATTCACACATATGGTAGATAGCATAAGATTTTAAACAGCCCTATAATAAAGCACAAAATCTCAAGCTTCTATCCACCTCCACAACACCTCTCAGCAATGTATCCAAGAATATATCGCTCATGCACTGACTGTTCCTAATGCCTTATGTTTCAGCTGCAGTTTCAGTTGTTTCCTCTCTACTATTGAAACACAAGTCCCTATATGCCCTAACGATTCTGCCCTTTCAACAATACATTTAACAACCTCCCAAACCATTTTACCCAATAACATAAAAAAGAATTTGCCTTAATGGAAAAAAGTAGTCACAGCTTTATTTACTTCTGTTAATCTTAGCAGAGGAGGGACATCTTAGATGAGGGACAGGACCCACACCCTGGCACACCACAACTTCTCTCTTCTCAGCATACCCCATACTACAAGTTCAACAAACCTGGCTTTAAAGTGATACTGACACTAAATAAATATTATTCAAAATATTAATGTACATCAAAAGTTACCTATAGCTCATATTGATTGTTTTTCACTGATAAAGCTGCTTTTGAAAGTAATTGTTACTTGAAGTTAGTAAACCTGACCCTTTTGCCAGCCTGATTGTCCCTTCTCAATGTGTCTAATGCTAACAGACTGCTGAAGCTCAAATATGGCAGCACCCTCAGAGAGGAACACGGGGAATCATATGGGTAATGTAAAAGCATCTACAAATACTTTTATAGCAAAGAGAAACATCAGTGGCGAAATATGGTTTAAGCAGCCATTTCCTGGCTGTTACCAAGGAGAACAATGTGGCACTTAATGTTCCATTTAGCAGCATAGATTGTACAGTACATTAGTATATGTTTGGCTAGATGGGCAAAGGCTCTCTAAAGTCATTTGTTTTAAGAGAATGTTCAGAGGCAAAGAGACAGAAAGACAGACTGAACTTGGGAGGGAATTCTGCAGAAGATATGTATCCCTGTTTCAGAGAGATGGTTGAGGAGCAAATCAATTAAGCATTGTAGTAAGTGATTTTGTGTTTATTTAGCAATAAAGTCAGAGATGTAGGACATTGCATTTCATTCTGAAAGTTATCAGACGACATTGCACAGACTACAGAGTGATTTGGCAGAGAAGGAGCAGTTGCTGAAGTGTTTGAGCTTGGCAGCAGCATTCATCAATTACTGGACAGGTGATATCCTTTATAGTAGAGGGCCAATTAACAGAGATTTACAGTGATCAGCACATGATGTGATAAGAGATATAAATAAAACATGTGGTGGCATATTGGGTTATAAATGATTGAATTTTGGAAATGTTCCATATTTGAAAGTGACATGATTTAGTTATTGATTGTATTCATTGTATAAGGAGTGAATGACAGAGCAGAATCAAGAATAACCCCAAGGACTAGGGCGATGGGGTGATAAAAGAGTTTTGTGATAGATGCATTGAATGTATGGATGGGGAAAAAGAACAATTTCTGGCTTTAAGATATTTACTTTGTTAGTTTTGGGACATCCAAATAGAAATGGCAGACAAGCAAGAACAGATGAGATCAGAAGAGTAGGGGCACTGCACTAGTGGTTAATTATTGAGAAAGCAATAGTAACCACGGAGGGGCTCAGGATGAGTGGGGTCCCGTAAGGGGTGGGGGTTGTGGGTGACCTGCAATATTATCCTGTGACATACATGAGGGTGGCCCATGACATATTCCCTTCAATTGACATGTTGTTGTTTATGGAATACATGTTATTGATGGAAATCATATCTACCGAAATTTCTCCATACCATATAAAAAGATAGAACTGATATTAATATCAAGGGTATCATTCACCCAAGAGCAAACAACAAGAACACAAAAATAAATAATTCATCTTATTCTCTGTGAATAGTTCATGCCACTTTTACAGAACAGTTGCCAACATGATTTAAGATATGGTAAATAGATTTGGAATGCTAATCTTTTAAATATTCACAGTCTATTCAAAGAAAAGGCACATGCCATGTGATGCATTGCTTATTTATGAGTACATTGTATATTAGATTTGACCCGAACCTCACATATTCCATCTTTCCCTTATGAATCTCATTATTGTTTCTGTTATTTGAAATGACAAATATCTTAATATATATTATGTAACAAGAGGTCTTAGCAGCTGCACACATTATCAATTCAATAGTTTCAACAAACCAATCTTCAAAACCTTTCTCTTGGATTTCTTTTGGTTTTAATGATGTTATTTAATCTTGTTTTGTCCCCCTTAAAACGGAGGATATTAAATAATGACATAGCAGTAAATATCAAAAGCTTATTCTATTATCTGGAGCACCAACGAAAAATGAACTTAGACAACACAGTCTATTTGAGTATATTTAATAATCTCTTCATGAAAATGATGGCAACTAAAAATACTATATGGCTGTTGGCAGTGGCCCCCTATAAATATTTTTTCTGGGCCCCATACAGTAACCTGTGTTGCTGGCCACATGCTTGAGTAAGGGTTTACTGATTTAATTTATATTAAGGAACTTAATATATTATTTATATTAAGTTAATTCCCTTTGCCAATACGGCACTACCTTACAGAAGAAGACGAAGATCTGGAAGGTGGCACCCATGAACTCTTACTATGCACTGATATGTCAGCAAAGTGGTAAGGTCACTTTCAGAGGTAACAAACTATGCTGGAGGACTATCTAGGGTAGTAGGTAGGAGCTTTTCTTATTGGGGGGTTTAGTTCTGCTTTTATGACTTGGGAAGAAACTGTAAGCAATGTATGAGTGTTTGCAGATGATACAAAACTATGCAGCCCTATTAATTCCATTCAGGATGTGGCTTTTCTTATTGGGAGGTTTATTTCTCATTTATTAAACCAAAATAATAAAAGTGGACAAAATACAGAACCCTGCAGCATCCCACTAAGGACTCTACTCCAAGAAGAAAAAGTACCATTGACAAACACACTCTGTACATGATCCTTAACCAGTTGTCACGGTCGGCACCTTAAACCAGAACAAATGCCAAGCACCCTGATCTCGGCTCATGCTTCACCAGTAGTGTGACCTCCTTTGGCTTCAGGAGGAGCCCTCAGCTACTCAGATGCCACCTGGACTTAAACGAGAGGTGCAGAGCAGGAGTTCTGGCCAGCAATGGGGCACGACTGTAGTAAGAGTCTATTAAGGCCGAAGGTCACGGCACAGGCGGGATTAGGCAGATTCGTAGTCAGACAGGCTGGCTCGAGGCAGGCAGATAGCTAGGAGTCGTCGGGCAGGCAAAGGGTCAAAGGGGGCTGTAACATATACTTCTATTAGATGTTTAACTTCGCACCTTATGCAAATTAGACATTGTTAGCGTAAATGCGCTTTGCCTGATGAAGTAACGGCAGTGCAACTTCGTTACCGTTCGCCTCCCTGAGCGCAACTTTGCATTTTAGTGAATTTGCGTTGCGCTGTTGAAATTACGCCTGGTGTAGTGCGGCGAACGTCGGCAAAGCCAACGCTATCGCATTTTCGGTGCTTAGTGAATTTGCCCCTTAGGATCTGACAGTTCATAAAAAGTGTTTTATACTTCCAATCCCCCTGCTTTCTAAACAGTCAGTGAATTCTCTTTATGAAATACCAATGTTGTTATTCCATTTATTTTTATATTTTTACTCCCAATGTAATTATAAACCACATTGACTTTTATTACATATATCTCATGAAATGCCAACAAACAACATAGTGCCTATGTCCTGTTGAATATACAATCCCCTGTTTTAATTTGCTCACATGTATATCTTTCACAGCAAATGAAACTTGCATATTCCTACAAGAAATTGCATTTATATTAACTACAGCTGTATAACACTTTACCTCAGCTTGATTCTATGGGTCATTAAATATATATTTCAGATGAAAGATTTACTGAAGAAAGCTAAAAACCCTATTTCCATTTCATTTCATAATGGTAACAAAGGTCTTAGATGTTATTGCAGCAAAATAAACCATATTACAGCACAGTGTTTCTTTCTTGCGTAACCATATTGCAGTGCAGCACATTTTAATATCAGCAAACACTCAAATACTTGACATCAAAACATTTGAAATGGTTTTATGGAAGACAAGAATAATCTTTACAAGCCTACTCATCTTTTTCACTACTCCATGTTATTTTATTTGCTTAGATCTTGCTTAGATCTTTATAAAATAACTATCATAAAAATCTGATGTGATAATATATACTGTGAAATGTGTGCTTGTAATGCCACATTTAGAAATGTTTGCCTAAAAATAAAATGAATTTGGTATTCAGCAATAGTTTTGCTTTCTGTTAATGAAATTGAACTGAGAGCTAGCTCAGTATAAAATATTATTACCTTGAATTTAATTTTAGTGCCTACCAACAAAGGAAAGAGTTTTATTCCTTTCTGTCTATTTATCTTTAACATGATAATATAGAAGAAATACCAGCACTTTCTTAAAAAATGGAGAATTGGTCCTAGTAGTTAACTGTGATATGCTTTGGAAGCTGGATTTATATTAATCCAAACAGAAATACTATGTAACACATAATTACACACAAAAGGCAATAACTCATTTCATGGTTTATTTTGCATTTATTCCATACCCTTACCAAAGAAGGCCAAGGCACATCTACAACGTTTATTGTGAATACTCTCAGCATACTGTATATGAATCTCACATCGTATTTGCTGCACCATACTTTGTTTTATTTCCCGGTATTTATATTGTGCTGAAACACAGTAAAGAGATTATACATTATTCATCAGTCCCTGTCCCAGTGGAGTTTAAATGAGGTCCCTACTAGATTACAGTTAGGCCAATATTTATCAGGGGGTAATTAACCTGCCTGTATACTTTTGGAGGAAACCGGACTATCTAGAGGAAACCCATACAGACACTGGGAGTGTTGACAGAGGTGGTCTTTAGGATGATCACACAGGTAACACTCAGCACAGCAACTTGTGAGAAGATGTTGTTAATCACTCAGGGATAATACAGAGAACATTTAAAGGAACAGTAACACCAAAAAGTGTTTTAAAGGAAAGACAATATAATGTACTGTTGCCCTGCACTGGTAAAACTGGGGTGTTTACTTCAGAAAATCTACTATAGATTATATAAAAAAGCTACTGTGTAACCTTGGGGGCAGCCATTTAAGCACATGATGCGCACAGTAGATAACAGATACATTCTGAAGAATCCCATTGTATACTACAGAGCTCAGGGGCGTTCCGCCAATGAGGCGAGTTGAGAAACTCGCCTCAGGCGGCAGCACCCCACTAGGTACCAGGGGCGGCAAAAATGCTGCTCCGGGTACTTTAAGAGCCAAATTTCCAGTTTTCCAGGCGTGGCAGTATACATCTCCATCTAGTTATCCAACAGGTATTGTAGTTCTTTTCTGTGTTTCCAGACATTTTTTCCTTTTCCAGTGTGGCCCAAGGAATCCACAAGGTTGGACTGCTTTAATCAATGGACTGTTTCAGTTGATATTTTTTCCCAAACTGGAAACAGCTTACAGCAATGACATACAGAGAAAATTAAGATGTGGGGCCAAAACCTCGGAAACACTACTCCATTGAGAAAAGCTTAAAAGATCTAGCACCAGCACTTACACTGAACCTTTCCAGCCTCCACTGTTTTTTTGGAGTCGCAAGAAAGAATGATATTATATAAAATATGTACAACCTTATATTTTAAACCAATACCTCTAATATCAAATCTTTGAGGCATTTGAACCTTTATTATTTACATATCTTTAATTTAAATACAGACTCCAATCATCTATTCATCTAGAATCCTTTAGGAGAGAAAATAATTCACATGTGCTTTTGTTCCACTCTATCAGATGCACTAGCTATAAGATTAAATGATAACAGTGGACCTAATAATCATAATACAATATATTGTAATGACAGTAATGTAGATTGAATCCTCTTTTTTATTGCATCCTGAGTGTCTTTGGTTCTATTATTTTTCTGACTTATTGATGTCTTGTCAAGAAAACTAAAGGATTTGTAAAGATTATGGTATTATGCGGTTGTGAACATTTATGCTCATGACACCTTTAATTGTAAAATGCAAACACAATGCAGAAACAAATATCAAGTTTTTAAATTACGTTTTTCTGAAAAAAGTAACTGAAAATATATTCATATTTCTAGCTGTGAGTAAACTTGCTTTTCTTTTTAAAGTGACAGCAGTTACAAACTATAATGTGTATACATATATACTGAAGAAATATAACATTCTAAAGGATTAACAGAATGCTCACTGCAATTCCTGCTTTTGGAGTGCAGATTAGAAATCACACAGATGTGCGTAGAATTAATGTACCATTTGGCCTGCTCTAATGAACCTGAATGATATTGCCTTGAGATACAGATGCCAAATGGAGCACTTACTATAGCTCAGATTATTATTGCTACAAAGACAACTATGGCTGAGAGGACTTAGAAATATACTTTTTTAGTAGTATGTGCATTGGGTAATCCTAAATAGAAAATCTCCTTTAAAGGAGAACTAAAGCTTAACTAAAGTAGTAGGCTGGAAATGTTGTACATTATGTTTTGGGCTTCTGTACTATCCCAAGGCAACCATAGCATTTTAGCAGTAAAGATATGTTCCTCCAAAAACTCCCCAGTAGCTCCCCATCTTCATTCCTAATGATTCCCTGCACGTGCACATATGCCCCTGTCACTTACTGAGCTTAGGGACAGACTCACAATATATGGTATATAAAAAATTGAAATGTCACAATATAAGGCTGATTAGTAATTAATAAAGATAATTACTACACATCAGCACAGAAACCAGTGCAATTAGCACCAGAATTTAATAATCAGTCTTGTAGCATCAGCTTATATTAATGACAAACCTGTAAATTTGCTAAGTTTAGCTTATTAATATCTTCTCAGAGCCCACTGAGCATGTGAGTGTTGTAGACACTTTCCAAAATGGTGACCCCTGTGACAAGTTTGAAGTTCTGGATCATTGCTGCTTCTGAGAAGCTGAAACTTTAGGCCAGTGCAATAAGTTCCTTATATAAAATATGGCATTTTTAACCATAATTATCTTTAGGGTTTAGTTCTCCTTTAAGGGGCCCAATGAGTTAATGGCACATGGCAGAAGTGGGCTTATTTATAAACTCTAAGCAATTTTTCACCTTAGCTAAAACCTATAGCAACCAATGAGTGATTGGCTTTCCCAGCCAGCTGCAGGTAGTACAATGAAAGCCCATCTATGTTGATGCAGCTTAGCTTGTGAAACAAAGGCTAAGCAGCAGCAGGAGATAATGTCAAAGTTACACACTAAAACATGCTACTATACTATTAATGTATTTTAATTTAATTAATGTATTTATCTAAAGGCACTGTAGTATAATATTTCTGCTACTTCTATCTAGCAGTTGGGACCATGTTGGACCTTGTGAAATAATAAGTAAAGGGCTATACACTGTATATATACAGCTCTTGTTTACTCTAAATCAGTGGTTCTCAACCTTCCTAATGCCATGACCCATTAATTCAGTTCCTTATGTTGTGGTGACCCCCAACCATAAAATAATTTTCATGACTGTAATTTTGCTACTGTTATGAATCGTAATGTAAATATCGAGGAGTCTGGCAGAAGAAAAAAAAGCAAAAATCCACCAATCAGAGGAAGCCCATCGGGAGACGTTGCATTCAGTCTTCAGCTCCCTCTACTCAGCTTGGAGTACTCTCTCTCTCTTACTACCCAGAAGCAGCTGATAGCACTGAAATTGTCAGCTACTGCACATTCCCTTAATAGCAAATGGCCAATGCAACACTATTCTTTAACCCACCCTGTCCGGACAATGGTTTTGTAGTTTGGACACCCCTTAGGTGACCCCTGTAAAAGGGGTCCCGACCCCCAGGTTGAGAACCACTGCTCTAAATGCACAAATAAATATAAACAATTTGTGAAGGGCTCATCTAAGGTTTCCATAACATTGTGTGGATGACAAATGGGTTTATTTCTCAGTGCAATTTATTTTGAAACAAATATTGTAAGTGTAAAATCTCTTTCTCTCTTGATATGACATTGCTTGCTGTCATTATCAAAGACATGGAGTAATGAAACAGAGCCCAAGGTTAATTTTACTAAACCTACTCATTACCAATCAAGTTCTATCTTACATTTTACATGATTTGTACTGACTTCATTATGAAGCTTTTGGTTAATTAAGATGTAAGATACAGTTCTTTCAGAATTATAATTAACTGTGCAAATTACAAATGATTTTGAATTTGGCAAAATACCAAGAATTGGATGATCCATGAAAGGATTTTACAATAATATTTACTGAATCCTAAGTAGTTTGTTAAAACAGTCATACTTTCAACTTGTAGCATTTTTTGTCATTTCAAATTATGAAACACAAAAGAAACTGAGGGATATATATCAGTGAACTATAAAAGACCCCTCTACTTCAAAGACACCATTCGTTGTGTCAGATGTAGAGAAGATGTAGTTGAAAAGGACTTTAAATATCTGCTTACTTTCTGCTGAATCTCCTAATACACATTTGACTAAATATTGTGTTGTCTTCATTTTGTTAAAAATACATTTTGATAATCTGATAACAAGTAAAATCATCTAAGATTTCAAGAAATGCCCTTCCCATTGCATGATTTGACAGCTGCAATTGAAGCACAGACAGAAACTGCAAAGAACAAAGAGAAGGAGAAGGTGTTGGAAGGGTTGAAGGGGTTCCAAAGAACCACTAAAAAAGTGAAAGTAAAATTGTATTGAGCGTTCTGAGCACTTCTCGTAACTAGCAGGTTTATACTGACAATATTTTTGGCTGTCAGCTTAGAAGCTTCATCTCAGAGCTGGTACTGTATGTTAATGGTTGCAGGGTTTAATGAATATGCAAGTGGTATCTCATATGAAGCACTGCTCTCAGTTCCTCTCTGATAACATTGTGCTGAGTGCAGCTGATCTCCATCAATTCTGTTTCTTAGTCACAAGCTAAATGTCAGAAATCTGAAATGGACCTTATGCACTTGATGTACCAAGAAAAAAAATTCTACCTACTCTTTATGTCACTACATTTCTAAAAGTGCAAAGGAGGAATATTCAGACTAGCACCTAAATGGAAATTTCACAGGTATATTTGGTTAATCCAGGAGCAAGGGCAATGCTGAGACAAATCTGCTACTCTGGTAGGGTGAAAAAGTTAGGCTCAAACTCATGGGAACTATACCAGCTACTCTTGATGAGATATGTAAATAGGTAAATGCAAATTCCATGCAAAGTCCAATTGTCAAGTAAACAGCTAGGGGCAGATGGCAGTTAGCATTTCTCTTAAAGGGGTGGTTCACCTTCAAGTAAACTTTTAGTATATTGTAGAATGGCCAATTCTAAGAAACTTTTCAATTGGTCTTCATTATTTCTTTTTCATAGTTTTTTAATGATTTGCAATTTTCTTCTGTTTCTTTGCAGCTTTCAAATGGGGGTCACTGACACCATCTAAAAACAAATGCTCTGTAAGGCTAGAAATGTATTGTTATTGACACTTTTTATTACTTATCATTCTATTCAGTCCCTCTCCTATTCATATTCCAGTCTCTTATTCAAATCAATGCAGGGTTACTAGGGTAATTTGCACCCTAGAAACCAAATTGCCGACATTGTAAACTAGAGAGCTGCTGAATAAAAGCTAAATAACTATAAAACCACAAACAATAAAAAATGAAAACCAATTGCAAAATGTCTCAGAATATCACTCTCTACATTATACTAAAAGTTAACTCAAAGGTGAACAACCCCTTTAAAGGGATCCTGTCATGGTAAAAAAAATTCAGTTAATAGTGCTATTCCAGAAGAATACTGCTTTGAAATCCATTTCTCAAAAGAGCAAACAGATTTTTTATATTTCATTATGAAATCTGACAAGGGGCTAGACATATTGTCAATTTCCCAGCTTCCCCAAGTCATGTGAC
>CM044436.1:57200790-57218695 GCA_024363595.1 Xenopus borealis | reverse complement strand
TGTTCATGTAATTCATGTGATTTAGTTGTATAATCACTTTCACTTTACAGCGCTACGAAACAAATTGGCGCTATAGAAATATATGTTAATAATAAAATAATATTAACAATAATTTAAAGGGGTCTCGGGCTGAAACTCATTGCCCATTGTTAGGTCTGCTTGTTAGTATCCTGAGTGTTGCTGTCTTTTAGGCCTTTTTACTGTAGGACAGAGTAAATCCCTCAGTGTATTACCTTGTTTTTAATAGAATAGTGGTCTTTCCATATAGACATGCCAGTATCTCACCACTTTAATAATAATTAACGTAATGAAACTTGATTGAGTGGCTATTATTGGTTAACAAGCAGAGATGAAGGGACTGGAAATGTGTATTGCTGCACAATGAAGTTTTGAGGATTAAAATGTTAAATAGCCTACAGTTAAAATGAGTGTCCTATGGATTATAGTCAGCTCTATGTAT
Organism: Xenopus borealis; assembly: GCA_024363595.1. Classification (NCBI taxonomy): domain Eukaryota; kingdom Metazoa; phylum Chordata; class Amphibia; order Anura; family Pipidae; genus Xenopus; species Xenopus borealis. Next base: position 57,218,235 of record CM044436.1, on the reverse strand, counting down.
TGGTCTGACAACTGGCTTCATTTCTTTTCAGGGGGAAATATATATGAGTGCTCCTTATATGAAAATACTGTATTGTGTCTCCGTGAGCATCATAAGGGTAAGCCTGTTTTTTTGGCAGATTTGTGTAAAATAGTTACTTTATGCAAAATATATTGCTACGCCATTTATACTTTAGAATACATGTTTATTTTTCCGTGTTTTATGGACAATGGTCTACGATAATACTGTATCAGTACTGGGGGTAATTGTATCCTAAGCCTATTGAACACTTAAGAACTATTATTACACTGTTATGAATATAAAATTGTATTTAATGAAAGTAGGCTCAGCATGGAGGGGACATGTAAAATAAGAAAATAATCTAAAGGTTAAGAGTTAAAAAAATATTACTGAACAATGATTTGTATGTGTCACAACAGGTTGTAGTCCAGATTGAATTAAATAAATCGCCTTTAATTAATGTAAATGCAAAGTCTATGGAACAAAATGATAATGAAATAAGATTAATGTTTTCTCATTTAATTAATTAGAGGTTTGAGCTCAGTAAACTACAATTGTAGTTCTTAGGCTCCTGCATTAGAAGTTTTAGTTCAGTAAACTACAATTGCAGTTATTTAATAATGAATACTGCTGGGAACTCTTCTTGTCCTACCTCTTCAACATTTAGGGGCAGATTTACAAAATTAGTGTGAAGAGATCAAAGTTTGATCCAATATGCAAATTTGGCATCTTGGATCATTGAATACCGAATATTCGAATTACTGAATAGATCGAATGATCGAATATTCGATCATTCGATGATTGAAGGATTTAAAATGTTAAAATCCTTCATATGCCTACTTCGCCAGATTGAACCTAACGAATACCAATAGAAACCAATGGGAACCCCCCCATAGGCTTCTTTTGCAAAGACTTGCTCGAATACCATTCGTATGATCAAACGCCTTGATAGTTTGAATTGTATGAATTTTTCGGAGGCTCGAAGGCAAAAGTATGATTTTTTTTTTAAATCGAATGATTGGTATTCGATCGTACGATTTCATCGAGAAATCGAATATCGAGCAAAAAGATAGCCTAGAACTATGCGATAAGCATTCGATAGTCAATTATCAAATTTCGAGGGGATTCGAGGGATTTTAGTAAATTTGCCCCTTACTCCATATACTGTAGGTATATATATAGGGAAAAGTTGTGTCCTGGCTGTTTTGGCAGATCCATGTTCTGCTTCTGGTTTAAGTGGCATGTTCAAAAGATGATATTTTGTCATTCATATATACAGGTATAAAACATATAATTATTTGCAGCCAGAAATAAAGAAGTTCTACAGTATATAGTCTAGGTTTACTGTTTCCTGAAAGAAGGAGAAAATGAGTGTGAAACTGGATACACATTGGCACTAATTAAAAAATACTTTTACATGGCTAAAAGTAATCATTCTTAGTTTGATAGTTTGCATCAGGGTTATCTAACTGGAGGTCTGGGGGCCTCATATAAAGTTTATTTAGCCTCTTATCCTTCATACATGAGTAATCCATATGTGTCTTTTGTATGTGTAAGGCTAATTTGGGTTATCCAGTTCAAAGATACTGTAGTTAAGGTCCAGCATGGGTTACATTGGACTCGCTAAGTGGAAGCTTTCAACAGATGGTGTAGTGTAACTACAACTCACAGGCTATGTTGCTAATAAAATAGGAAAAGATGGACGTCAGGAGATTTTTATATTGAACAAAAAGATAACACTTTATTTGTACTAGACAAATAACCACAGGTTTACTCACACATGATGATAGAAGGTACATGCAGAGGTAACATCAAGGGTTAGAACAGGTGGATGACACAGTTGAGGTATGTGACTCCATTAGGCATTGAAGTCAAGTAGCAACAACAATCCCCATCAGATATACCTTTAAGTGGTCCATATCCCACCCAGTGGAGTGGTCAGGGAGAAGAAGTCTAGCCTGACACTCTGTCCACTGTGGTCCCTTCACTAAAGGCAATCAGGAAGCCTTGGGAAGCTACTCCCTGCTACAGATCCTCACAACACTGCTCTTTCTATATAAGCTCTCTATCTTTCTCTCCAAGAGAGACTATTACAGAGATAACCTGTCCTAACTATACCCCATTTATGGGGTTCCCTGATCCCTGACTTGGACACTAAACTTTCAGGTCCCTTTAGGGCAATGGCTTTACTGGGCCTTGGTGTACCCAGGCTCAATGGGAACAACCAGTAGGCAATGACAACAGCTGCCAAAAATGGAAGAGGCCACTCTTTTCCACACACTATATTGAAGTGTGGCAGAAAGTGGTCATTACTCCTCTTGGCCAATGATAATGATATGTAATTACTTAAATTAGATACATAGCTTCTGCCTAGTAACAAACGAAAAAGGAGGAAGGGTAGGGACTTAAAGCCATAGGGACATATAAAACCTATGGGTCCCTAGATACCAGGACCTGATATTTAAAAACAGCATATTTTCTGCGATACAGCCCTAGTTTCTGTGCTGCACAGTAATTATGATAAACAGGAGTAGCATAGTAAGTTAGGTTGAAAAAGACCATGAAGTCCAATCTTTTAAGTCTATATATAACCTGCCTAACTATTAGTTTATCCAGAGGAAGGCAAAAAAAACCAACCCTTTTGAAGCCTCTCTAATTTGTCTCAGAGGGGGAAATTCCTTTCTTACTAAACCTGATCTGGTGGAGCTGGGAGGACCCCGATTCCTTAAATCACTCATTAGACCAGTGATCCCCAACCAGTAGCTCGTGAGCAACATGTTGCTCCCCAGCCCCTCAGATGTTGCTCTCAGTGGCCTCAAAGCAGGAGCTTATTTTTGAGTTCCTGACTTGGAGGCAAGTTTTGGTTGCATAAAAACCAGGTGTATTGCCAAACAGACCCACCTGTAAGCTGCCAGTACTCATAGGGGCTACCAAAAGCCATTCATAACCCTTATTTTGCACCACCCAGGAACATTTTTTATGCTTGTGTAGCTCCCCAACTCGTTTTACATCTGAATGTTGCTCTTGGGTGAAAAAGGTTGGGGATCCCTGCATTAGACAGTTGGTTTGTTTTTTCAAACTGCCCCAAAATATAACAGAAACCCCATTTACACTATATCATATCCCAGGGTGTGCCTTGTGGCAATATTAGCATCATTGTACATTTACATTTGCACAAAGGAAAGGAAAAGGAAAAATTTTCACATTGTACATTTTTTTCTGACTACTTTTTTTATATTCCTCCATAGTCAGGAGGACCAAGGGACATATTTACAAATGGGGAAAGTTAAATTGGTGTATTTCTTTACAACATCAACAATTTACTCCAAGGATTGTACAGCACTTTTTGCTGAAATATATTTAAGACATTAAGACATTTTGTGCATACATATATATATATAAAATAAAATTATATATATATATATATTTATATATATTTATAAATCTTCATTATTCTTCACTTATGTTCTGAATGATGCTTTGTAGGATACAACAGGTCACAGAATGAATGATGTACTGTAATATCCCACAATCTATACCACCAAATCTATATCACCATTATTAGTCTGACCCAGTGAAGATAGGCAGGGATAATCTAAACAAAAGAAAAAGGCAATTTTCTTCTACATCTTTTAACATATAGAAAAAACATTTCATACACTTCCAAGAACTTACAGTATGTAGTTCTAAAGAAAATGATTTCCATAGATATTGTATATGCAGTTTTGTGTGTCATACAGAAAAAGTTCAAACAAAGAAAGCCTTTGCATTTGAAGTACAGTGTTGCACCATATTTGCAGCCCTTTGCAAAATGTATTGATTAATTTACAAAATACTGTAATGCAAATGGCAGCAAAGCTACATCTGGTCGCATTGGAATTTAATTATTTTACGAGGCATAATATTTATTGTTTCTAACCTTCATGCAGTGATTATTCAGGTATGCACTAGAAAAATTAAATCCTCCAAAATGTATTGTCTGAGCTCCCAGTGTTTCTTTTTTTCTCAGACCCTGTAAATAATAATAATAATGAGCTACTGAATGCAAAAGAAGACTACAGGCATTTTCTTTTTTGTAAACTTGTCCAATTTGTGAATTTCCCGCGAAACAGCGAAAAATTTGGGAAACGCAATGAAGTCAATGGGCATAAAAATTACTGTAAATGATAAATGTTTATCAGTGAACTGCACAATCCATACCACAATGAGCAATTTTTGCACTTTTCACCCTGAATTCTGCTTTTTACAAATTGCTGGCATGAGGAGTATATTGCAGCATTCCTCAGGGTATGAATTATTGTTAGATTAGTGCTAAGGGACTCACTCCTCCAAACCTTTGTGCTCCAGCACTTGCACCTCAGGAAAAAGTAAATAAGTCTTAGTACCATTCAGGATTTATCATTCTCACACTGAATTTAATCACTAATCCGTACCACTGTATTTTGTATCTTCCTTGATTTGAATTATTGTTAAATAGAATTTTTGAAATACATAATTTTATATTTTTTTTAAGCAAACTAGTCATGATTTTTTTGTCTTTATGTGTGAATTATCTCAGAGACTTATGCAATTTGCAACTTGCAAGAAGTGCAAATTGAGCAATAGTTAAATGTATTCCAGAGTGTTAAATAGTTTGATGGCTCAAGAGATAACCTGTATTCTTATTCTACATTTTCATATTTTTATAACTTCTATTCATATATAAAAAAGGTTTTTGAGTTCTGAATTGGCTATTTCTTTATTCCCATTTAGATAAACAAAAGGAATTCTGGGAATGAATTCCAAATGAGCTCCAAGAAAACCCCATTTGCATGGGTTTATCCTATATGCTAATGCTCACCCACTGGGTTTTCAAGCAAAAGCCAGGATAATAGCTAATCAGATTCCCAATAGGATGGCTTGATTGTTTTCAAATTCTCTATTTTTCATTAGACTATAGTGAAATGGATGTCAGTGCTATTATTTTAGGTTACTTAATGCATGTTTTCTCATGTTTTAGGCAAAGCAAAAACAAATATTTCATGTATTTTCATCTTCAAGACTGAAAATTACTTGTTGGAATTGCTTTAACCTGACCATTCTCCAAAATAAGTTTGTGTCACTGCTTGTGTCCCCTTACTTGTACCCTGACAATTCAGGAACTGAGGAGTGAGTGCACCATGCTTTACTACATAAAAGGCAAGCAACTAAATTCATGAGGGACAGGATCAGCTACTTCTTCATGTGTCTTAGACCCAAATGGCATCTTCTTACATTAATATTTCTTAATGCTCATAGCTAGACCTATTGTTATGGGCAGAAAACTCTTTTATTCTAAATCATGTGTTCATTAACAATTCTTATGCTTTAGTTGATTTGATCAATCAGTGTTATCAACAGGGGAGGAGGCAGTATATGAATTTAAGGGTATGTTTATGGCATATTGGTTAATGCTAAGACTTAAATTTTACATATAGTACTGTATATGAATGATGACACAATACATAGTTACATAGTATATTTCATAGTAAGTTAGTTTAAAAAGACACACATCCATCAAATTCAACCTTTGAAGTCTTGATGGAAGTGGGAATTTACAGTGTAGAATTGTGGACTGTGATTATGTGCTGATGGGGCCCACAAAGTCATGCCGTGTTATTTTCAATATATTTAAGAAGAATCAATATGTAAACAGCTTATCCAGAAAGCTCGGGATTATGGGAAGACATCTCCTATAGAGACCATTTAAAAAAAGTTATTTTAATTCTTCAACATTATTTTATTTTTCTCTGTAATAAAAAAAACAATACCTTGTACTTGATGGTAACTAGGCTGCATAAATCCATATTGGTGACAAAACAATCCTGCTGGTATTATAAAATATTTAACTGTTTCTAGAAGACTTAAGGTATGTTGATCCTAATTATGGAAAGATGACTTATCCAGAAAACCTCAGAGCCTATACCAGTATTATGACAACAGAGGCATTATTTATGTTTAATGTATTTATTGGCCATTTAGTATTATAAATATGGTCAAAGATAATTGTAAAATGATTGTTTTGAGTTGTGTTTATTTGTGACATTCAAAAGTGAAGAAAACAAGACAGATATACACAGATATATACAAAATATCAATTCTGTAAATACAAAACAATTTTTGCTAACAGGACAATTATGTGTAACAGCCTAAATTAGCCTGGCTATTATATCGCAATTTAAATGAATCCATTCAAATAAAAATAAAAATACAGTTTATGCTGACAGTTCTAGGAAATGCAATTTGATCTTTCTGTAAAAAATTGCTGTTTTACCTCACCCCTGTCATTATCTGCAGTATCAATTTTATGAAATGATTCTTAAAGTTCAAGTGGATGCCAATAAAATTTCCTCCTTAGAATCTCATCTTTCTGCCATTAGCGTCCAATTTTCTCTCTGCAACAAAATACAATTGAAACAAAGTATCCAGTATCCATTGTTTGCTATGGTTCTAATTGGGTTATATAAGTGTTCACTTACAATGTTTAAAGGAGATCAATGTATGTTTACTCTACACATGACAGAACTATTGCCTCACTAAGGATGATGGTGATTATACTGTAGTTTGCAAATTGCTAGAGGGCAGCAGGATTGACATCATACATGTATAGGAGTAATACAGAAAATGGCACTATAACGAATTTTGGTCAAGCTCACAGTGCAAAAAAGAGAAATCTAGTCTTTATTGTTCTAAAAGGAGCAATGCATCTCTTAGGATATAGCACATGCACCAATTTAGTTTTTTTCTTGATTTTAGCACTTTATAGAAAATAATTCTGAATCATAACATCTGGGAAACAACTGGGAAATGAACACATTTCCATTTCCATGCAGTAATACTGAGCTTTCATTATTGCTAAAGGAACATATTTATTTATTTGCACATGAAACTCAATTTAGACAGAAAGGCAGAAGGAAGCCTGGTTTTCAGTGTCACAAAGTTTGCAAGATGCTTGCCATTGCAGTTTGCAAAAGTGTCCTTTTATTATTTGTTTTTTTTTTTGTAATCCTTCACTGCTAGTTCAGTCTCATGTAATCCTAAAACAATTTCACACTTTCATACACAGCTAACTCTTAACTATTTTCTTGATAAGAAATGTATTTCTTATTTAAAATGCTGCCAAGTTGCAAAGTTGTACAGTACATATGTGCTGTGCTGGACGAACTTGATATATTAAGGACATGATGTATTAATATTCTTTTGAATAGGTGGTAACTTTTCTTTTTTATAACATACTGCACACTCTGAGAAATCATACAGTTAGTTCCATGACCAGAAAAGAAAAAACATTTAAAGCCTCTCCAATTTGCCTCAGAAGGGGAAAAATTCCTTCCTAACTCCAAGATAGTAATCAGACCAGTCCCTGGATCAACTTGTACTATGAGCTACTGTATCTTCCATAACCTTGTATTCTCCCACTTGCTAAAAACCCATCCAATTCATTCTTAAAGCTATCTAATGTATCAGCCTGTACAACTAATTCAGGGTGAGAATTCCACATCTTAACAGCTCTCACTGTAAAAAAACACTTTCAACATTTTTTGCCAGAAACTCCTTTCTTCTAATCGAAATGGGTGACCTTGTGCCAGCTGGAAAGACCTACTGGTAAATAAAGCATTAGAGAGATTATTATATGATCACCTTATATATTTATACACAGTTATCATATCACCCCTTGTGAACAACCCCATTTTGGCCAGCCCTCATAGAGCCCATGAGATCAAAACTGTATGGCATATTCTAGATGGGGCCTTACCAGTGCTCTGTACAGTGAAATAATAAACCCCTCCTCCTGCAAATCTATGCTTTTCAGGTCAAGACCTTATTTGCCCTTGAAACTGCTGACTGGCATTGCTTGCTACAGCCAAGTTTATAATACCTAGTGATGGGCGAATTTGTGTCAAATTTCCACGTTTCACCACCAGCGAAATTCGCCGTTGTCAAAAGTTTTGATGCCGGTGCCGAAAGGTTCAATGGCGGCGATGAAAGTTTCAACAATGGCGATTGAACTTTTGTCACCAGCGTCAAAACATGACGCTGGTGTCAAAATTCGCCGTTTTGGCAGAAATTCGGCCATTACTAATAATATCTACAAGGACTCTAAGATCCTTTTCCATTATGGATTTGCTTAGTGCAGTCTCTTTAAGGTTATACGTGGCTTTACATTTTCAGCATTGAATCTCATTTGCCACTTAGCTGCCAAGATTGCCAGTTTGTCAAGATTATGTCGCAAGGATGCTGCATCCTGGATGGAATGAATTGGGATGCCTAGTTTTGTGTCATCTGCAAACTGATACATTACTTACAATACCCCTAAGCCATTAATGAACAAGTTAAATAAAAGTGGACCCAATGTGAGCTCTATGGGGAATGTATTACTAACAACCACCATCTGTACCCAATCCTGTAGCCAGTTTCCTATCCATGTTTAAACAACTTCATAAAGCCCAACAGACCTTAGTTTAGAAAGCAATCTAAATGGATCTACTGTACTCGCATATGCTGCTGCTCATTACGGCACTGGTATTTTTTAGAAGCAATGCTCACAAGCACTGGCGCCCTATGCATTACATTTACATATGCCTTTAATTATTAAGCATATCTTGATTTCTTTGCATGCCATGGTTTCTCTGCAATGTTCTCCTGATGAGTTAATACCGGTGTGGAATTAACATATTTGAGTTCTGTGGGTTTTGTCCCCATATGTCACCCTAGAATGGCTGCCAATAATAGTCATGCCATTGTTATTGACCCACTCCAGCTACAAAGGAAGTACGTTTTCTGTGTGTCAGGCATTTGATTTAGAAACTTTTTTCCCCTTATTGCTAGCACTGTCAACAAGAAAGCCACCTTGAAAGGAACAGTCCAAAATATTAAAGTGTTTTAAAGCAATTACAATATAATAACTGTTGCCCTGCATTGGTAAAACAGGGGTGTTTGCTTCAAAAACACAAGTATAGTTTATTTAAACAAGTTGCTGTGTAGCCATGGGGGGCAGCCATTTAAGCAGAGGATACATAGTAGATAACAGAAAAGTTCTGAAGAATCCCATTGTATAGCACAAAGATTATTTGTTTCTGTGCTTGAATGGTTTCCCCATGGCTACACAGCAACTTGTTTATAAAAGCTATACTTGTGTTTCTGAAGCAAACACCCCAGTTTTACCAGTGCAGAGCAACAGTACATTATATTTTCATTAGTTTAAGACACTTTCATTTTTTGGTGTTACTGTTCCTTTAAAACAATGGCAGTTTGTGCTTCTTGGATCGATCTGGTATAATCTAGCCCTGGCTTGTGGATGGTCTACATTTGTACCTAAATTGGCCAAGATCATTCTAGTGCTGTTATGAAGCAGACTGAAAGTTGTAACTGTTCGCTGAGGAAATATGCTAGAAATACACCAGTTCTATAACACCTTAGTCTGGTATAATCACAATTTAAAATGACTATTTGGTCAATTAATTCAGGAGCAGTTATGCTATGGGTTTATATATAACTGTTAGGTACAACTACACAACTACACAGTGTGGTTCCCTTAATAAGGAATATCGGAGATGCAACATAATATTTAGCATTTTCAAAAAGGAAACAGCAAAACCTCAAGTACAGAACCTAGAAAGAACTTCAGAAAAGATGGTTTAGATATCAGCCTTAGTAGAAAATCCTAATGTGGCTAATCAGTACAGTGTTGCACCATTCCTCTCCTGACATTAAAAAAAGAAATCCATATTCTTTAGCAGGAAAGTATTCAGAAAATGATGAGGGAAACCATCACTAAAGATAATGTTGCAGGTGAGTTTTAAAAAATAATATGAAAGACTTACCATTTACAAATACTCGGGAAAGAAGTGTAAGGGCACCAAGAGGCACAACAAACAGATGCAGTCAAAGTAGCCAGAGGGATATTTGCAATACCCATGCTAGTACAGAATTAAACCAATTATTTCTAAGTAAGACTGTAACATAGTGGCTTAAGTTGAAAAAATATGCAGTACATGTCCATCAAGTGCAGCCTTAAATATAATCAGCATAGAAAATATATTTTATATCACAAGAATAGAAAAATGACCAGCTGTCATGTAAAGATCACAAGTATCTAGCAGCAGGCCCAAGAGAATATTTTTTAAAGTTTTTTATTTTTTATAGATAGACATCCAAATGCTGTCCTCTCCCAAAAGGCCATCAGGTAGCACAAAAAGCACCATGTTATCTCTAACCCTTAAGTGACTAAGCATTTTTTTGCAAATGTCAGAGCTAAGGAGCAAAAGCTTTGGTTGTATCAATGGCATCAGTTAAGGCCAAACTGCTCATCTAGTAGCCCAGGCTACTCTTCTGTGAGTAAAGACTTCTTAGAAGGTGTTAACTATTTGACTACCTGCTGTTTATTTAATATGCCAGAAGCACTTACAGTAGAAGGAAAAATGAAGAGAGAAACTGGAAAACAGTTTGATATATTCATAGGAAATTGATGACAACTGTGCCTTGGTGACAAATGATGTCAAATACTGCGACAATAATTTGGGTTGTCAAGCTTCCAAAGCATGGCAAGGCAGGAAAAGATTTTTCTGGGACAGGGTTTGTAAGGAAGTGATCTCATTCAGGCTGATTGATTCTAATTATTCAGAATGGTGAACTGTATTCAGCAGCACTGTGTTGTCATAACATTGTAGTGTAATTGCTATACATTACTGGTCTGGCAATAATTTGCAGTGCCATGTAATGGTTTGTCGCAAAACAAAATCAAATTTTTACAGCTATAGATTGAAACTAAATTTTAACTTCTTTATGCAAGAGTGTCACAATGATTTTTATACTGTCACATAATCTATATTAAGCAATCTTCTATCCCATGGATATGAAAATGAAATTATTTTATTATTGAAAATAAAAATGCTGGTAAGAAGAAGTACATTTCCTAGCACTGTATTTTTTAAACTTTAGATTTAGGCAAAATAAAAAGCAATAAAAAATATAATATCTAAAAAATGGGGTGATTAATATATAAAAAGGTATATTACAGGTATGGGACCTATTATCCAGAATGCTTGGGACCTGGGCTTTTCCAGATAAGACCTGGGCTTTTCCAGATAACAGATCTTTCTGTATTTTGGATCATACCTTCATAGTCTACTAGAAAATCATATAAACATAAATAAACCCAACAGGCTGGTTTTGCTTCCAATAGGGATTGATTATAGCTTAGCTTGGATCAAGTACAAGATACTGTTTATTATTACAGAGAAAAAATAAAAAAAATGTTAAATGTTGGACTATTTAATTATACTGGAGACTATGGGAGATGACCATTCCATAATTCTGAGCTTTCTGCATAACGGGTTTCCGGATAATGGATCCCATAATTGTATTATGTATTTTTTTCTGTTAAAGGAGCAGTAACACCAAAAAAAATCACATACTGTTTCCCTGCACTGGTAAAACTGATGTGTTTGTTTCAGAAACACTACTATAGTTCATATAAACAAGCTGCTGTGTAGCAATGGTGGAAATTGAAAAAAGGCTATATGGCACAAGATAAATAATGGATAACAGACAACACCATTATGTTCTACAGGGCTTATCTGCTATGTAACTGAGCATTTTCTCCTATGAATGGTTGCCCCCATGGCAACGCAGCAGATTATTTATATAAACAATAGTAGATGCCCCAGTTGCTCCTCATCTGATTTTCTGCTGATTCACAGCACATGCTCTGTGCTGCTGTCACTTACTGAGCTTAGGGTCCCACTCACAATATACAGTACACATAGAATAGAAATGTCACAATATAAGGCTGATTAGTTCTTAAAGGGGCTGTTCACCTTTGAGTTACCTTTTAGTATGATGTAGAGAGTGACATTCTGAGACAATTTGCAATTGGTTTTCATTTTTTATTATTTGTGGGTTTTGAGTTATTTAGCTTTTTATTTTGCAGCTCTCCAGCTTGCAATTTCAGCAATCCGATTGCTAGGGTCCAAATTACCCTAGCAACCATGCATTGATTTGTATAAGGGACTGGAATATGTATAGGAGATGGTCAGAATAGAAAGATGAGCAATAAAAAGTAGCAACAATAAAAAATGTGTAGCCACACAAAGCATTTGTTTTTAGAAGGAGTCAGCGACCCCCATTTGAAAGCTGAAAAGAGAAGACAGAAGAAAGCAAATAATTCAAAAACTATAAAAAAATAAATAATGAAGACCAATTGAAAAGTTGCTTAGAATTGGCCGTTCTATAACATACTAAAAGTTAACTTGAAGGTGAACCACCCCTTTAATACAGATAATTACTACATGGCAGCACAGAAACCAGTGCAACTAGCATCAGAATTCAATAATGAGCCTTGTAGCATCAGCTTATATTACAGACAAACCTCTGCTTGATAATTGTCAAAGACCCCTACATTTATATTCTCAACAGCTGCTCAGAGCCCACTGAGCATGTGAGTGTCACAGACACTTTCCAAGATGGTGACCCCCTGTGACAAGTTTGAAGTCCTGGATCATTGCTGCTATTGACAAGCTGAAACTTTAGGCTGGTGCAATAAATTCATTATATAAAATATGGGATTTTTAGTCACATTCATTTTTAGTTCTCCTTTAATTAGAATATTACATCATTCATTTCAATTCACCATTTTTTTTTCATTTGGTGAAATGTATCTATTTTAATTTTGTGGCACAAACTTGATATTTCTACCCCTTTTGTCTTTTGTAACGCTGACTGTAAAAGACATAAAAAATGATTTTGTATAGTATTTTATCCTTATATAAAAATAAGTGTACTGTGAGTAGTAAGTAAATGGTACAGTTATTATACTGTTTTGCTTTGCATGTAAGGCAAACCACATGATGAAAACAAACCAAAGTTGGGACCTGTAGGAGAAAGCCTCCAAAATAAAGGGAATAACGAATTGTTAAATTTTTTCCCCAGCTTTCCATGACATATTGGCCCCATCATTTCATAAGACATTGACCCCAACATGTTATTGCATATCAGCTGCAGCATTCCATCATATAGAATGTCAGTTGCAGCTAACTGCAGAATGTAACTTATGATATAGATAACTGGGGCCACTGTGGTCACCCCATATGTGCTGTCCCATGCATTCTTTTACTAATCAACAATTATATTATATTTTGGATCCAAATTACCCTATGCAATTATGTGATCTCTCAGTGCAGTTTCTACTGCTTGAATAGGAGACATTCTACAGGAAAATGTATGGCCTGTTGATAAGACCTAATAGTTTTCTGTTTTGATACTCAAAGTACACATTTATCTCAATATTTTCTTAAAAAAAACAAAAAAAAAAACAAATTAAATCTGCACCTTTTTTGGCGTACTTAATACATTTTTTGTTTGTGGAAAAAACCTTAATTTTAAGAATTTTTCAGATTTTCCACCTGGGAATTCATTTTTTTTCAGATTTTTGCCCAAAAACCCCAAAATCTTTGGGTTATTGCATGAAACCCAGCGTATATTTGGGTCTTCTCCCATTGACTTATATGCAACCTCGATAGATTTGAAATGCCAGATTTTGACTTTTTCCGTCCTTGGGGTATAATAAATTCTGAAAAATTTGTGTTTTTTTTAAAATTCTGATTTTATACTTAAAAAATACAATTGTTTTTGATTTTCTGAATTTGTAGTTTAGTACTGTATATAACCCCCAATGTGTCTCCATCAGTTTTCAACAGTTACATCATTTTAATGTAACAGAGTCCTAATCTATGTCTATATGCTATAGAATCCTATCTTTTTTATTGTTTGTAAACAATCAATATTCATTTTCAAAGCTATTAGAACATTTTCTCACCTTGTGTAACAGTATTTCATTTGCCTCCTTTGGAGCTGTTGTTTTGATCGAATTTCCTTGAGTGCAGGCAGCTAACATTAATTAAGCATGATAATGATACAGCAACTGAGATTTGAAATACGCCATTTTTGTGTAAGAGCTTTGAAGTAAATATGGCTATAAATTATTATATTACAATGTTATATTCCTACAGCAGTTTTAGCAGTTCTGGTTGCACACTAAATACTGGGACCTAAAAATTTGATATAACCGTCATAAAGAATGCACTGTTAATGAGTGGCAGAGATTTACAATAATATAGTAGAAAAGAAAAATGTAATATGCAATTTTTACATCCACACATTCTTCTTACAACAATAAAAAAGCAAAAAAGTGAGATATACATTTTTCTCAGTTGTAATACTTAAACACTTAATTAAAAAAAAAAAGAATTTGACACCTCTGCTTGGTAGCATTTTCCATAGTTGCAAAATTAATTAACAAGGGAGGGAACTAAGATGTTCAAAATAATATTACAGTGCTGGAGGGTTCTGGAGCAACAGCTTGCATGCAAACCTCTATTCAGCATGAAAGGCATTGCCAAAGAAATTGGAACATCAAAATGTCACATCAAATTTCTGAAGTTTAATTTTGCTTATAAAGGCTTGGGGGATTAAATTGCATTGACAATACAATATGATGTATATGTATTTATTTATGTTTTGTTTTTAAATGGAATTAGTCCAGATTGCTTTTTTCATGGATGATAAAGCAATTGGTTTAAAATAACAAGCTTTATATGACTGTTGGCTTTTAATACCGAAATAACTTCTATAATCCATATACATTATGATTAAGGTGGCAACAGCAATTTTATAATTATATTATAATTATGCAGCATGATAAATAGGCCATTAAAAGTTAATACAGTATTCAGGTGAACCATGTCTAGTAAAATTAAGGCAAAGGCAACCGGACATTTAGGGGGTTATTTACTAAAATCCGGATATTTTTCTTAAAACCATAGTTATTAAAATCATTCCGACAAGACTCCCATCAAAATTTTGACCTTATTTATCCATAAATGTAAAAAAATCTGGTGTGAGAATAGACTCGATAAAATTGTGATAAATCCAAATGTAAAACATTTTCAAGAAAGACTTGAAGGGTCGAATTCCGAATTGATGTGAGTTTTTGAAAAACTCCCATAAATTAAATGAAACAATCAATCAAAAATTATTAATATAATTAAATTTTTTAAACTTGAATTAATTTAAACTACCCAGAAACTCTAATCAAATTCGATTGAATTAGAAAAACTTGATTTGAATGTTAGGAAGGCTGCAAACATCACCAAATTTAAACAACAATTTTGGCAACTTTTAGGTGTCAAATATTCAAATTAGAATTATTAAAGGGACAGTGTATGAAAAATCTCAAAAATCGAATTTTAATTTAAAAAAAAAAATCAGATTGAATTTGTATAACTCCCTAGTCAAATTTGAGAGTTTTGACCATAAATTTTTTTTAAAATTCTAATTTTCTATTTGACCCTTGATAAATCTACCCCTAAATGCCCAGTTGCCTTTGACTTAATTATACTAGATACTGTATATCATGACCTGGATAAATGAGAATCTTTATAGACATTAGGTGAATGACATCTTTAATGAAAAGCAGGCTCTACATGGAGGTTTTGCTAGTTGGATCATTCTGTCTCATGAGCAGATGCTTGCTAAATTTTGAACCAAATTATTCCACATGCCAAAAATCAAATTTTTCACCTGCTTAACTAATATTTAGATGAAACCCAATCAGATTTTGATTAGCGAGAGAATTGTTGTGGCCATACATAACAAAGGCACAGGTCATTGTCTACATCAGAAAGCTTTGACCAAACTACCACTATTAATACGTGTTAGGGGCCTATCGGCACCCAGAGGGGAGTAGTCTGGACCAAGGAGGAAACTTAGGGTTAAAAGCACAAGTTTGAGGTACCAATAGGGATCAGGTGTAAATGTAGTCAAAATCCAGGCAGTGGTTCAAAGGGCAGGCAGATAAGAAGCAAGGTCAAGGTTCAGTTAAGGCCAAAGTCCAGGAATCAATTCAAGAAGAAATATTTAACACACAAATCCTATTACTGGGCATTGAACCCGTGACCTCAGTGTATTTTAATTACAAATCTTGCTCTTTGGAGCAACACTAAATGAATACTATGTGGCATGAATAGTTTTTGGACTGCCCTATTTCAAGCCTTTTAAATATTCTTGAACAAAGTTCTGCATCAATGACAAGGCTGACCTCTATCAAGTATTGTCTTTATAAGTAAATAGAAGGAAATGATTTGACTCCATCCTCTATTTATTTATTTATGATATCATGTTTTTGCTCTCCAGCCAATATGTGGCATGTAGACCTTTATCTATGCTTTGCATGTGGGGGGTCATAAAACCATGTTTAGTTCTGTGTCCGCAATATCATGTAGAAAGGGGAGAAAAGCATCAAGGAAATATCCAGTTTTTAAAATCACTGAACAAATATGACATATTTACTGTATAACAAATATATATATGCATGTTTGAAAAAGCAGATATATATATATAGCCACGGTGATGACGGCACACCATAGTGAATCAATCTTGAAGTCAGTAAGTTAAATAATGCAAGGTTTATGTAGTGGACCAACATTTCGATTCCGCACAGGAATCTTCGTCAGGGTGACCCTGACGAAGATTCCTGTGCGGAATCGAAACTTTATATATGTATAGCTACAATGGCACTCACCCCTCAAATTCTTGCCGGGTGCTAGCCAAAATTATCAATAATAGTCCAAAAAAAGCACTCACGACATAATCCATCAGCTGTGTAACAAAGTGTGTTTATTCATACATGGTGTATCACCATACCATATAATATACTGTATATAAAATTAGGAGCAGTATGAATCTTTGATTTGAGCATTAATAAATGTAACTAACATAATCAATCAGTAAGCAGACATTTTTGGCTGAAATGATTGATTCTTTGTAATGGTAAAAAATATAATAAAAGGACTAGGTGACCAGCAAAAAACCTAAATAAAAAAAGACATGCTTTATTAATTACTTTCAAAATGGTTTTGTAAACTTTCCTAGAAATGGCTTTCCTCTTTAAAATGAATTTAAAGCACTGAACACTTCTTTGGTCTTTTGTACTACAGTATATCTTTTCTAGGATGTCAAAGGAAAGAATAGATTTTTCTTTTTACAGCCCTCTAGGCTTTCAGCTAACATTACTATAAGGGATGTTGTAAGTAAATCCTGAACAAAATAGTCTGTCTTACTTAATAGAAAATGTAATCCTTGCTCTCTGAATATGGCGTATAATGTGGCAAATATGTTGTATTCCTGTGTGTGGTACTAAAGGCAGGTACTGTGGTACATGATAGGGCTCAATTATATTTGCAAGGGCAGTCGCAGTTCCCCAATTTCCTTGCAGTAAAACCACTTTCATCAAAGTGGACCCGTCACCCAGACACAAAAATCTGTATAATAAAAGTTCTTTTCAAATTAAACATGAAATCCAATTTCATTTTATAGCATTCATAGCTGTTTTAAGCTCATTTAAAAATCTCAGCTGTCAATCAAATATTG
>CM044436.1:57149327-57190067 GCA_024363595.1 Xenopus borealis | reverse complement strand
AGTTTCCCCATTATCTTCTTTGCATATGCCCTAGACTGCTGTCTGTTACCTGAACTTAGGAGCCAACTTACAATATAGAATATAAAAGTCGCACTTAATTGATTAAGTACTTTCAAATTTTCATTACACAGCAGCTTAGAAACCAGTGCAATTAAGTTTTAATAATAAGTTTTGTTGCATCAGCTTTTCTGACATGTGAACCTTATAGTCTATTGATGATTTGCACTGTTCCCTCAACTTATCTTCTCAACAGCTACTTAGTAGTGATGGGCGAATCTACCCCATAGAAAAAAATTTGCGAAACGAGTCGCGCGTCGTTTTTGTCGCGTTGCATTGTATCGTTTTCGAAACACGTCGCGTCAAAGATGACGCGCAACTCGTTTTTTTTCGCCAGCGAATTTTCGCCCCTGGCGAATAAATTCGCCCATCACTAGACCTCAATGAACATGTGCAACATCACTGACACACCAAACAAAATCCAATGTAGTGACCATATGCAGAAAGTTGAAGGTCTGAAACATTAGTATAAAAATAGCCTGGATTTAACTTTATTGGAACTATTTGAGTAAAACCTTTACCCTCCTACAGCATCATTTCTTAAATGGAAAACTGTGGATAGTGTGAAATCATATGTTGTTTTATTATTCTGTATTTAAGGAAAAATAAGCAGACTATAAACTGTCTTTGTAAACAGACTACATATAATTAGCTCTTGGCAAAAAAATAAACATTTCAGAATACAGGCTTTCTGCTGAAGTGAAAATTATTAAGTAGAAACTAAGGCATTTTTCAAACCTTAAATAATGCACAATTCCATTGGTGTTTACATAATACATGTAAACTTTGTGCTGCTTGACTAATTCAAAATAGATTGTTACTCTCAATAACATTTGCGTTTAATAGAACATAGTTAAAAATACTGATATTGGAATGAAATCACTGTTTCTATCTACTAAACAGCTTACAGTCCACAGAAATGAAATATGCATTGGAACGGGATATTTTAAATATGTATAATCTAGTTGTTAGTTATGTACTGGGTTTCTTTATTTTGGTTCCCGTATATAAATTTGCAGTGACTATGACTATATTAGTGATGGGCAATGGCAGGAACAACTGGGTAGCTGCCCTGGGCTTTCTTGACACTTTTTCAGTCATAGAGGAGGAGGTGTCATAGATGAACTGTGGTGGAGATGAAGGTTACAGATCGGGGTGGGGGGGATAGAGGGAGAAGGTAGACCTCCAGGTAAGGGGGATCGCTACCATAACTACTTTGGAACTATTATGTCTTGAAATGCACTATTCATGCCATTTTTCAGGAAACGAACGGTACCATGATTATGATATGAGGCTTTATGGTATAGACAACATATCATAAATGAAATAGAAATAGTATAAAATATCTCTCAAATAGTAAATCACTCAAGATTTCTACAATATTATATTCATAAAAGGCTGATCTTTCAGAAATACATTACCTGATGGGATAGAACCCACTGGATTCTACATTAGAATTGGCTACTATTACAAAAGTAACCTCCTATTTAGTGTCACTGTCACATGGTTCAGGATTAGAAGATAAAGGCATGTTGTTTCTGCACTAAACCCCTGGGGTCACAGTGGCAGATAAGGTTATGTATACAAATACATTATTTCTAGCATATTTTTACGTTTTAGTTCTTGTCATCTTTCCTTGAAAATAATATACCTCGAACATTTCTTGGCCCTACTGCACATATTTTTTATTGGCTTCTGGTAATATTATGATATTTTACTTTACCAGTAGTGCTCTCTAATTTCCCTGACCAGTGAACTTGTCGTAACTGACAGAAGCATTTAAACTTGGATATAAATGCCTATTCAAGAAAATTCATGTTCCACATGCCTTTGTGTTAAGAGGGAGAGAATGTAAGACACAAAAAACATTATTTTCTGCAAAGTTAGTATTAAGAAGCAACATAGACTAACTAAAGAAATTGCCAATAACATGGCCTATTAATAATGAAGTATGTTTATTTTACTAAGCGTGTCCTTGTCTGTAATTGGTCTGTGCTTGGTACTACTGTATCTAGTCCAGTCCTTTTACAATCCTGTGAGACAAAGTAAGAAACTCTGTTAATAATTAGTTGATTTTATCTAAGACTCAACTAAGATTGCATTCTAAAAGTGGCCATACATGGGCCAATTAAAGCTGCAGACAGACAGACAGAGTCAGCAGCTTATCAGCCCGTGCGCAGGGCCCTCCGACGGGCTTAACCAATCGATATCTGGCCAAAAGTTGGTCGGATGTGACTGAAAATCCCATCTCATTGCAGCGGCATCTATTCATAGATGTGGTCCTGCAATCCGACCGCCCGTATACCCTGTGTTGTGATCCGATCGTAAGACCCTAGGGCCCATGATCGGATCAGCCCGATATCTCCCACCTCAAGAGCGGATCTCACCATGTATAGCCACCTTTAGGCCCTCAGACAGGCTTCCCTGACCGATATCTGGCTGAGAGTCGGCCAGATGTTGATCGGGCAGTGGTAAAAATGCAGTATTGCAGACCGCATGCGACCTCCTGTATTGCTTCCATTATGATCCGATCATTGGGCCCTAGGGCCCGCGATTGGATCAGCCTGATATCACCCACCTTGAAGGGGCGCATATCGGGGAGAGATCCACTTGTCTGGTGGAATCACCAAACTAGCGAATCTTTGTGCATGGCTACCATAAGGCTATAGCTATGGTTGTTGGCTCTGGCTGTTTTCAGCATGTGTATTTTTGCAGGTTGAGAGAAGCAGACCTACTCTGCTGCATTGATTTGAATCAGATCAGCCTGAGTGCAGTCAAAGCTTTAGTGGAGCTGAAGCTGAGGTCATTATTTGGGCTGACCAAGCCTGTGTGGTGTATCTCAGAAATTAAAGACAAAAAGACTTAATTACTTACTAGTTTACGCTGGAACAGTATGTGTGCAACCTGCTATTCGCACTGCAATAATCCCACTGTACCCACTGTGGTAATTCAGCTTTGATTACAGTGCTTTACTGTTCTACTGTTCATTTCTGTAAATATGAGAAAGTTTGTTGCTACTTAGTTCACACAGAGACAACACACACAACTTGCTTTCTTTTGCAACACCATTTAAAGTACAAATTGTAATTATTTCTATTACATGTTATACCCTACAGTGGCACTTTATCTGTTACCAACTCACTGTTCCATTCTCTTAGGTACCTTTGTGGCATAGAGACTGGTTTCAGAATAATTGCTGTCTGTGTTAGTTAAACTTCTTAATTATATTCTGTGCCTTAGTTCTTCTATTTTTATAGTTTTCACCCTTGGTTAATTGTTTTACCAGCTGAAAGCTCTCCAGGCTCCGTTGTGCCTGCTCTGAGCATGACAGACCAAGTGGACACTTCAGGTGGGGATCCATGGCCAAAATATTTGAGGCCTTTCTTTGAGTCTTGTGGTTGTTATAAGTTTAAGTTGGTGTATTTGTTTCAAAATTCATCTTCAAAACTATTTTTTAATTACCTGTCACAAAAGAACCGAATGTGGGCTGAGTAAAAACAGAAAAGATCTTCCAAATTATGGTTGCTAAAATAAAAAAATAAAAAAATCAACTCCAGATGCCTAATTGAAAACCCTTGACTTCATGCTAAATTAGCCCTTGATCTGCAGATAGGCTAGGTACATAAAAATTCTCCTCGTGTTCCTCTTTGATTTTTATCCTCTGCTTTACCCCCATCAAAATCCACTTTGCATTTTGATTGAACCTTTTAAACTTCCATATGTCCCAACAAAAGAAAACAAAGAATAGGAAAAAAGTGATTTTAATTGGAAATTGCAGTTCTTAGTTTTAGCACACAACAGGAAGTTTAGATGAGCGCCAGAATTAAAGCAATAGTACCAATTAAAATGGGATGAAACTAGAAAGAATTACTTTTTTGCTGCATCCCTGCATAAGTATAGTGTATAACACAATGGTTTATGTGAACATAAAGACTGAAGTGCTTTTAGCTGAAGTGAATTTACAGTATAAGCTAACTGTAAGAGAAATATGAAGTAAGCATAAAGTGCCATTTACTGTATATTTTGTATACATTGCCCTGTGGATGAACAAGAAAAAAAAAACTACCACAAGACATATTTTCATGTACTTTTATCAGGTTGAATGTTCTAAAATGTTTTTTTTTTTTGTTCGTAGTCACATTTCATTCGCTCTTATCAGGTTTCGTTTATAAAGGTGTAGTCAAAAGGCTCTGTAAAATCATTTCTCATACAACAGCACAGTTTTTACTCATGGCACTGCAGTTTATAAGATAGTTAACACTTGCACATGATTAATGTCATGTCTAAAAATGTACATATTGTAGCTACTGTATGAGAAACCCTTTCACTTATTCTAGTCTTTCCTTCCTTGTCTTTGTTTGACACAGAAGAGTACTGAATAATTCAAAAATTAAAAACAGTCACAGTGTTCAGTTATTCATCTTTTACTGGGGTTTATCAAATATTTTACATACAAATATTTTATTTTTATTTTATATTTATTTTATTTTTATATACAGCCCTCATCCACTGCTAATGAGAGACATGGTAAGGTATCATCTAGGATGATTTTTGTAAGGATTGGCATAAACAATAGAACAGATGAAGT
Source organism: Xenopus borealis (assembly GCA_024363595.1). Taxonomy (NCBI): domain Eukaryota; kingdom Metazoa; phylum Chordata; class Amphibia; order Anura; family Pipidae; genus Xenopus; species Xenopus borealis. The sequence goes on along the minus strand of CM044436.1, from coordinate 57,185,422 downwards.
TTAACACATGAGACAAATACAGGGGGGATGTGTTAAAAAGAACAGTGTTCTCTGCTGAATTTCACCTGCACTCTGGCAACTACAGAGTTATCTCCTGTAAACTGCAAAAGTGAGGGCAAACATTACCAAACGTGGTAATTTATTCTATATCCGTCTATCTATATCTATAAATGATCAAGATCTGTAATTCTTCTTTGGACAAAAAGTTTTACCCTGGAAGGTTATAGAACCACCAAAAGAAATATCCTATGACCAAACTTGCAAGACTTAATCAGAATTTACCTACAGTGGAACTTTAATTCTGCAAATCTTTCAGAAATCAGAATTTGATATAAACCTCAGGATACAATCCTACAAGGGGAATCTGTAGTGGTTATTTCAGACAAAGTGCACTGAAAATACATCTAAGAACAGGTTCCCCTGATTTGGTGGTACTGGGTGCCAAGAGCAAAGTGTTAAATATCTAACATCTCTTCTATGTATTTCCTTCTGTCTGATTGTCACCTATTTACTGGCAAACCCAAAATATCAAGCAAGGTCAATTTAATTTACTTGTCTCCTTTTGAATTGCTTGTTTTCTTATTTACTCTCTTGATTCCTTCTGGAAGCCCTTCTTTTTTCTATAAATTTCCACTCTCATCGTAACACTGTAATGCTGATTTTTCACTGTTAAATTGTATGCTGCCCATTCCGTTGCTGTTCACATTCAAAGATTAATTTATCTGAGTATTTTTATCTTTATATCAGCAATCCATAATGAAGAACATACAGACTCTGTATTTGCCATTGAAACAATACTCTAAATTGATGTTTAATTAATCTTTGTGTTTTTCTGACAATTCTACAGTATATTTCCCAGTTGCTTAATACTCCATGTGTTATTTGGAATTTTACTACTTCATTTGCCTTTTATGCACAAAATATACTATTTGTCTGGGCACTCTCCACATTAAGACTAAGTAGGATAACTCCTAGGCATACTAGGGTTTTTGTGTTGACTGGACCCTTTTTTTCACCCAAGAAGATTCTCAGCAGTGGAATTTAGTAGAGTCTCTCCCAGAGTGACTTTTCTAGCTTGAACCTTTTGTCTCCAGTGCAGAATCGGAGTGCTAGGGTTATATCTTCTATTCTCAATCTCGTTGTCCTCCCTACTTTTCTAAAAAGTGGCATGGAACATTGAGAATACCCAGGCATTCTCTTTTTAAGTCAGGTGGGGAGGATGACAGGGATAATGGCAAAGTAAGAGAGATGAGCATTGTATTTTTCTGTGGAGCTCTAGGTCAAGTCAGTTCGCTGTCCTATGTTTCTCTATTCTATAAATTATAGGGAATTCCTAAGGTATGATCCATTTTTTGTTTCTAGGCTTTTCTGAATCTGATTTGCCTGCTGATATCCTAAAATTTACTTCTCAGACTGAGATACAAAAGTACCTCCTTTATTTAGGGGCAGATTTCCTAAATTCACGTGAATAATTCGAAGTTCAATCGATTTAAAAAAAAAATTGAATCTTTGAATATGCAAATTAGGCAAATTTGACCATCAAATATTCGATTCGAATAATTTGAATATTCAGATAAAATTTTATTCGAATATTCGAATCAAGCTACTGAATTGGGAATCCTCACTTTTGATCTAATAAAAAAAAAATTTGATCGATCTATTAAATAGTTCGAATCGATCAAATTTTTTATGGCCGATCGATCGAATTGTGGTAAAATCCTTCAAATTCGATGGTCGAATTCAAATGGTCGAATTTCAATTTTTTTTAATTCGACCAATGATAAATCTGCCCCTTAGTGAATGATAACAATATTTTTTTTTAAACTTTCCTGCCAGTCATGAATTTATCTAGGCCGGTTTTACATAGAGTTGTGCCTGGAAAATCAACACTCTTTGGATCCTCTAGCTGCAGACCATAGGAAAGACAGACAAGATCTTTGTATAAAGCATGTTGTTGCTCAGAAAGTCCAGTCATTGATGGCAGCTAGAGGGGAGCCTTCAGAAGGCTTAGATAGAGAGTTGAGAGCAGTTTCCTCATGGGGTGAATAATCAGGATTAATGCAGGTTGCTTTTGATTTTTCTAAGGTTCCTCTGTTTTGTCAGATCATCTTGGAATCAAGCATCAGTGTTTCTGCCAGGTACTTGGATGTTGGAGCTGGCTTTAAAAGACTTTCCACCAGGTGAAATTCATTAAGCTTTATTATTTTAAGGTGGGGGATATGACGGATCTAAAGACAGCACCTACTGTAAATGCTTCTGCCATAAACTTGGTCAGATTTACAAAGCTGCCAATCCCGAGTGCTCAGCCAAACCATGCTACAGTCCTGGCCAGCTGCTAAAAGCACCCATACGCCACCACTTGGAATGACTAGCTTCTGGAAATTCTACAAGGCCATTATTTCTGCACAAATAAAGAGCTAAAAAGACTGTGAGAACTATATTGGTGGCCAGCAATGGATGCTGATGTGGTAACTGCCATTCATTCTTGTGTTACTTGTCAGAATCATGACAAAACACCTATCACACATACACCAACACTTCAGCCAGTGCCATTCCCTGATTCAGCATTCGAAAAACTGGCTATTGATATTGTGAGTCCTTTTGCAGATGCTCCTATAGACTGCAGATTTGCTATAACTTTGCATGTGTTTCTCATATAACATCAGCTACAGCAATAACATTTCTGTCTACAGTCTTCAGCAGAAAAGTTAATCCAAAGGAGTTAATATAAGACAACGGACCACAGTTTGTCTCATCAGAATTTGAAATCTTTCTGAGAGAGAGGAATATTGTGCATAGAAAATCTTCAGTGTATTGCCCACAAGCAAATGGAGAAATTGAGTGAATCAACAAAAGTCTGAAAGAAGAACTACAGAAATCAAATCTTACTTGCAAATCATGGAAAGGGTTTGCAACAGAGTTCCTACATAACTACAGAGCAAAGTGCCATGCAACACCCCAATCATCTCCAACTGAATTATTACATGGCAGACAGATACACCCTAGGTTACACGTTGCAGATATCAGACTTCCACCAAAAACTGTTCCTACAAACTTATCTACTGCTGACATTGTCAAACATCAACAAACCAAATGAAAGGCTTATACTGACAGAAAATGTGGTGCAAGAGAAGTGCACGTTCAGGTTGGATCTTTAGTCAGAGTTAAGAAACCAGGACTACTGAAACAAGGACAATATAAATTTACTACACCACTTGAAGCAACACGCTAGCAAACACTATTCACATATGAACTGTCTGATGGACGCATATGGAATGCAAGTCATCCTGCTAGATATGACTTTGGAGACGTTCCATTTGATGAAGGACATTTTTCTACTCCTGATACCAACTGCTATAGGCCTGAAGAAAGTGAACCTATAAGGCATACTGAGAGAATCAGAAAACTACCTGCATGGATCAAGGACTATGTGATGTGAAGAATGTATATGATTGCTTTAAGATACATACTGTTTAAGTGTTACTGTTTATTACATTTGTCCAAATGCTTTCTTACTATAGGGGGAATATGTGGTGTTTAGACAAATGGCCTGCCAGTGTCACTGTGCACATTACTTGTACTATGCAGATACACAGTACTTTCTGTACAGCTTGAGAGTGATAAAGTGTAAAGTTACTGCTGCAGTGTAATGGCTGCATTAATCTGCTAATAAAGCACTGTTATACCCTGCTCATCCTGGGCTACTAAAACACAACAGTGCCCTTGAGAAATTCCATAACTGTGTATCTGGGGAGATTGTTCCAACTTCTTTTTTTTGGGGGGGGGGCTTGTGCAGCTGGTAAGGAGGATGGATTGTGGGACACCCCAATATCCCCCTTTTTATAATCTGCTCTCTAAACTCTACCAGCCAGCCTGCTTGTTTTTTCTTATTAAATAATCTGCACACTCCACTGCCTTAAAATCTCAGCTCCAGCTCCTGGGAAATAACTTTTCTGTCTTGTTGAACTTCATCTCACAACCATCGTCCACTGTTTTTAAAAAATTCAGCTTTAATTTCTGGGAAATAACTTTTTTTTTTTGTTGTACTACAACTCACAAACATCCTCTTTTTTTTGAAATTTCAAGCATATACCAAGGAACAGTCATTTGAATTTTCTCCACAGAAAAAGTGATTGCCCACCTGGATTGTATCTATTATTGATTTTAGAACTATTTCTTATTTATTTACTGTGTTTTCTGGCCGGCCAGTGTTTTAGTTATTATATAATTAATTGTACTTTTAATATATTGGTTTTGCAGTCGACCTTCTACTGATTTTTTGTACTTTGATAAGTTTGCTATTTAAACCTCGGCCGGTGCAGTTTTCTGCTAATAGGAGCTCCAGCCCAGGGTTTCAGGTAAGTCATTACAATCGCTTAGGGGTGCCTAACACCCCCAATTAAGTCTCGATTTTCCTTCTACTTTAAATGGAGACACAAAGGCACAAATTCACTAAAGCGCGAAGCGTCTAATGCTAGCGCTAATTTGCCAGTATGACGTCATTTCGTAACTTCAGAAATTCACTAACACCGGCTCTGGCGAATTTTCGCTAGTGAAGTAGATAGACTTGCGCAACTTCACCTGGTGTAAGGGTGCGAACGTGTTTTACCATTGGAGGGTGATAGTCTGAAAAAGATCGATTTTTTTGGGGTGGGGTTACCTTCCTTCCCCCCTACATTTCCTAACATATGGCAACACAACTATATAGGCACATGTAGGGCTATAGGACAACTTTATTTAATTTATTAAAGGTTTCCTGGGCTTGTGTAGTGAATGTAGTGGCTGTAACATATACTTCTGTTATATGTTCCCGCCGTATGCAAATTAGGCTTCGCTAGCGTAACTGCACTCTGCCTAGCGAAGTAACACTAGTGCAACTACGCTACCGTTTGCCGACCTGAGCGTAAATTCATACTTTAGTGAATTTGCATAGCGCTGGCAAAAATTTGCCTGGCGAAGTGCGGCGAACGCTAGCGAAGCCAACGTTGGCGAATTTTCGGATCTTAGTGAATTTGCCCCAAAGCATCATTTATAGGTATTTTGATTCTTTACAGGTCTCAGGCTTGCTAGTGATTGCTCTTTGAAATTATATAAATAACTGAAATAATCGCATTGGCAATATCAGGTTTGCAGTAATATCTGTCTGCCATAAAATAACAATGTACATTGTAAAGTGCTTAAACACGAATAGACCATGCCTGATTGTTATTTTTAATAAACATAATGAAGAACTAATGTTAAAAAATTTGTTGTGGTCACTGGTAGAAACAGATACAATCCCCATTATTCGTTACACACATAATGGCTCTCATTTACATACTTCTGGCAAGGCAAATTGGTTTGCACATGGAATATATTTGACTTGCGTATGGTTATATATATATATATAAAGGTGGATAAGCGTGTGCAAACAGAATTGCAAAGTTTATTAAATATGGCAAAATCGTAAATTGTAAATGTTTATGCACACATTCTGCATTTGAAGGACACCACTACTTTGGTGGCGGAGAAAATATTTGCAAAACAGTTTTGCAAATTGAGATTTTAATTTACTGTTAATTTTTTTTTTCATGCACAGAGATGGGCACAGCAGTGTAGTATTTTAGCGTTCAGGAAAAAGTAGGGGCAATACAACATTTGCGAATAAATATACACTGAGCAAACTTTATTCATTTTTCCCACTGAAACATTAAATATTGTGGTAACTCATTTGGTGTACATACTGTAGCATTGAACTACTGTAGCTTCATCTATATCAACTGGATATTTTTATTAGCTTCTTTTTCTTGGAAAATCCTGGGCTGCATATTGATTCTTAAATTTGTCTCAATACTCTGAATTCAACAGTAAATTGTTCACATATGTGGAATGCCTTTCCTGTTTGCTACATATTCAGCATATTTTATTTTTCTAGGGTATTCATCTTTAAGTCAAAGTTCAGTTACTGTCATTTTAATCTATTATTACATTTTATTTTGTAATGACCAGATTAAGTTTGAAGTAGGTGATTATTGATATATCCATTATCCTTCCCCCAATACATTGCTGAAATCTATTGTTGAAATACCACATTCCAAAAACTTACCTCTGTAAATAACATTGCACATGTTTGGTGGTTTGGCTCTCTGTACAAACTCAGGAAAAAAAGAGAATTCAAAACACATTTTTTTTTTTTAAATAATCAGATCTCTACAACTCTATTGTGCACCATTGTTGGTGCTTTATAAATATGTTTTTGAAACTTTGCATAATTTGTTGTTTCTAAGTAGTCATGCTATAAATCTACAATATGAGTTGTCTAGTGTGATTGTCTAGTGTGATCACTTTGCTATCAAACTGTGATGCAAACGTTCATTTTGCAAGAGAGCAAGTAACATTCAATATAACATAAATATTTATAACATGAAGGGCCTTGAAGAATATGATTCAGACAGAAGGCCATATATTTTTCACCCATGTCAATAAACTGAAAACGTTAAGCCGGTTCTTATAGAATCGTAATAAACTTGGTTTTGTTTTATTGTGTATTGTGCATTAACAAAAACCTGTTGCTTAAATGCAGACAATGGGGGCACAGAAAGGCTAACATCTCTATCTGAATGCAGGTGCCTAGCTGTAATAAAAGTTTTCTGGCAATGTTTTTGCATAAAAGCTATCAATCTCTGCAGTTTCACCATCTGTTAATAGGTGTACTTGTCAGTTAGCACCAACCCTGCAGATAAACATTAATCTAATCTATCTCGTGGGAAACAAATAGCACCGAACATTAGGCACATGCTCAAAAGGAATCTAACTGCAGGCTTTATTTTTTTTCTCATTGCTTGCTAATGCGTACCAACCTCATGAATAATCCGATGTTGGCAAAATCACTGCAGTTTTTCAAGGAAATTTGGGAAACTAAATCATCATAGAAGCAAATAAAGTTTAAACCTTGGAAACGGAGCTGGATTTAAGAAGGTATAGTGTATAATAATTTTCAATAAATTGCTTGATAAGGAGGGAATTTTATTTGTCATTTATAGTGTAGTAAAGTTGAGTGACTATTTCTCTGTCTTTTTTTGGACATGAAATATTTCAATTTTTAATTTTTAAAAATTATTTTTGATTCATTTAGATTTGTGTTAGAACATATTTGTAACAGTATGATCTGTCATGCAGCCCCCATACACCCAATCATATAATGCTCTAAATGTACTCTTTCTTCCATAGCCATCTTTCATATCAACGTATTCACTCCTTAATATGTATTTTTGCCTTTTGGAAAATATCTGGCTAAGTGTGCATGCACTTTTTACTGTATGGTAAATAACAAAGGTCTCAAGTAATCTTTACCTATTAAGTACAACATAATAGGTCATTCTACCCCTTTATCATAAAGCAACAGTTAACAAGAGCCAGTCACAGGTCTGTTATCATATATCTTTACATATCTTCACAAACTACTATAGTTTATGTATTGGTGCATACAACTGAGCTACAAACAAACTATCACATAGAACGACCCAAAAACCCAAACCTAATTCAATTTGAATTTGATCAAACTTGATTAGAGTTTTTTCTCTGCAGGAAGGCTGCAAACCTCTCCTAACTGATCTCTGTACCTCTACCATTGACTTAAACAGTAATTCAGCAAGTTTTAGATGGCCAATAATCCAATTCGAATTCTTAAAGGGCCAGAGTATGATAAATCTTGAAAATCGAATTTGAATTTTTAAAAAGACTCGAATAGAGTTTAAATAACTCCCTAGTTGAATCTGACAGTTTTGACCATAAAATATTGAAAATGAAAATGTTTTATTTGACCCTTACTAAATCAATCCCTTAGTAAACGATGCCCAAGAGCACTGAAACAGAACCTGAGTTCACGTAATACTTAGGGGCAGATTTATCAAGTTCACATGAAGGATTCAAAATTCGATCGCATTTTCAAAAAGTTTTCAATTCTCAAATGTTTTTGAAGACCACTTCGACCAGTGAATTTTGAAAATTCGATTGAATCGAATGATTCGAATAATTCGAATAAAAATCTATTTGAATATTCGACAGTCGAATAACTTCCCCTTTAAATTTTTTTTGACTGCCTAGTTCGCCAGTTTCAACCTACCAAATTGGCTTTCATTATTTTAGATCAAATAAAAACATTTAATTGAATTCGATATTCAAATTCGAAGGATTTTCATTCCCACACTATTCCCATAGTCAAATTCAAGGGTTTTTGACCCTCAAATTCGACCCTTAGTAAATCTGCCCCTTTGAACTATACCTCTAAACCTTCTACTGTGTATCAGACAGTGGGAGTCAGAGAAAGTGTGAGATAGTGTGCATTTTTTTTTTAAAAAGGTGCTAATACATTGGAACATTTCTGTCTTTATAATTAAAAGGTATTTCATTCACTAAAAGAGAAGGGTATGCCACTTGCAGAGTGAAACGTCTCTCCTTTAAGTGGCAGATTGTAAGCTAACTGTGATGTGCTGAGGTGTTCGACTGTGAAAGGTACTGGAGCTTGTCTGGCATTTTCTTTCCTGCTTGTTTTGGAAAAGTGAATGTCACAAATAAACATAATGAATTCTTAGGAGGTCTCCTGTCTTTCAGTAATAGTTGGCAGACTATATTTCAATGTGGAAAGGCTCACAAACCTATACAGCATAAAATTATGAAAGAGAGAAATGTAACACTCTGAGTACCAGACATATTTTTATTCATCTAAAGTGCAATCTTCCTTAAAACTCCGATACAAATGTGTATTTATAAATATGTAGCCAAACCATTTTATTTTTCATTTGCCGACAGAAAGTCTTGTGCACATCAGTTACTGCTGTGATGTCATAGAAAGCTTTGCTTTCTATCCTTAACTAGAAATCTGGACTCAAACTGCCTGTCCATTATCCCTATAAATACACAGGGAATAGTTGATGAGTTGGCAGCTACTGATTTGTTGCACCCCGATGCAGACCTGGTCTGGGATTCAAAATAGGCACTGGCATTCCATATACACAGAGGCCCAACAGCCCCCCACCAGCCCACTTAATAGTCATTTTCTATGGCATCTTACAGCAGCCCCTCTAGCATTTGCCAGAACCCACAGATTGCTAGTCCGGGCCTGCCAGATGGCTGAAAAGGATTGCAATGTGAATAGCTGATTTGAGGGAGTTCTTCCAGATGGTAATATGCCATTTGTCTGAAATGGTATTAGCCAATTATTTCATGTAAAGAAGAAAAGTTCTTTTAGAAAAGCAGAGGTAGAAGTCTGTCCAGTGAGATGACGTACACTATAAATCAGCATCCTTGCAGATATAGAGGTAGACTGAAATGTGAACTATGGAATCTTGAAGGATTCCAAGCAATATGAATGTTTAACACTTTACTGATGGTCAAGGAACCTTCTCTATAAGGAAAGTATTTAATTCATACACACATTGATTGATGCATATAGATAAATCAGTTTGTCACAACACGCTTGACTGCTTTGAGTAGACAAATGTATTGCTTTACTATGGGTTTTAGAGTTCATTATAAAAGAACAAGATCTACGTTAGATTTAACACAATGCTGTCTATGGGCAGTTTCAGAATAGCAGTAACATGGAAAATGATTTGTGATTTAACTCTTTTAGTTTCAATGTATAAGGGTCTCACTCAGGAGAAGGGGAATAATACCATTATTTTAAAAAGAGGTTCAAAATTGTTAATATAAAATATACATTTTTTTTTTCTCTTGGGGCAATGTTATATAGAGAGATTTTGAGATGTTAACCATCCATAGTTTCTCAGGTCAGCGTTGGACAAAATGATGGCTATTGCCCCTTCACAGACTTTAATGGGAATTGCCTGAACCCTGCTGATGTTTTATTGGCTCTATCACCAATAAAGCCAATGACCAAAGCACAATTCTCCTGGTTCATCATCAGCCCACAGAAATGGATCTCACATGCAGAAAAATACCTGCACCGATTCAAGTGTTAGTAATTTGATTGATACTAAACATACTGTTCCTTTTCCATGTTACATACCCTAGTGTACCCCAGTGTCACATGTATTTTATGAATATTATTTAATACTTATGGAATCCTCTACATTTGTTTGCTTCAATTGACAATGATGAAGCTTTTCGTCTACCAACTACAAAAATGTGTTGGCAGTGTCCTGTTGCTTAAGAGCATTTCTTTTAAAAACTTTATAATTGACTTGAATTGGTATTTATGAGATGGTTTAAACATAAAACTTAAGTTTTGGGGATTGCATCTATATATCCTTATTGGGCTGATTTTGTTTTCATTAAATTGTCAGGGCAGTCATGAAGTATATGAGATTAGAAAAGTCCAGTGCAGTATTAGTAACAGTTGTACAGTACAGTACAGTAGTTGCAGTTTTTGCTCAAGATTTCAGTCATAGCTGGACTACTAGGTATGTGTATCTGTTGAATAAGGTGATCATATGATAAATTAGGTAATCTGGAGGATATTTTTTTATTCTCTAGATTTTATTGGAATAGATTATATGGGGCATATAGGGTACACTTCTACAAACCACTGTGGTATTGTTAGGAAATCTATTTAAGAAACATTGTCTGCTTGATAAAAAGATGATTTTTCCAATCATTAAATAACTAATGTTAAATAGGGAATTGGGACTTTCTTTTGTATTAAATTGTAGTAACATCAGAACTTAGACAAACACTCTTGCTTGCAAACTGCAAAGTAAAATTTCTCATTAATACAGGTATGGGATAGGTTATCCGGATACCTGTTATTTAGAAAACTCCAAATTACAGAAAGCCAATCTCCCATAAATGTTAGAAATTATTTGCTACTCTATGTAATAATAAAATTACTTGAAATGTAAATTTATTTAAGGATCATTATAGCTCCCATAGACTTCTATAGCACCTCAATTACTTTCACTTGGCAACGTTTTGCCTTAGAGATTTTTATGGTTTTTACACTTAGAGGCATATTTACCCAGGGTCAAATTTTTGTAGACTTTTTGTACCACTAATATGATGTAATAGAACTTTAATATTACAATTTTATGAAGCATTTTCTTCAATTTAGACCCAGTTTGTGCCAGCCTTTTCTCTACATAATCATATTATTACTCCCCTTGGCTGAAGGTCTGGGGCATGTGCACTTGGACAGTATTGTTTTCTTGTGGTGAGTGTATTTCTACAGGTCAAGTTTATTTGTCCTTTGTGTATACAAATATATTTTGTCACTCTACTCATGATTGACTCTAAATCAAATTTCCAAAAATTTATAGTGGAATATAAAGTTTGTCAAATGGTACAGTATAATACACTTTACCACAGAATGTCTTCTGGCAAAGACTAATAGATAGATCAGAAGAACAAATATAAAGAGATGGACGATATTCCTTAAAATGGTTAGTAGCTTCTAACCATTTTAAGCTTGATGGTACTTGATGGACCTGAAGCTTGATGGTACGGTACAGAACACTTTTTTCCTTTAACATTACCCATATTGTGCCACTAAATAACAGTGTATATCTTCAATCCCCAAACTTGTGCTGTTTGCTTAATTTACTTATTAATCATAGGAGCAAGGCTGGGACTTATTCCAGATATATGCTTTTAAACCTACTTCTCTCTCCACGTCTCCCTCTCTCTTTCTCTCGTCTACTACAGCCAAAGATCTTGCTGAATAAATATGATAATGCTAGTCTTCTCTCCTCTATCATATCTGTAGTATCCATTTATGTCTCTACTACATCTTTTTGGATGCCACTCACTTCCAAAAAACTTTACACCAAACTGATTGAATTCCTATCATGGCAGTCAATGTAAACAACACTATCTGTAATTCTAGTACATAGGTTCAATATCATAGTTCAATATCATATTTAATTCGACACTCTACTTTATTCCTAACATCCAAAATCTTGCCATCTGTATCTTAAAAATGTAGCAAAAATGTGCCTTATTCTTAATCAGGAAACTAGTCTACTCATTCATTATCTCCTGACATCATTTCCATACCAACCCACTGCACGACTAGGCTACCTCACGAGTCACCTCTACTTTACCTCTCTGCAAATTCCTTCCTTTCTCCAATGACTTTTGACTTTCCTCCTTGCTATGGCCCTTCTCACTAAAGCAGGTTGCATTAAATCAGGTTTCTACCAGTGGAATTATATCACCATACAACATCAGGCATTCCCCTACCCTGTAGAGTTACTGCTACATCCCAATACCTTGTCTCATTAATCCCCACCCCTTTAATTAATAAGCTCTTTCTGGCACGGCTTTCATTACCTACTGTATTTGTTTGAGTGCATGTCCATTCTTTTGTACAATTATGTACAGTACTGCAGAAAATTAGATTACTTTTCTAATTAAATTTATCAGGCATTATAACAATAGAGCAAAAGTCACAATCCTATATAGCAATTCCAAAAATATCTACCAGGTTCAGGAATTGTTTTAATCAGTTAAAATAATTTTTACATAATTATAAATATATAGCAACTGATAAAAAATGAATCCCTAAAGTTAATGAAGTTTCATTTTCGTAAAGCAACAGATTGTTAGTTTGACATGCCTTTCTTTCTAAATAGATTTGTCTCTATGGTAATCATAATTATGGAAGGCTTTACGATGGTCTCACAAAATAATGATGGCTTTTATTTTGGGTGAAAAAAGACACTTGACCGTTAAGCCCAATTTTTCAGTGTACAGTAACGCTTTTACTATGTAGATTTGAAGGACAAAGCTGCCTGGCAGGAGATTAGATGTGGATTTAGTGATGTAGTGGGGGGCGGAGTTTTAATGGGAGTCCCACCCTCCCTCCCTTGTATTAAACCTTTGCGCTAGTTGTCACAATTGTGGCCTGGGTGAGTGGGGCACAGGTTAAGTTGATGTGGAATGGTGAATATTGGGCTGACTTAGCAAGATTCGATGAGAGATGATAGCCCATTGTCACAGGCGGGTGGAGGGTTCCTGGCAATGGGGAGAGTTAATTGAGAAGTTGGTGTTTTTTACCAAGTTGGTTAATGGAATTTGGTTGGTGGTGTTCCTTTCATTGGTCTCTGGGAGCGTTGGTCTCTGGGAGGGTATGTTGTATTGGTGGTAGCATGCAATCCAGCATACCCATCATGCTGGAAGGCACAAGTGGCTGGTGGCTAGTACAATTGCAGGCATCTAATTGGGTCCATTGCCAGGGGCCTTGCAGAGGATTATAAATTAATGGTACATCACTTTTTATATTTTTACATATTTGTATGTTTACAATGTTGTTAATCTAAATCGTTTTTGCTATGTGTTCTTTATTGTTAAATTATGTAGTGCAATAAAGCTTTAGCCAAAAAGATTCCAACAAAAATAAATGGATGGTGAGTGAGTTGGTTATTTCTAGGCCAATTAGGGAAAAAACAATAAGGAATGTGGCATCAAGGAACAAGCACTAAACAGTGTAGTCTAGCAGGCATGGCATATTAGAGACCCCTGGTGGTCTAACCGGGGTAATACAAAAAACAAATAGAGTTGCTCTGACGCCATGCTATATATAAAAATATTAATTTATTAGTACATGAAAAGACACATTACCCCACAAGCCTGACGCGTTTCGTGCTTCTCAGCACTTAATCATAGGCCATTATGAGACAGGGATAGACCCCCTCCTTAAATACGGTTATCAATAAACCCTCCCACAGATTAAAAACTATTTCAGCTGGCCCAGGCCCCAATTATTGGGTAAAGCCTGCCCACTCTGAGTTCCAACACATTTTATGTAAACATTCTAAACATGTTGTACTTAGGGGTATGTGAGTCATGTTTGAATACAAATTACTACAGTAAATATATAATGTTATGCAATCACTTCAAACATAACAAGTTACATCAAATATATAATTCAATCCTAATGGTAAGCGTGTCTGTAAGTAAAAGATCCAATATACTTCCCTTTTGTGTAATAGGTTGAGGAGATCGCCCCCTCTTGGTCCTATTTTAATTTTCTCAATTGCCTGTACTGAAAAATATTTAAAATCGCTATTACTGCATTCTTTAAAGTGTCTGGTGACATTCGTTTTGGTAATAAATTTCGGATTTTTTATTTGTCCTATATGTTCCCTAATTCTTTCTTTAAGGGACCGCTTTGTGCACCCAACATAAAGGGACTGCATGTTGCTTTGTGAAGTTCACCTGCTGGGTGCCTGAGCTACGGAGAATCGCGTGGCTACATGAATGTGTAACAGCTCCTCATGGCAGCGGCCATTCCACTCTGGTCACGTGGTCTTCAGTACAAAAACATCGCACAAGGCACTAGTCGGCTTGCCGAGGAAGCATTGTTGAATTCGAGTATCAAGTTTAAAAGATCAAAAAGCTTTATTTTCAAAAACGTAGTTAAAATAACATCACGATAAATTCAATTGTAGAAAAGAGGGCAGGGGAGAGCACGGCTTAACGCGTTTTGTGACTAATCTTGTCACTTCATCAGAAGCCAAAAGCGCCCTCCACTGTCCAACCTCAGATATAGCCCACTCAATCAGGGATAATTAAAACTGGAATATTTAGGTTAAAGGCCAAGTTGAAAATATCTAAAAGAAAGAATAGTCACTGAAATTTGTATCTATATCTGATAATTGTTATCAATAGTATATATGTACTAATGTGTTGCTATATATAGGTAGAACAGTTCAGAACAGCTTGAGGATTATGTATAGCAATAAATATATTATTACAGATATATGTAAATAGAATAAATTATTTAAATCATATAAATCATGTAAATTATCCAAATTATTTAAATTTATTACATTAAATCAAGTATCAACCTATCTAGAATTAATCCAAAAATATAATATATATAAAAGATAGGCGATATAATATATATGAATGCCAAGAGAGAAATGCCAATTAATTTATGAAGTAAAAATATCAAAATATCAATATATATAAATGGTCTGAAATGTGTCGAAAATATAATCAATCTACAAACATGTTGATTTCCCATTCCCTATTGAGGCCGCCAGGGGATACTGTGCCCAAGGTGTAAATCCAAAAGGCCTCTCTCTTTAGAAGGGATTTGTCCAAATCTCCTTTTCTTATACCTAAATTGATAGTATCAATGACCTGAAAGGTAAAACAGAGACTGCCTCCATGTTTCTCTATAAGATGTTTTGCAAGTGCTGAACTAGGGTCCCCATTCTTAGTACATCGTACATGTTCTGATATGCGCTTCCGTACAGGTCTGATAGTTTTTCCAACATATTGCATGCCACATCCACAAGTTATAAGGTAAACTACATTTTTGGTGCTACAGTTGGCATAAAACAAAATTTTGTATTTACGTGAACTATTTGTGGAATCGAAGCACTTAGATGGTTTCATAAATTTACAGGCATGGCACCGGGAAACTCCACACTTATAGCACCCTTTAACCGTAAGCCAATGAGATTTGGCTAGAGGTTTAATCTCTGAGAAGAGACTTGGAGATAACTGAGATCCCAAGCTTCTACCTCTTCTGAAAGTAAAACCTGGATGTGCCAGGGTGCTTTTGGCTTTTGATGAAGTGACAAGATTAGTCACGAAACGCGTTAAGCCGTGCTCTCCCCTGCCCTCTTTTCTACAATTGAATTTATCGTGATGTTATTTTAACTACGTTTTTGAAAATAAAGCTTTTTGATCTTTTAAACTTGATACTCGAATTCAACAATGCTTCCTCGGCAATCCAACTAGTGCCTTGTGCGATGTTTTTATGTTGCTTTGTGAAGAGCTTTTTGGCTCCTTTTAGCCCATTTTAACATAATCAAGTTGGTTTCTCTACTATCTATATTCACACCCGCTGTAGGGCCAGTTAACACTTGGTTAAAACTGTTCTTCCTGTGGATTTAACAATTTAAAATAAAGCACTCCATAGAACAGAATGCTGCTCAACTGCTCAAGCATTCAACCACACTCTGGCAAACTGACAGGTATCAGGTTTAATAACTGTTGCAAAATTCCTACATGCTATAGCTTGTTTAGGTTAATTTGGTGATACATGCACATTTATTTTCATATGGTGCCACAAATTCTTAGAGAAAATGTGATCAATACTTTGTCTAATATGAAATTAATTGCAGCGGTATTACATAGAAGAAATGTTGTTCAAGCTTAATTTTTAGCAGTCTAAAACAGCTTGGTATTGGCCAACTGCATCAAGACCTCTGTATAACACTAGCTTGTGTGGAAGGATGGAGCACAAGTCTTTCAAAAGAACCTCAAAAGCTATATCTGAAGTCTGCCAAAATGCATGAGCCCACCTGGCACGCTGAATTTTTTTTTTTAATATAACCCAGGAGCAATATACAGTATTTGGTGCAACTTTGCCACTACTTACAGCTTTAAATTTATGCCTACAGTAAAATATAGTGGTAGAATCATGCTGCTTTTTTTCCAGTTAAAAGAGTTAGGCTTTTGTCCTTTGATTGATTCTGTGAATAATGTCCCCTGTTAATGTCTTGTTTGTATTTGTTAAAAATTGCCTATGTTCGACAGCACTGTATTCATTAGGGTTGGCAGGGAAGGTACAGTACATATGTGTCCACCTTCCCATCTCCTACCAGTCCCTTAATTTGCATGTTGTTTAGGAACTATGGACGTGCATGTCATTTAAGGCTAGACTGCACCTACTGCACCTACTGATGCTGTGCTATGCCCCCTTTGCCATATCGAATGGGGAGGGCAGCCAGACCTCACAAAGTAGTGTTCTCTACAGAAACACTAAGGGGCATGCTCTTACACGTCTGTTTTAGTCATAGTTTTGTAAATTACCCCTCAGTTTTTTCTCCTTATAAGAAAATATAGGTAAAATGTAGGGATGCACCGAATCCAGGATTCGGTTCAGTATTCGGTTAGGATTCAACCATTTTCAGCAGGATTCAGCCGAATCCTTGTGCCTGTCCGAACCGATTCCGAATCCTTAAAATCACGTGACTTTTTGTCACAAAACAAGGAAGTAAAAAAAGCACGGCTGGCTTTTACCCTTCCTCTCACTAATTTGCCTATGCAAATAAGGGTTCGGATTCTTTTTGGTATTCGGCCAAATCTTTCACAATGGATTCAGGGATTCGGCTGAATTCAAAATAGTGGATTCAGTGCATCCCTAGTAAAATGTATTATGATCCTTTTGTAACTTCTGTTTTTTGTTAAAATTGAAAGTAAGTCATGTTTTATACTAGTGATGAGTGAATCTGTCCCGTTTGCCTTGCTGACAAATTCACAAAACTGTGAAAAGTTCACAAAATATACTAAAGTCAAAACTGTAAAATCTTCTTATGTGGGCAACTTTTTTTCTCACTCCAAATACACTAGTCTTGCACCAATTTTTGCTGCAGCGTCATGAAAAAAATTTGAAATGGGCAAAATGCCGAATTCAAAAAAATCTCATCACTAGTGCTAACGATGTAAAGTGAGCTTCCTTTTAACTTTATTACAAACCCATTGTAAAGTAATAAAACCTGAATTAATGCAGAGCAGACACTCAAAGAGAAGTCTTCTCAAAAGACATGTAAAATTCAAAAGGTTTATTGGGTACACATGGAGGTCACCTTACACATTTCATGTTTCACAAACACTTGACCATAAGAGTCATAACCAACCAGCAGCTGTATATGGGCTCACATTATTATTGCTACCTGTCTTATAAATGTCTCCAAATCCTTCACAAAGAATGTCTTCCTTTGGTTGCCAAACATTTCATTGAACCGTAGTTTCTGTAGGGAAAATAATATAAACCAAAGGTGGTATTTTGAATTGCTTATGCCATCTCTAGCAGCACTTCTGAGAGAAAGCAGTTACAGGGAATTTCCCTTAGCTGTAGATTAGTATGTGAGAATATGTATTAAAGCAAGTACAAATTTAATCACTGTTTTGATTGTACAAATTCTCTCTCTGACTGATTGCCAGGATTTCATTTTTCTTTTCATTAGACTTGATTGAATATACCCTAGAGATTTCTTGAATGTGGACTTGCTCAGCAGCTGCCAGGATACAGTAGCATCTACAATGTAAGCTAAAGCAAACAAGGACTCATTGTCATCCTCTATCAGTCAGGTTCTTTCTATTTTTTTCTCTCTCTCCTTTATTGCAACTGTTTTCCTTTTATGATTGAGATTTAGATTTAGAATTTGACAAAGTATAATTCAGGAGAAAACTAATGTTTTCTAATTACATTTTTATATTTGTTTTTGGACTAGGCTTTAATTCCAGTATCTGTGAAGAAGATGAATAGCACAGTACTCCATTATTATAGATGTGCATTTGATGCAACTGCACCATGCAATTACACAAACCTCTACACTTGTGATCCTAAACTTGAAATTTATATGAATAGAAACCTTATCTGAGCTGTTGGATAACTCTCCAGCCAGACATCAGCATGACACATCAAATGATACTTTTCCTTATTGCCGTTACCAGTATGTTAAGTACTAAAACTGCTTTAAAGCAATTATTTGTATACTTTCTTATTAATATCTGTTGTAAACCCTTTTTGTCCACCCCTGTGCCATAGGATACACACTATAAACTTCTTACCGTGCACAGGTCCTGAATCAACTTTGCTAAATGAAAGGCAGACTGAGAATTACTCTCCATGGCAGTGCCTCCACCTAGTGGGATCAGGAGGTACACCTACGCGTGGCCCTACTAGCTACAAATTATTAACTGCAGCATTGCAGTAACAAACAAAACTTTATTTAAGAAAGAAAATGCAAAATAGAGTCACAAAGCAATATAAATCCTGCCCTGGGGTACTCATGTGATCTACCCACTCCAAGCACAGTTTCTACAAAGGACACAGTTCCACAAACCACTTTTGGGGGACACACAGCCACAATCTCAAGAGCTCTTTACCCCAGGTAGTGCTACCTTCCCCCTATACCTCTAGTTTGGATAGCGGCATCAGCTCCTACTTAGCAGGTTATCGAGCACATCCTGCTCACATACAGGAAACACATGCTAAGATCTTTCCAATACATTTACCTCAGGCAAATCACTCACTGAGGGCTCACACAGAGCTGGTACTGGCAATACCCTTCCTTAGGCCAAAACCCCCAATGGCTCACACAGAACTGATACAGGCATCCAGATCTCTCAGACAAATCTTCAGGTGGACTTCAACACCCTTCCTGAGTATAAGTACTCCCAAGCCTCTTTACTTGGAATCCATCTCCAGGCATCCCTCTCTGGGCAATCTTTCTCATGATTATTGGAGTCCTGTTATCCCCGAGCATCAAGGACATCACAACCCATGTGGTTCTACTCTATAGCAGGGGGCTGGTAGTACAGTGTATTTGTGCATAAGAAAAACAAGTGCAAAAAATAAAATTAGCCCCAGAAAAGAAATTAAACCATTATTAAGAAGTCCTGCATAACTTTCTCACTTTATGAAGTTCTTTCTATTTCTATCTGTATTAATTTGTTAATGAAAAATAAAAAAGTATAGCCTCCCATGATATTTTATATGAAAAAGGAAGATATTTAAATTCATTGTACTTATAATAAAATGGAAATTCACTGTACTTCTAATAATGTTCCACTAAAATATAAAATTTTGGCATCCAAAGGCATTTCATTTAAGGCATTAACATGTCTGCACTGAAGATTGATATTCCATTTACTTTACACATTCCATTAGCAGAAAACAGTAGTAATTTTGCTAATCTTTTAGCTTCCTTTGTATATACAGTAACTAAACCTGAATTCTAGATTTCAAATCAGTTCGGATATTCACTTTCTTTTATAATATCAGTTTTAGCTATTTATATTCCTTAGTTTATATGCTGAATCATACTAGATCCATGAACTACTTCAGGTGGGGTACCTGCAAAATACCTGAAATGCTGTCAAGGTTGGGTGGCAAGACTGCTACCACTTGACAATGGGGGCTGTCTGCGAGTACCCTGACTGGGTACTCAGATCCATAGCAGGCCACATTTCCCCCACCTCCTGGTTAATATGTGCCCCTAGAGTGATGTCACTTCCACTCACCATTGACTGCACCAGTTTCTGTACTTGGTCGGGACTAAGATTTGGGCACTGTCTGTAGTTTCTGGCAGTGGGAGAGTGGGATTTATAGAGGGACAGCAGGTCCGTGTTTTGAGTCTGCCCAAATGGAACCTCACAGGACTGTGACTATTTCGGATTTGATGCCCAAAAAAGATACAATCTTCAGATTACTGAACGAAACCCAGTGCAGATCAGGAAATCTGCCATTGACTTCTACCTGAACTCGACAGGTCTGAGTTGGAGTAATTTATTATTTGGACTTTTAACCCCATTGGAGTTAAAATATGTGTTCTTTTCCTATGAAGAAATTCTGTTTTTACCTATTATAGTCTAAACAGAAAAAAATTGGGCTTTAATAAATAACCCCCTATATCTCCTATCTCTTGTCCTGACAAAGCTGATAGCTGACTCATGAAAAAAAAAAAAACCCAAAAGAGGTAAATACTTATATTACTTAATATACTTAATACCTAATATTTTTTGCAGTGCCAATAAATTATAACTAACTGAATTGAACAATCCTTACAAAAGAACAATACATTCATTCTCTATACTGTATATAGTTTGTCAAGTAAAAATACATCATTACAACACAAACGGATTTTCACAATCTTATTTGTTTGTCTGACAGACACTGCTTTTTACATTGCCTATAACAAGAAGTACGGATTTTGCCTTAACTGCCAGCTGAAAACGTAAACACAGGAGACAATAGCTTTCGTTAACTTATGGTGGCATGATGTTTTATTTAAATTCTATTTTTATTACATACAATGTGGATAGTAATAACTAAAACACTTTAATTTCTGAACATTATATACATGAAATGATCTTTTTGCATTTGGTCTTTTCACTGTTAAAACTTAAGAAAAGCCAATAGTTAAACCCTGTGCATACAACTGCCACAATCTGTTTCTCCAGCAGGTGTGAAACAGGGACAGTCTATTCTTTTATATTCCATCTGTTTTTTAGCATACACCCGGGCCACCTTGAACAACAGACAAATATGTTTGCTATTCAGCTGAACTTTATGAAGGCTCTAGAGATAAAGCAAAAGGCACTGAAATGAAATCAACTCAAGCAATGCAGCAAGAAAGCATTGGAAAATTGTACAGACGGTTATTAAAATTCATTACAAAAACAGTGCATATAAATAAAGAGCAGTATTTGCTTACTAAGAATAATTCTTGGGCTTTTTCCTCTTTATGTGCTATTCCTCTCTCAAACTGCCATGTATTAAGGAATTTTGTGACCAAAATACTATATTTTTATAATCATGAACAAAAGGAGCTATGATGTTCGTAAACACATATCCATATTTATTTATTTTTTGTCAGGGATCTGCTATAGAGCGGTGTATTAATGGTTATTACATACATTATGCATTATACATTACATGCTTGTTCCTATGCTGAACTTTCATATCTATAGAACAAGTATTCTAAACATAGTTTCACCCATGATGGTTGGCAACATCTGATATGCAGAAACAGGAAGAAGTTTTAAGCACAGCACTGGTCTTCTTAGAGTAAAAAGTCTTTATTTAGTTACACATGGCAATAGTGATGGGCGAATCTCACCCGCACGTCGCGTCGTTTCCGTCGCGTCGCTTTTGGCGTGCGTCGCGTCGAAAACAACGCGCGACTCATTTTTTTTGATGAATTTTTGCTGGTGTTTCGTGAATTTATTCGCCAGCGGCGAATCGCGGGAATTAGCCGCGAATTCGCCCCTGGCGAATAAATTCGCCCATCACTACATGGCAACAATCTGGACACAGTGACGTTTCAGGCCCCTTATGGCCTTTTCTCAAGCTTGATGGTGATGGCCATTAACTGAACCTGCACTGGCATTTTTCCATGAATTTGAGGAAAGTGGAGCTGAACCAAACAAGTCTATGCAGAACCAGGATACTAAGATATTAAGAAGAATTGTTGGCAAGGGCTAGCAACCTGGGAAAATGCAAAAAAGGACATGATTGGCTATAAATATAATAATATAATCCTCACTGCTCGGGATTAGGTACTGTATATGTGCTTAAATGGCATGACCAATTTTCACTTTTTCACAATTTTTACAGTAAGAGACCTAAAGTAGAAATTGCTCAACTTTCCCTTTCAACATTTTTACATGAAGAACAATAAAAAAACATATAAAAGGTAGACATTTTAAGGCTGATAGCGTTCCATATATTTTATCAATGATCCATTATTACATATACGTTGTGTAATGACTGTATATTTCTCATACTTATGTCAGCCAGGACCAACCTGACTGAGTCATATACTGAGTCACACAACAGCATTGTAGCAGTATTTCAATATGCTGAGACTCTTCTGTATAAACTACCTCCCCATCCCCAATTGATACCTTTGTTTGCCTTTCAGATACGGAGCAGTACATTATGCAGAGGGCTTCTCAGTGAAGTGGTGATTTGTTTTGACTTTGCTCATATGAATCAGGAAGTATAATGTTTTTTCTTTCCAGTTCAGCTTTTTGCCTAAGTGCAGGCAGTAAAAATAAACACAGAGATTTCTTAATGAAAATAATTGGCAAAATGTGTCCAGTACAAACCATGTTCACCTGAACTCTAAATAAGGGGCTATTCTGCCCATTTTACACCTTAATGCAAAAATTAGACCCCTTTAAAGCTTGAGCTAATAAATCTGATGCTAGGACAAAATACATGAGCTAATAGACACAAGTGACCCCTGGAATTAATTCTGCCAGTAATGTCAGATTGTTCCTAGCAGTTTACATTTGATGTTCCATATCCCACAATATCACTTTCATGTTTGTCTACTACAGATAATACAATTTCATATAAAATATGGAAACCTTAACAAACATAGCAAGGCAAAGTAATTATACAATAATGTTTATTAGGACATGGAACAAATCATTTTTCTTATCATGCCCACTAACTGGAACTTAACCAGATTTCACCAAATTTCTATTTCAACTACCTACCTGCTACTTAATATTATCTTAGACCTTCTTTTTTTCTTGTGTGTTTCTGCCACAAATGTAAAACTAATATACTTCTAGTTCCTAGGCTGAGAATGGAATCACTTTTGAAATAATGGCATTACAATAGCAATTATCAGGTGACAGGTCTCTTCACACGTGATCAGACATAAAAGAATACTAGAAGATTAAGGGGTATCTTTATTAATATTATTCAGGCATTGGGTTGGGGGGGGGTATAAACCCTTTTCCCCTTACAATACTGTTTTTTCAGAAAGTAAAAAAACTCCTAAGGTTGAAATGGTGAGCTTCTTACTTTTAAAAAAACAGATCATAGAAAAACTAACTTAGAGGGGAAAAAGTAGTTGTTTCCTGAGAAACTGAGTTAGTTAAAGAATTCAGGTTTTTGGCCTTGTAACCCCCAAACCAGATACCCACATAATTAATTTTCCCCTAAGTAAAGTGCTCTAGCATGAACAGCATTAAACTCTACACTACCCTGTAGAGCAGTGATCACCAACCAGTAGCTCGTGAGCAACATGTTGCTCACCAACCCCTTGGATGTTGCTCCGTATTCTACTTTTTCTTTGACGGATATTTGACGATTGGGGGCCATCTTTATACGCTGCAGCACATCGCAACGAGGGCTCCTGGAACAAGTGAGTGCTCCCATTTTCTCTTCTATTGCACATGTTGCTCCCAGGGCCTCAAAGTAGCTGCTTATTTTTAAATTCCAGGCAAGTTTTGGTTGTATAAAAATCAGGTGTACTGCCAAACATAACCTCAATGTGGGTTGACAATCCACATAGGGGCTACCAATAGCCAATCACAGCACTTATTTGGCACCCCAAGAATATTTTTCATGTTAGTGTTGCTCCCCAACTCCTTGTTGGGGATCCCTGCTGTAGAGAATACCATTATTTCCTGGACTTTTTTTCTTGCATCCTTTGAACTTATTTTCAATCAACCAGTCATGTATTAAATTAAACTTATTAAATTATTTCTATTAAAAAGAATGCCTTCAATAACTTGTTCCTCACTGGTATAAGCATTGAACTTTTTTAAGTGTATTAAAACCTCAGCCTTATATATTATATTTATATTATGGGATGTCCTTTATCCTCTTGGTATTTCGTATATTAAAAGTGTATCTGAAGCCACCCCCTTTCCTTTTTAAATTTAAAAAATATTAGCAGTAATCCATTGCATATCTGTAATAAAACTGTTCAGAAGGCTTCTGA
The DNA here is from genome assembly GCA_024363595.1 of Xenopus borealis. Classification (NCBI taxonomy): domain Eukaryota; kingdom Metazoa; phylum Chordata; class Amphibia; order Anura; family Pipidae; genus Xenopus; species Xenopus borealis. The sequence continues at coordinate 57,161,213 of CM044436.1, read as the reverse complement.
CATTTGTATTTATGATGATTTCTGTCTGTACCTAAAGAGAGAGAGGATGCTGTAGCCAAAAGGTCATGGCAGAGACGATGCTTTAAATTGTATTGTTTGTGTTGGTTTCTACAAATTTTGCAAAAACTTAAAGATTTTTGGTTTACAAGCAGAGCTTGACCAAGGTGTTTTGGCACCCTAGGAAGTGTGGCAACCTAAAGCCCCCATGGTCCAAATACACCATTTCCTGTCCATAATTTTTAAGAATACAGAACTGCTATGGGAAGGATGAAAAGAGACAAACTGCTGTACTAATGATGCATTCACACACACCACAATTATCAGATTTGATGCAATTGAGCCCCTGTTCATAGCATGTTTGAATTATAAGTAGGTGTCTTTACTGCCAATCTCTAGTTTCAGCTCTGTTTAAAAGTTTTTCATGCATACCATACACTAGTATTTAAAAGTCTGAAAACATGACTTCTACCTGCACATGTGGAACAGAGACAAGAAGTGAGAGTCTTTCATCTAAACAATTATTCTGTATGTGAACCAGTAAGAGCTGGGGGAGGGGCAATGCCGTTTATGCTTTTTTTTTAGTTTTATGTTAATTTAAGGTACACTCCCATTTATTAAACAATGCTGCAATTATTATTATTATTAGTTGTATTAATAGTATTTATTATTATTATTATTATAAATAAAAATAATAACTGCACTAAAAAATGTGTTTATTTTACACTTCCTTGCCTTCCCATGTGGTCAGTATTAGATTGGTGTAAATGTCATGTACAGTAGCAGGCAAGGAGTCAAAATTGATTTAGGGAAGAGACAGGAAACAATAGTATTGTGTTTGATGGATTAACCAAAACAATCACCACATCTCAACCCCATCAAGCTCTTGTTGGGATTCACCAATCAGAGCTACAACTTCTACAAATGGAGATTTACAGTATTTAGTAAATTTCAAGTTTAATGAATATTCAAAGAATGTTATGACACTGTTAGGGGCACATTTACTAAGGGTCGAAGTGAATTTTTGAATAAAATTTGAATTTTTAAAACTTGAATTTCAAAGTAATTTTGGGCTACTTCAACTATTGAACAGCCCAAAATTTGATTTGAATTGCAAAAATTCTAATTTCGAATTACTGTCTCTTTAAAACAAATTTGAATTTGACCATTCACCACCTTACACATGCCGAATTGCCATTGTAGCCTATGGGGGACCTCCTGGAAGCTTTCCTGAAAGTCCTGGAAAAGCAAAAAGTTTTTTTTTTTAAATTGTTCGAATTGTTCTATGTGAACGATGCAATCGAATTATTCGTATTCAATCAAAATAGGTCAATTTTTTATTGAAAATGAAACCCAAAAAAGATTTGATGGTCAAATTTCGAATTTTTTTATATTTTAAATTTGGCCAATAGTAAATCTGTACCTTAATGTTTTGACTGTGATTTATGATCCATTTAATACTACCTTGGTGAATAAAAGTATCAAAAACATGAAATCTTAGGGGGTGATTTCACACTTTTGAGTACTATAATCCCTTGTTGGGTTACAAAAATGACACTGAAAAAAGAATGTTTTCACACACATTGAACTTTTTGCTGCATAAGTTCTTCAATTACTGATTATTAATTTACTTCTACACAATGTTACTGAAGAATGAAACCGAATTTCCCTGTTTTGCACTGTCCATTCTCTCTTCTGTTTTAACAAGACACCTTACCTTTGTTGAAAGTTTTTGTTGAAATACTGCCAGTAAGCTACTAAGCAGCCCCTAAGGTTCTATAATTCACTAGGATTTCTTCAGCTGTGTAGAAATGCAGGAGAAGGAAAAGCTGATCCCATGCAATACACAATAATATGTTAGTGGGGATCACATACTCTAACAAATGAAAAGAAAAAAAAAATTATTGAATGAAGAACAAAATAAAAAGGCATGCCCTTTGTGTTTTTTACCCATAACGGGGTCTTCATCAGTGACAAAAATATTGAGTGCACTGTGCACACAGACCAGATTTTGGCACTGCATACTGTCAGATTTTCACTCCCAAATCCACTCTTTGTATGCATGCAGAGTTGCTCCCAAACCTGCTTGTGCATTTACAGCAAGGAGGCATGGGAGATATGAGATAATGTCAGGACTTACCTGTTCTTGAACCCTGGTCTACTTGATGAGCCATGTCTGTATTAAACTTTTCAACCACTGGAGGTTTTCTGAATGGATGTGGGTAAACTATCCTGATGGTCATGGGTCGCTCTCTTCCTGCTAGTCTCTTTTTCTGCCCAATCCATTTACATTGTGTTTTCAAATATTCAATTCAGGGGCTTTAATAGCCAATTGGAAGCAACTCCTCGTTGCTTGATCATTGAAGCCTCAGAGCCAGATCTGACATTATTTTGTTCCTGTGTTTCTTGTTTCTGATTTCTGTCATTGTTCCTGATTTCTGTAATTGATCCTGGTTCCCTGTTCCTTGCCTGTGTTCCTCTGCTCCATTTCTTATTGCTTGTTGGATCTCCTGGTATTGACCTAGGCCTGTCTATTGGACTCTCCTTGTCAATCTCTTGCCCAGACCCTCTGTGAGTTATAGGACTTTCCTTGTCAGCTGCCTGCCTTCGACCATTGGCCTGGTAAAGGACTTGCTGCTTTATTCTTTCGTTAAATCTTCATTCTTACATGTCAGCTGTCGTTTAAGTTCTGCTTTTTATATTACTCACATTACACAGCACAGCTTCTTACTGCAAGCCACTTACCTGTGGCTAAACCTGACATAGGCTGCTGGGATCGGCTTTTTATCCGCAGGCAAACAGCCTGGAGTGCTATTGCCTTATATGACTATGAACATGGTATATCTAATATAAGTAATTCGAAAACAACTGCAGTTTCTATGTAGTCATTGAAGATGTTTCACTACTAGTGATGGGCGAATCTCCCCCGTTTCACTTCACCGGAAAATTTGCGAATTTCCAGCGAAATGCGCGAATTAGCGAAAAAATTTGCGAAATGAGTCGTGTTTTTGACGCGCATCGTGTCGTCACGTCAAAAACGACTCGTTTTTTTGGGCGAATATTTTTGGGCGAATTTTCACTGGCGTTTCGCGAATTCGCCTCTGGTGAATAAATTCGACCATAACTATTCACTACTAATTTTAGAAGCTTCTTCAGTTCAACATTTGACAACAGTTGATATATTAGATATTGCCTAATAGTTTCTTTTATTTATAGCTATTATAGTTGATTTGGTGATGCTGGGTTTTAGTAACTCCACCTCTATAATGCAATCAGACTGGTTAGGAATATTGGTGACTGTGCAATTGATTGGCCGGTGGGGAGGAGGTACTGTAAGATAAGTGGCTTTTAACTGTCACGGTGATACTTTTATTCTCCATTTCTAGTAACTGATATCATCACTGGTACTCTCAGTTTACATCTTCATTCCCACTCCTATTTCCTTGCACATTTGCACACTGTATTAGTCAGCGCTAAAAGCTAGGTGAAATAAGAATGCAGCATAAAGATAATCTAAGTGTAGTGGGTTGTTGGTAGTTGCTGTTCCACACTCTTCCAAAAATCCACTATGGAATGCCAGATTACTTCTTATATCCACCACGTGCCTTGCTTATAAGTTGGGTACTTACAAACATTTATGGCTTTAAATTCATTTGTCAGAATATTCAGGATAAAGTAATGTAGAGCGCAAAAAAATATAGTGTAAAACCTTTTTATTATGTGTATAAAAAAGTACACATTCCACTCACATTTGAGAAGTTTTTTTACTAATCATCAAATCTCCACTTTTCATTGCCTTTAACTCTGTGAAGTAAAGTTCTTCATTTCTTCAATATTACCAGAGTGCTGCTGTCTTTTTTGGACTCCAGGGTGCTTGGAGATGACTTAACCACTGAGGCAAAAAGAAAGCAGGAAAAACTGAGTTGGAGCCAAAGGGCATTTCTGAGAACTGCAGTTACACCCTCTTTTTTATACATTTGCACACTGTCTTTGTTCTTTGAAACCAATGGATCTGTAGTAATGGTTGGCTACCCAGCAATGGGATTTGGCACCAATACACGTCAGTGGGTCACTAGGTCTATATTACGCTGACTGGGGAGATTACTGATTGTTTGCTATTCACTCCAGACGAAGATCCCCTTGAGGGATTGAAGTTGAGAAAAATTTTGGTTCTGCTTATACAAATGTCTTATTCTCTTGTATGCCATTTTTGCGGGCACCTAGGTGATTACATGGTTAAAGGTATGCACCTTTGAGTTTTGAATATATTTATATATATATATATATATATATATATGTGTGTGTGTGTGTGTGTGTATCTATCTACAGTCTTTGAAGTGTTATTGACTCTCAACAACAGAGTGGCTTTGATAAGAAATAAACTGAATGTTGATTGCATATTCACCAAATCTTTGTCTATAAAGCTAAAGATAATGAAAATGAATGTATTAAGTGTAAATGCATTTACTATATATACAATTTGATTAAAGTTTTTTAGCTTTTTACTTTTGATTTTTCAGTGAGAGAGAATAATGTGGAGCTATATATCACTGAATAAACTAATATTTCTAGGCAGCCTTTACATGTGATACTTATTGTTTGTAATAAGCCAGCTTTTCATCTTCTGGAGCTTTATGCAGATGATATTCCTGCTTATAGCCATAAGTGAACTCCTTCAGGCTGTTCTGGAAATAGAAATTCCAAACACAGGGATACAAAGTCTAGATCTCCTTGCCAATTCCACAAAATAATGTGAATAGTGACAGTTTTGGGAAATTACCATGCAAGCTAATGAGATAGCATTTGTAAATTAAATAACATTTATGAATTAAATCATAGTTAGAATGATAGTTTAATTAAATCTTGGAAAAAGTAATTTTCTTCTAGCACCTGCTATTTAAAATCACTTAAATACAGTATGTTTACTGTAATCTATATTGAGGCAAAATGAATTTATGGAAAAATGAATATGCATACAATGATTTGAATATGGAAGATGCACTGCATATTTCCTTAAAATAACTACTACTGGTTAACCTCTGCTTTGCTTAATTAAGAACTGTACATAATTGTAATAGACAGTTACTTAATTGTAAAATAGAATGTTTATATCGAATGACCTCTAATTTGTTTTTCCCCACCTGTAAATAAATCAGGTTGATTGATAATGACTGATGTTATTGCTCTATAATCATGGTCTGCTTAACTCCCTACAGTCTACACAACATTCCAAAGAAACTGCCCTAACTAGCTAATTAATGATCCACTCTCCTATCATATAAGTAATTTACTACTGTAGCACTCTGTTAATTGGCTTTTCATACCCATGTGACCCCCTCCAGTCTATAATATATGCTGCTGAAAGGCTCATACATCTTACCAACAACTTCTCTGCCAACATTGGATTTTTCAATTCTTGCCTTTCCCGATATAAGTCAAAATCCAATCACAATACTGCTCCACCCTATATGGCAACTGAAAGTACTCACTAGATCTTCTATTGATCTTTTGTCCAGCTCTCACACCCAATACCTCTTCTCATACATACACATTCAAGACTTTGTCAGGGCTGAACCCATTTTTTGGACTTCTTCACTATGCACTACTGTATATGCTTCCACCAACTGCTAAGGCCTATCTCTCACTTTGCTGACTCCTGATCTTACATCCCTACACTTTGTGCTAATATACCTCTTCTTTTTTAGTCTGTAAGGCAAGATCTATGCCTTTTGTCTCCACTCCTTAATTATCATTGATGTACATGGGTGGATTTCCATTAAAGCTTGGGCTAAGTCTGCCCAAACCTGCCTGACAATAATAATTTTTTAAAAATTGGGATAAAATGATCTCGACTTCTGCCAGCTAACTAAATTTCATCTGAATGTACAGAAAGAAGCAGCTGAAACAATTGGACAGGCCAAAAGCCAGAATCCTGTACCAGCATGTGGAAGATCCTCCTCTTGACAAATGCCTTGTGGAAGGCAGAGACCGCTATACTTCTTGTGCAGGATGGACAGTCTGATGGGACACCATGGGGAGGAGTCATCCCAAAACATCATATGTATGGCTGTAATATGCCATTGTCACATTTCCCCCATCAGAAAAGCACTTGTATATAAGTTGTGTATGAAAAAGTATACTCAACAGTTTTATAGGTACAAATGTGGCACCACACCCACATATCTGTCCCTGGATTTCACTTTTAAAATATGCCAACCCTTTGTTATCTAGATTTAGGACTACATATAATTCTGCCCCTTCTTTTTGTCATAAATTTAGTTGCCTGGTATGCAAGCTATTTGCATCTGAAGTGACAAGTCAGACATTGAGGGGGGTTATTTATTACCCACCGAATTCCAAAAATCCAAATATCTATTTTTTGCACTAGACTGAAACTGGAAACCATTTTCCTTCTTGCAAGTACATGAGGGAGGAGAAGTTTGTTAAACATCTTACTGGTCAACTGAGAAGCTCTCTGTACATTGAGTTCTTCATTATCACAGATTAAGTTGCTGCTGTGAGAAAGGAGGGATTTGCTTATAAAGATCTTTTCATCATTTAAAAAAACAAAACAAAATGATCTTGCTAACAGAGTGTGAGAGACAGTACAGGTAAAACCAAAACAATTACAAAATAATTATTTGTTAGTTCCTGATAGAACAAATATAATTTTTTAAGTAAAGCATGAGACTGTCATAATGTCATAGTTATGAGTTATTTTTTTACTGTACAGCCAGCCCTACTTTCAGCCCAAGAAATCTCCATTAAAAAATGGATTTCCTAGACCTAGCCATTGGGATTGTTTTTTACAGGGCTTTATGCTAGACTGCTCTGGCTTTTTTCACTTTGACTGACAGCATAACTGGAATAGGTTTTTGTAGCACTAATGGACTAGGAGAATATTGCAGATTTTTTATAGTGAAATTAAGCCAGATAGAGTCTTAAATTACTATTTAATGTTTTTTAAATAGATTTTGCTTGGTTGAATATAGGGTTTACACAAATAGTTTTTGGAGAAACAGGCCAAATACGGAATTTCCAAATGCTGATTTCAAGTTGAATCACACATTAAATGCAGAATTTCTGAGAAAAATAAGATATTGCATTACTAGCTTGTAAGGAGTACGTTGCCAATGTAATTTTTTTTTCTTTTACACCTTGCCGATTCAGTTGCTCTAGGTCAGAGGTCCCCAACCCCCGTAACCCACAATGAAATGTAAAAAGAGTTTGGAGAGCAACATGAGCATGAAATAAGTCTCTGGGGATAAGGGGTGCTGCGTCAATGAGCGAGTTAACAAACTTGCCTCAGGCAGCAGCGCCAAGCGGGTTACCAGGGGTAGCAAAAAGCCATTCCTGGTACAATTACTCTACCTGAATTAGTGTTGCGACCTCCCCCCATATCACTATGCTAACGAGGGGGGCTGCATTGCAGGAGCCAACTCCGGCTGCTCCTTACTCAGAAATGGCCCTGTTGGGGGTGTCAAATAAGTGCTGTAATTATCTATTGGTAGACCATATGTGGGCTGGCAGTCTGCAGGAGGATCTGTTTGGTAGTACACTTGTATTTTAAGATCCAAAGCTTGCCTCCAAAATAGGAATTTAAAAACAAGCACCAGCTTTGAGGCCATGGGAACAACATTCAAGGTGTTTGTGAGCAAAATGTTGCTCATGAGTCACTGTTCAGGGATCAGTGACCTAGATAATAGAGTGCCGTACTGTGGTCATGGACTGTAGGCGATTTTGTTTTGCCTAATATTCCTTCTACAATAACTGATGAATAAAAACCATTAAATGTAATAAAAAAATAGGGTATAGAACAAAAGGGGGGTGCCAATGTGTCAAGTTTAAAAATCCACCTCAACTCCTATAAATGATTCCACTACTGTGTAGGAAATGTGTGCTGAAACATTGGCAATAAAGCAGCATTTTGTTTGGTCAATTTACAAGTACTTGGAGTGTTGTTTGTTGATTTACAATATATATAAATATATATATAGACAAATACAAGAGGGATTGTTTGTCCATATATTGCAATATATTTAAGCTGGTCAACTTTGTCAAAGTCATCCCATATCTAGCCAGTCCTACTCTCAAATTGCATCTGATTCATTAAGAATTCTTTTACTTCTTTATACATTTTAAGTCAAATGACTTGGGGCAGGTGGTAAATTGGCTATATGTCTAGGCCGATGTCCAATTTCAAAATTAAATATAATTTATACATTTTACAAACGGGACTAAGTTTTACCTGCAACTTACTTGCTGTTTCAAAGTAAAACTCCCAAACTTGGTTGCCCTTTTATTAGACAACAGTGGGATATCCTGACTATAGTTGGGAAGGGATGGGAGATAAAACATAGAGCTGGTCACTACTCCAATATGAACTATAACTAAAAAGGGAAAGTTGTGCTCACCACTATTTTTAAAACCATTAGGCGGGGGTGCAATGAGGCTGTGACCACAAAATACATATAGACGAATACAAGAGGTTGTCTGCACTCAACCCATTATCAATATATTTATTGAGACATTTTGTGCATACAGCTACTAAAAAATTCCTTACCCTTTAAACAAAACAGGGATTGTTTGTCCATATATTGCAATATATTTAAGCTGGCCAACTACGTCAAAGTCATCCCATATCTGGCCAGTCCTACTCTCAAATTGTATCTGATTCATTAAGAATTCTTTTACTTCATTATACATTTTAAGTCACATGACTTGGGGCAGGTGGGAAATTGGCTATATGTCTAGGCTGATGTCGGATTTCAAAATTAAATATGAAAAAATCTGTTTGCTATTTTCAGAAATGGATTTCAATGCAGAATTCTGCTGGAGCAGCACTATTAACTGATGAATTTTGCAAAAAACTTTTTTCCATGACAGTATGCCTTTAAATGACCAGTCTAAGATAAATTTCAAAAATCAAATCGAATTTTAACAATTCCCTAGTAAAATTTCACTAAAAAAAACTAGCAAATTCTAATTCCAAAATTGTAATTCAAAATTCGAATTTTCAGTTCGACCCCTGATAAATCTGCCCCTTAAGTTGCTTTGATTTATTTGTTTGCTCGCTAAATGGTGGCTGATTAATGCCTGTGGTGCTGGCTGCATAATGCAAGTTTACACTTTAAGCTGCAATTCTACATGCAACTCAATGCAATGTTTTCTAAACAGTATAGAATTTTCTTAAAACTGTCATTATGTTGATGAAATTAATGTCATACATTGTTCCTAACTAGCACTGTTTGTTATTTACTTCATACATGGATCCTAACTAGCACCGTTTTGAAACTAGCAAAACACCAACATTTGTCCTGTATTTCTCCCTGCAGCATTGCTCCATGCTAGGAATTTTAGTCTACTTAATTAACTTAATGCAACAGATTCCTTTTAAAGGCATATTCCCATGGGCATAGATGAAAAGGTAATTTATCAAGTTGTTTGTTTTATCTTGAAAGAAAGAGAATAGGCTAAGACACAGTTCAGTTATAGATATACAGTATATATAATACACACACACACATACATTCACAGTATTTTACAAAATCTGCTGTTTTACAATTGACAAGATTTATAGCCCTGCATGAATCTGCTTAATTGATAACAGAGAAAAACAAATAGTTGTTGCAAGTACTAGTTATAAGAGAAGTTTTACTGAAGTTTTAGCTACAACAGATATTTCACATGGAAACATTGACAGCCCTTTTTTTAAGAGGACTGAAGAATATAACCCTGATTTGTGATTTAAAAACAAAGTCTCTCTAATGTGAAAAGCTCTGCACATTAAAAAGCCATTAATCACTGCTCTGTATTTTGTTCCTCTGCATGTTAATTTCAAGTTAAACGCCCCTATTGAACTCCATTTTAGAATGGCTTGATCTACAGAAAAGAACTATTCCCACTAAAAACTACATTTCACAAGGCATCTCCTGGGAATAAGTTATCTTTTTAATGAAATTCAATATGAATCTGAAATTGCATCTTTACAAGCCATGTTATAAAAAAGATATAGGAAATAATGATGTTTCCAGCATTTCAATCATCTGTTTTATCATACAGTATGTCAGTTTTATGATCACATGTATGGGGGATTATTCATTGTTTCAGCTTCAGTTGGAGATGGCACTAAATAATTTATACAAAGAGAACATTCTGCCCCATACTACTGTGTTCTAAATTCCAGCAATAAGTTCAGGTGCTTGTGTTACTTATTTGTATGGTTACAGGATGAATGCAAGGGTTGCTGATTTTTCAAGTAAACTTTTTCCACTCCTCCTGAAAGGGGGAGCAATTAGAAACAAAACTCCAACTCCGGTAATCCCTGGAAGAGACACAAAGACCTGTGTCCTCCACTAATTTATGGTTTATCAACCAACCACAATGAATAAAGATCAGCACTGATTCAGCAGTCACTTCCAGCCAGGGCTCCAGCATGGAAGCACCAACATGAGTGTGAGCAGTGTAAAATTTATAAACCCTTCACCTTTGTATAAAATGATCCCATTGTTACGTCTGTAACCAAAGTGGGATGGGTTCACTCTATATACAAGCCAAAAACCAAAAGCCATTTGGTTTATGGGCTTAATCATAGTAAAACTTAGTAAATACAATGTAATAATTTAGCAAGTCTAATCTTGTGCTATGCTAATAGTAAATAATAAAATAAGGATTGTTACACAGACCACAAGTTATTACACAAGAATTAGCAAATAGAATAAACACAAAGAGGCAAATGAGTCTTCTGTGGAATCAGAAAAAGAGTGCAATTGTCAGCAATGCTGATACACTGAAAAGACTAAAACATCCAAAGAAAAGGAGATAAAGCTGTGCAAAACAGAAATCAGAGATCCCTTACCAAATGCGGGTGATGATAGTTTTGAAAGTTTGGCATAGAAGTGACAATGGATGTGTCAAGGCTCAAGAATGCATTGCAAACAGGTTTGCAGATGGCATTAAGGGGAAAACAGGAATGACTTGATAGCCATGGCCACTAGTGATGGACAAATTTATTTGCCGGCGTCTCGTTTTGGATGCGCGTGTCCATTTTGGACACTGGCGCCCATTGCCGGCGTCCATTTTTTTCGCATCCAAAAAACGGATGTGCACGTTCAAAACGAGACGCAGCAGCATTTTGCAAATTTCTCTAGAAATTCCAATGGCCGATTCGCCCATCACTAATGGCCACTAGAGGTCAGGTTTAAACCCAACTGCAGAAAATAAAAGGTACTGGGTTAGCTGACCTACGTCTTTCAAAATACCCATAGAAATTTGAAGCCAAATATTTTAATGAGTGTACATCTGCAAAAAAGACATGGAGAGGATGCAAGTGAAATCTGGTAGATCATCAGACTACTTTTTGGTAATGTTGAATAAATAGCAAGCACATGTAATGGTGTGTGTAGGTCAGTATTTTATTAGACACCAATGCAGTCATGGGACAGACTGAACAATTGTGGAAACACAAGGTGTAAAAATATGATTTTTACACGACATATTCACCACAATAGCAGACCACACCAACAGGTCTTGAAAAAAAATTTGTATTCAACGTTTCGGCTCGTCATTTGAGCCGTCTTCAGGACTAGAAAATTGTGAACAGAAAACGTACCTATTTAAACCCTCGCAAACATGGCACCAAGGGTTGAGTGACATTCACAGTGGGCATGGCTTGAACTTTTTAACATTGATATAAATATACATTATACCACAAAGTGTTTACAATGCAGTTTATCATATACTACCCAGTATTAAAGTTACATTCACCCAAGTGAAATAAAATACAATGTGATCAAGTGTGGGGTTAAAAATTTTAAACACACACTACCCCAGTCAGAGCCGCCATCAGAAATCACAGGGCCCCGCACAACAAAATTGTCGGGGCCCCCT
>CM044436.1:57123450-57147333 GCA_024363595.1 Xenopus borealis | reverse complement strand
CCCCTTCAGCTCCGGGCCCGGGACACTTGTCCCCCCAGTCCCCCCCTGATGGCGGCCCTGACCCCAGTTTAGGCTAGGGTTGCCACCTTTTCTTTAAAAAAATACCGGCCTTTCCATATATTTAGCTTTTTCCCTATTAATAACATTGGGATCAGCCATCAAAAGTACCGGTCAGGCCGGTAAAAAACTGGCTAGGTGGCAACCCTAGTTTAGGCACATGCTGACCACGTGCCTGTTCCCAGGAGGGGTGGAAACAGGGACCTTTTCCTCACATGAAAGGAATCAATGTGGATTTATTAACTTGAAACTTTGGCTCCAAAAAGGTTAAATGAGACACTGCCAATGTTCCCTTTTGTTTAATTCCTTAGATACCTCTAGACTATGGACAATGGACCCTCACAATTAGTCCAAATAGGACATGAAAACATTATGGTGCTGGACTTGGGATCCTCCTAGTCTTTATTGATGCATTTTCTGTTTACTCCTATGTTTGGATTACTTTAACTGCACTAAAAGTCGAGTTTGTAACAAAGTATCAACCTGGGCATAAGGTTTATTTGCTTCTTTGCTGAACAGAGTAAAATAATTATTTTGCAGGCAAATCTACCTTTATTTGTATTTTACAGAACATAATGTAGCAACCAGTGTAAAATGAGGATAAGTTGAACTTGAATTCAGAAGTAAATAAGCAACAACCAGTTGTAATAAAAAGAGAATATATACCGTAAAAGCGATTTATGCTTGTGCACTCAAATTTATTTATATTGACAATTGCTTTCCATGTGGGTATAAATTAAAACAAGAAACACTCTGAGGAACAAAGCAAGATATTCCAGGCAGTTTCATTAACACACATCATTAAAATGGCAAAGTGAAAAGGTCTAATAATTCTAACGTGCAGATTGGGCACAATGAAACAATATCCATGCATTTGGTAATAAAAAGTAAAAGTGATAGCTTTTGTGCTACTAAATACCTATTTTTTATTTAGAACACAAACATTGCATAAACAAACAGATTTCTAGCTAGGTAGGAGACTTGGATTTGTTCTATAAATCCTTTCAGTATCTACACCTTGCACATATTTCTTGATTTACGTGTTAATGGGTCCAAAAAAGGTATACTAGACAGAGTACAATTTATTAGAGCTCAACATTACCACTTGGAAAGACTATTGAGCATTTCAGATTGCACACATTGTTTTCTGTGCTGCTGTTTTTTTCTTTTTAATCGAGTGTTGAGCTACAGTTCATGCTTACATGGAATATGTAAAAGTGCCATTTGTTATCCGAATAAGCCAGCAATTCTGTCTATCACCCTTTGCCCTCTATTTGCCTTAATTTTTCATTTTAAATTGTTCTTTCACCATCTTCCACTATAGAGTCTGGATCTCCAACCTTTTTTACCCATGAGCATGCAAAAAGTTCCTAAGGGAATTAATAAGAGCTCTTATTGGGTATTTTGCAGCTCCTAAATGGACGGTCTATCTTAATAAGGCCCTGTTTGTAATACATCTGGTTTTATGCAACCAAAACATGTCGTCAAGTAATTCAAACCAGAGTGCCTGCTTTAAGGGCCACTGGGAGCAACATCCAGGGGGTTGGTGAACAGCATGTTGCTCAGGAGCCACTGCTTGGAGAACAGAGAAATAGAGTTTCACCTTTACTTTTTCTTTCCCAGTTCCTCAAGGTTCTATCCTAGGCCCTAATTACTTTCTTTGTATATAACCTCCACTGGCAAGTGTATCAATCCATATGGTTTCCAGTACCACCTCAAATGTATTTCTCCTCCCCAATGGCGTAACTATATGATACTGGGCCCCAAAAAATGTGATGTTTTCCACAAAGGCCCCTAATCCTCTCCCATTCACAGCTCAGATATAGTGATGGGCGAATCTCCCGAGATTCACTTTGCGGAAAAATTTGCGAATTTCCAGAGAAATTCACGAATTGGCGAAAAAATAGCGAAACGAGTCGCGGGACGCTTTTGACGCGCGCCGCGTCAACTTTGGCGCGTCACGCCGTTTCTGACGCACATCGCGTCATTTTCAGCGCGCGTCGTGTCGCGTCAAAAACGATGTGCGACTCGTTTTTCCACCGAATTTTCGCTAAGCGAAATTTCGCTGGCGATTCACGAATTTATTCGCCAGCGGCGAATCGTGGGAATTCGCCGTGAATTCGCCCCTGGCGAATAAATTCGCCCATCACTACTCAGATGTCTAAACTGTTTGTGGAGATTCCCATTCCCATCGTGGTCATAGTATATCTGCAGAAATAAGTCACATCAACTGGAATTGCTCTGTTTTTTCCTTGAAGGTGTTTCACCAGTCAAGGTCACCAAGTGAGTGGTAAAATGTCTTCAAGAAAAAACACAGGGAGCCCAGTTGATTTGACTTATTTCTACAGATAGATCTCTTTTCTTGCTTGTCAGCCATCTCTACTTGGTTGCCTCAATGCTACCTTCAAGTAAACTCTCTAAACTTATGTTCAGGTACTCACCAAACCTCCTGTTATGCTCTTCCTCTATTATACTTCTTCTGATTGACTCCTCAACACTTCACTCATTACCTTTTTATACTAATATCCAAGACCTTGAAAGGGTTGCATCCCTCCACAACAATCTGGAAGTGCAAAGAGGGTCCTTTGATTCAAGTACCTTTGTGGGGTTCTATACACAGCAATATAAAAAATGTGATATGCTTGTTGTAACATGCAAAGAAGCTAATGCACCAATCAAAATGCCTGCCTGGATTGCTTATCAAATTAATTAGAAAATTGTTGCTGAAATTACACAGGAATTAAGCACGTTATGTGGTGTCATTATGTAATAATATTTGCTGTTGTTATGTTATCCCCCCAGTACCTCATGCCCATTGATCTTTTGCTTGTACTCATTCTAGGTGTATTGGTGTGAGTCATTAGTGATATAAACAATGTAAACATACAGTGTGTTATGTTTGGTAGCCGAGGATGAGGAGAGTATAACACTGCTTAATTATCAGGCTCATACAGGCCTTACACAACAACAGTAACCTCTTACTTTCACTTTCAAGCTGTGCAAAAAGTCCTGTGTATGCACAGTACAAGTCCCGTGCACAGTGACAACCACAGGCCATTCGTATAAACACCACATATTCCCCCTACAGTAGGAAAGCATTTGGGCAGTTGTAATAAACAACAAAAATGCATCTTAAAGCAATAATATACATTATTCACATCACATAGTCTTGGGTCCATGAAGGTGGTTTTCTGATTCTCTCAGTATGCCTTATAGGTTCATTTTCTTCAGGCCTATTGCAGTTGGCATCCAAAGTAGGAAAATGTCCTTCATCAAATGGAGCTTCTCCAAAGTCATATCTAGCAGGAGCAAGACAACTTGCATTCCATATGTGTATATTAGACAGTTCTGGGGAAATTGACTAAGCGGCGAAAATTTGCTAGCGTTGCCTTCGCGAACGTTCACCAGAGCTACGCAAAGTGCGAAGTTACGCTAAGGTTGGCGAACGGTAGCGTAGTTGCGCTAGTGTTACTTCGTCCAGGCAAAGCGCATTTATGCTAGCGATTCCTCATTTGCATATGGTGCAATTTCAAAGTATAATAGAAGTACTGTATATTACAGCCACTACATTGCACTACACAAGCCCAAAAAACCTATAATTAAAAAAATTTAATTTGTCCTATTGCCCTAAACATGTGCCCCCTGTATAGTTGAGTTGTCATATGTTAGGAAATGTAGGGGAGAAGGAGGGCAACCCCCCAAAAAAATTTTGCTCTTTTTCAGACTATCACCCTAGAAAGGTAAAACATGCCAGTGTTTTTTTTCAAACTCCTATCTATTGTATTGAACTTCGCCAGGTCTGACCTGGTGAAGTAACGTCTAGCGTAAGTGGTAAGGTTCAGTAAGAGTCATCTTAGTGAATTTGCGTAATTACGATCCTTCGTCAGTGCGCAACTTCGCCTGGCGTAAGGGTGCAAAGTTGCGCTAGTCTACTTTGCTAGCAAAAAGAGTCAGTGTTAGTGAATTTGTGAAGTTACGATTTGACATCACGCTGGCAAATTAGCACTAGCATTAGACGCTTCGTGCTTTAGTGAATTTCCCCCTTCACATGTGTATAGTCCTCACTGGTGTCTCACTTCAAGTGGTGTATTAAATTTAGATTGTCCTTGTTTCAGTATTCCTGGTTTCTTAATTCTGACTAAAGATCCCGGCTGAAGGTGCACTACTCTTGAACCACGTTTTCTATCAGTATAAGCCTTGCATTTGGCTTGGTGATGTTTCACATCAGCACTAGATGATTTTGTAGGCACAGTATTTTGTGGAAGTTTAATGTCTGCAACTTAGTGCACATCTGTCTGTCATGTAAGAATTCAGCTGGACACGATTCGGTCGTTGCATGGCATGTTGCTCTGTAGTTATGTAAAAACTCTGTCGTAAATACTTTCCAAGATTTCCCAGTAAGATTGATGAAAACTGCACCAACACCATAGTCTGAAGCATCTGTAGTAACCACAGTGGGTAGTGCAGGATCAAATAAAGCTAGACCTGGACTGTTCACAATTAGAGGTTTCACTATGTCAAAGCTATGTTGAGCAGATTCTGACCAAATCAGACTTAAAGGACAACTATACCCCCAAAATGAATACTTGAGCAACAGATAGTTTATATCAGTGGCATATTAAAGAATCCTACCAAACTGGAATATATATTTAAGTAATTATTGCCCTTTTACATCTCTTGCCTTGAACCACCATTTTGTGATAGTTGGAGCATAGACAATTACATCATCCAAATAACATTCTACACCTGGTATGCCATGGCGTATAGAAAACATCAGTCTTTGAAAACAACTTGTTGCTGAAGCCAGTCCATAAGGTACACACTTGAACCGAAACAAACCATCATGAGTGATAAATGCAGTGAGGTCTCTGCTTTTCTCATGCAGTAATACTTGATGATAAACACAGATCCAGGGTGGAAAAATTTTTTTCTCCTTGGAGTTCTGAAAATGTTTATGTGTGGAAAGAGATGATTATCCACAACTGCTTTATTAGGATCACAAAGATCAACACACAGTTGAGTGCCTCCAGTCTTCATTGTAACAACAATTGATGAAACTCATTCAGATTATTCTGATTTTTCAATCACACCTTGCTCTACCAGTTTCTTTAGTTCCTGTGAGACAGACTCCCTTATAAAGTAGGGCAATCACCTCAATTTCTGGTGTACTGGTTTTACATCTGGTCTCAACTGAAGATCCAGAGTAGCAAATAATTTAGCTCCTCAGAGTTCATAAAATATTTCCTCTATGTGTGGCAAGGGATGATTATTCATAACAACTGCTTTATTAGGTTCACGGAGATCAACACTCAATCGAATACCTCCAGTTTTCTTCTTTGTTACAACAATTGGTGAAACCTGTCACGGTCGGCACCCGATACCAGAACAAATGCCAAGCACCCTGGTCTCGGCTCGTGCTTCACCAGTAGTGTGACCGCCTTTGGCTTCGGGAGGAGCCCTCAGCTACTCAGATGCCACCTGGACTTAAACGAGAGGTGCAGGGCAGGAGTTCTGGCCAGCGATGGCTCACGACTGTATAAGAAGTCTTTAAGGCCGAAGGTCACGGTACAGCAGGATGAGGCAGGTTCGTGGTCAAACTGGCTGGGTCGAGGCAGGCTGATAGCTAGGAGTCGTCAGGCAGGCAAAGGGCCAAACCGGGTGATCAATCAGGTAGGAAACAGCAGAATCAGTAGTCAATAACAGGCATGAGTCAGGATAACGAGATCAGGGTAGTCAATAAGCCAGGCAGGGTCAAACACAGGTAGCAGAACAAGATCAGAAGCTTAACAGCACAGATAAAAGGCACCAGGAACAAATCCTATCACGGGCAAGGACAATATCAAAAATTCCCCTTTAAATATTTTCAAATTTGGCGCCATTGTGCGCTGACGTCATGCGTCAGCGCCTTTAAGAGCCGCCGAGACACGTGGCGCGCGCCCATAGATTCCCGGCAACACGAGGAGGAAGGAACCTGCCGTGACGGGCGTCCCTGCCGAGAGGGCGGCAGGGGTCCCTGCCGTCCCCCCACTAGACCACCAGGTGATTTCTTAACAAAACCCATTCAGAGGATTCTGATTTTTCAATCACACCTTGCTCTACCAGTTTCTTTAGTTCCTGTGAGACAGTCTCCCTTATAGAGTAGGGCAATCGTCTCAATTTCTGGCATACTGGTTTTACATCTGGTCTTAACTTAACTTTGTGTACAAAGTTCTTTGCACAGCCCAGTAACGTGTTGTTTTGTGGTGAAATTTTAGATACTGGCTGTATGGCAGTTTTTTTATAATAAACTCTACAGTTAGTATAGCTATGGGCATATATGGTTTGTGTGAAAGAGTGGAGATGTGTGTGTGTATGCTGGGTTTTAATTTGGAGGGGTTGAACTTGATGGACTTTGTCTTTTTTCAACCCAATTTAACTATGTAACATTTTTCAGTATTTGATTCAAATTGTACAGTCACTGGCAAGCAACCAAGCACAGGGATTGGATCCTTTACGTACTGACCAGTTTCAGGGCAGGTGCAACAAGCGGATCTTTTGCAAAGTATTTCAAGAAAATATCCTTTGGTAGTATAGAAACAGCTGAACCTGTATCAAGAATCAGGTTAATAGAGTGCCCCTGGTTAGCAGAAGCAGTACTGACACTGACAGTGCATATAAACTTGTCTGGAATAAATGTACTAGCTTTATCCACACTTAATACTGTGACATGCGTATGTAGGGGAGCAGAGAAATCCTTCCGCTGTGCACAGTGACACCCACAGGCCATTCGTATAAACACCACACAGTGCTCAATTATACATTGCTACAATGGCTTGACACTATTGCACATCACAACTTATTTTACTGTACTGTATGTGAAAGGCTCTTTTAGAACCTAGGGTTAGGGTTGGGTACATTCAACGAAAAAACACTTTTCACATACTGTACCTTTATGCATTTAAAATATAATCTCCTTGCTTCTTCAAAATGCCAGAAATGCAAAAGGAATTTGGATTCCCACTATTTATATTATGATAAAAAAAGCTGCACCATCTACATTTTTAAGGTTTTAATATTCTTATCTAGAATCTCATGAAAAAAGAAATCGTAAAAAGAAAAATAAGCCTTCTTCCCATCTGTAATGAAGTAGAATATTTGAATTCAGTTATTCAATAAACTAAATCAGTAAACTTCTTGAACTCTTTTAAATTATTAAAGCATTCAAACACAATGTTGGAAAAACACAATTTGTTTAAAATATTCATTCGGGTAATATAATATTAAACATAAAAGCTGAGGGCATCAGTGCAAACACTTTAGAATAGAAATTGACAGTATACAGTATTTCTATTCTGGTTAAACCATTATACTTTTCTTACTTTTCTTACTTTAGTCATTGCATGTGGATGACCGGTTTTTGCCACTTGGCCACTTTTCAGCCCTATGTAATTATGATGTCAAATGATATTGGAATATTCAAAGTGATACTGAGTGAAATAACACATTTTAAGATGGATTGACATGCTTCTGTGAAGGAAACATAATGTCAATCATTTCTCGAATTGTTTTGGAATATCTGAAAAATAGTACCTTACTTAAAAGCACCTTTTGGGGAAGTTTAGGGAAAGGCATAGGTGAAAATAAAAGTAAGAGATCAGGACACTACTTGGCAGTGAGAATAATGAAAATTAATGTTATGGCATTATTCCAGTAGCCTTAGTAAGATACCATTTTTTAAATGAAGAAACAAAAAATATTTTGGTGAAGGATACTACATACGTTTGAAGTATTTCTCATGGTCTTTAAAAACAAAGATGACTATGAATGATGAATATATATTCTTTAACTAGCAAAATCATAATGAAAATGAGTAAACTTTTTATAACTAGTGATAACTAAAACCATTGAAAAATTCACAAATGGCCACATTTTGCAGAAATGCATTGTGAAGGCAAAACAGCCTACCATACCTTTAACTGCTTGGATACGTATGTTTGAAAATTCCATTATTGTTGCTGTGGAGATATATTTCTGCTAGTGATGGGCGAATCTATCCCATTTTGCTTTGGCGAAAAATTCACGAATTTCCACCGAAATTCGCGAATACGCCAGTGAATTTTTTGGTAGGCAAATTTTCGCTGGCATTTTGCAAATTTATTCACCAGCAGTGAATCACGGGAATTCACAAATAAATTCGCACATCACTAATCAATAATTTGCTGCTAGAAAGTGTGCTTTACTTATTCACTGCCTTAGGGCAGAGGGACAGCATATATTCTATACATTACCTGATGATATTTATGAAACTGCTCTACTGCTCTACAGGTTCAGAAATAATTAGCAAAATATCCACTTGTTGCACCAGCACTGAGACTGGTCAGTTACTTAAAGGATCCAATCCCTGTGCTTGGTTGCTTGCCAGTGACTGTACAATTTGAATCAAATACTGCAAAATGTTACTTTTACATTGTGAATCAGGGTACTGCTATACTTGGAAAGGATCTCTTTGCTGCATTAAACCTACAATTAGTTGATGGTCTTATTACTACAGCACCATTGCCTACCACACAGCCAGTATCTAAAGTTTCACCACAAAGCAACACTTCATTGGGTTGTACAAAGAACTTTTTTTACAGAAAGTTAAGTTGAGACCAGATGTAAAACCAGTACACCAGAAATTGAGGCGCTTGCCCTACTCTATAAGGGAGACTGTCTCACAGGAACTAAAGAAACTGGTAGAGCAAGATTCTGATTGAAAAATCAGAATCCTCTGAATGAGTTTCATCAATTGTTGTTAAAATGAAGACTGGAGGCACTCAACTGTGTGCTGATCTTTGTAAACCTAATAAAGCAGTCCACACATAAACATTTTCAGAACTCCGAGGAGAAAAATTATTTTCCATCCTTGATTTGTGTTTATTATCAAGTATTACTGCATGAGGAAAGCAGATACCTCACTGCATTTCTCACCCATGATGGTTTGATTCGGTTCAAGCGTGTACCTTATGGGCTGACTTCACCACAGAGTTGTTTTCAAAGACTGATGTCTTCTATACTCCATGACATACCTGGTGCACAATGCTACTTGAATGATATGACAAGTACCTAAAAATGTTCTGAAATGCATTGATTCTGCAGGACTGAAATTCACCCTTTCCAAATGCCACTTCAGACAAATTCAGCTGTTATTTCTGGGTCATATAATTTCACTGCCTGACCCTGACCATGTCAACGCTGTTACACAAGCACCTATTCAATCTGATGTTCAGACCTTACGAGCTTTCTTAGGTCTTACTTCATGGTATTCTAAGTTTATTCCCAACTATGCTTCAGTTGTGGAGCCACTTAGAGTACTATTACCTGGAACTTCAAATCTGGTTTGCAATACAAATAAGGTTTGAAAAATGTTACTGCTGATTGTTTGTCAATTTTACCTTAACCTGCAGCTTCTGATATACTCTATGAGGACTTAGAAGTTGTAGCATTGATTGATTTACTGTCATCTGCAGTTACAGCTGCTGATTTTAAGCAAGCTTGCCTCACATGTCCAATTCAAGTTAAACTATGGGACATCTTACAAAGCAAATGGCCAAATGCTGAGAAGAAACTCAGTCCTGATCTTCAACCTTACTACCAGATTAGACACAAACTGTCCTTAGTAGATGGCTATGTTGTCCATGGAGTTCACCGATTACTGGTACCAGAGACCTTGTGAAAAAAACTTATATAACTTGCACATGAGTCATCAAGGAATTGTTAGTACAAAACAAAGACTACAAGAACTATACTGGTTGCCAGCAATGGATGTCGATGTGGTAGCTGCAATTCATTCTTGTTGCTTGTCAGAATCATGACAAAACAGCTATCAGACATACATTACAACACCACTTCAGAAGACTATCTGCATGGACCAAGGACTATGTGATGTGAAGAATGCATAATAATTCTTACGGTTTGCATACTGTTTCATTGTTGCGGTTTATTAAGTTTGTCCAAATGTTTTCCTACTGGTGGGGGAAAATATGGTGTTTATACAAATGGTCTGTAGGTTTCACTGTGCACAGAGTTATACTGTGCATACACAGTATTTAAAGTGTTAGAGTTTACGTTACTGTGTAATGGCTGTATGAACCTGCTAATAAAGCACATAAAGTCATACTCTACTCATCCTCGGCTGCAGGACATAACAATTTGTATTCTATGGGCACTATTTTGAGTCAATCCCTAAGCTCAGTAAGTGACAGCAGCACAGAACATGTGCAGTGAATGAGCAGAAAATAATATGGGGGACTACTGGGGCATCTTCAGAGGCACAAAGATCTCTGCTAAAGGGCTGTGTTTGCCTTGGGCTAGTGTGAAGCCCAAAATATCCCAAAATATCACTCCCTCAGGCCTGAAAATATCCACAGTGTGAGATCTTTCTGGGGTGTAATGACAACATACAATATAGCATTTAGTTAATGTATGGCATAGTACTCGACATAAACATGATTGGGTTTGCAACTTGATATACAAACATTTGCAAATTGTGTACATCATTCTGCTGCTGTGTCACACAGATTGTGGGACAATCACACCACTAGTTGCTCAGGTCTGGCTGCACTTATTTTAACATTTCTTCATAAGCTGGAGAGTCTCCAATTATATTCAGATTTAGGGTGCTTCTGAATGATTAGTTGAGAGTTAGAGTTCTGCTTCAGTTATTGGTTTATCATACATACAGTTACACTATGGAGCATGTGCACCAATTTATTGTACAGGTATATGATCTATAAGATGAAGCCAGACAAATTGATCTGAACAATGATATGATTATGTGGCAAATATTTCTAGTTGTAATACTTTTTTATATTACTTCGGATCCACATGTTGGTGATCCTGTGTAAGGCTGCTTTAGTCACCCCAAAAATATCACTCTCTGTCTACAGTATGTTAGCCTTGCAAAAAGTGTACCCAAAAGTAGCATATATCTGGAGGCTTAATAAGCTGAAAGCTGGTACATTAAAGGAGAACCAAACCCCCAACTAATGAAAATGCCTACCCTGCATAGTCCCCCCTCCCTGTTCCCCCACACACAGGTGTTAATACCTGTAAATGCAGAGTCAGCACAGCAGAGCACACAGGGCCTTCTCCACCTGTTTGGGAATCTTCAATAAGTAAGCACCATATCAGCACATACACAGTTGTAGCAATACAACTGTGTATGTATAGCAACTGCGTGTGCACCAAAGCCTCAGAAATTCTAAAGGGACTCAAAGATTCACAAAGTGCCGGAGGATGATGCCCATGAGCTCAGCTGTGTTGACTCTGCATAGAGGGGTAATTAAAGACTTAGAGGCATTTACAGGTTTTAACATCTGTGTTTGGGGGGGGCAAGGAAGGGGGACTATGGAGGGTAGGGGGCATGGGTTTTCATTAGTTGGGGAGTCTGGTTCTCCTTTAAGGATCTGTTAAGGTAAGCAGCTATAACATCTGGAAATTCAAGATCTTAAAGTCCCTTAATGTCAGTTTTACCACAAAAGTCTAGAAAAGAAAGCAGAAATTCATGTGTATGTATGTTCCAGGCCTACAGTATATTAGTGTTGGGATCTACAATTATTTCAGTGCAGGGGGAAAAAACAATGCTTAACATATTTCTAATATTTTCTACTTAAGAAAAGATTATCAATTTCCAAATGCTACTGAGATGGCACAAGAGTATATTAAGAAGCCTCTAAAGTACTGCCAAGACTGTCAAGAGTAATACAAATTCACAGAGATGTGGGGGTTAGGTGAGATGTGATAGTTCAGCTCTAAACTGTTGAGCAGATGACCTCTGTATAGATCCTGACAACTTAGGCACCAATTAGTGTCAGTTCTGGTTGTATTTTTTATTTTTGTAGTTTTTGCATTCAGATAGGTAGAAAATCCAATTCTATTGGATTAAAAGACACAAAGTTAAAATATCTCATAGGCATGCAGATGGCATTATGCACTAGAAACAGATTGCTGGTGCATTGGCATTTCAAGTTAATGTCACACATCTTTATTTTTTTTTTTTTTTACGTTTGCTGATGGTGTAAACAAAAATGTGCTTTGTAGTTATCTATGTCTTCTATCTTTCAGTCCAGGAAATTTTCAATGGATTTATAAATAGAAATACATTTTGCATTCAGCATAAATTATTGTTATAGTTTAGCCTACATTAAGTAGTACAGTTTGGATCAGAGTTGTGTGCAGTTTTCTGCCTTAACCCTGTTGAAAAAGTCTGCTTTGTGCTTTTTTTTTTTTACTATTAATATAATATTATATTATTAAGATAAGTTTAAAGTTCTAAAATCTATGCAACATGCAACCTCAGATTAACTAAATCATACCCAAGAGTTCCTTGTATATATTTAAGCTATAGAATAAGTTACTTACTATTAAGTCTATCTATCTATCTATCCATCTATCTTGCGATTTATCGATCTATAAGTTAGAGGGATTAGAGGTTTTTGCTTAGGACCGGTTGACAAATATGCTTTTTATGCAGTACAGGATCCGCCATTGTTTTTACTGGCCAGAAATGATGCCCTCAAGGGTGGATTCCTCATGGCTTTGAAAAGGTCCATAGGATTAAGTTCCCAAGGCTTCTATTGGTATTCTGTAGGTTCAATCTGGCCTTGGCGTCCTTGGTTTCCACTGATTGATTTCCACTGATTGGTTGAAAGGCTCCAGCATGTGGTCTCCTGTGTGAGGACAGATCTTTATCCACCCGGAGTTAAGTGTGGGACTGTGCCTGGTAAAGACCGTGCTTGGACTTAGGGGTTCCTCCAGGGCAGGGGTGTTATTGCTATTGATATTTGATTGTGTTTCTACATTTATTTAAATTATAATCTGTTTGTTGCACCAGAGAAATAGTAAATGTCAGTGACATTCATAATAATCCTTTTAATTGTATTAGTTTACAAATGCATATATTCTTTTAGAGAGATTGTGAATATTTAATTTATTCACAGGTCTTGTTCTACTTTTACAGTTACTATAGAAATAAAGATGCTTCTGCAGGAGATTTTATAAAAACATGCTGAAGCACAGGCAGGTTCCTAAGATATGACATTATGTGATGCAGACGCAAAAATAAATATCTCTCAAGGATTCTTAAGCTGAATCTCTATTTGCTCTAGAACTGCAAACTCTCCTTTCAATTCAGTGGCAACCAGCTTACTACTTCATCATGCCCATCATATCAAAAATACACATGCAGTATGCATTGACCTGGATGCATCAGACTACAAAAATGGGATTTGTATACAGCTTAATGTCAGAAAATTACTTGAGTACCACTAACTCTTCCCAACAAACAATTGCTCTGCTTGCAATAATAGTAGTCTGTAAATGTGACCAAGGTAATAGCATATTCCATTATTTCCCTCTTCCAAATTTTAGATTTCCTCAGTTTCCTACACTGTACACATGTAGTAGTTTATTTTGTACTAATGTCCCAATCTTCTAATCTTACTAAAGATTAGCTAGAGTGGAATGATAGGCCTTTACATCAATTATATCATATTTTCACAAAAGCTATATTTTTACATTTTGCCTAACATCTGTTTTTAACCGAAGAAGTATCCATTAATAAGAATGTTACAAAGAAGGGACTGGGAAGATACTACAACTGAAGGCACTATAGAAATGAGGACTGACAAGAAGGATCTGTAGGATGTAACCTTTATATAATATCCCAACTGAACCTGAACATTTACTGTAGATTTCAAGTTACTCCCTCAAGTACTGTACTGTAAAAACACTAAAGCCTTATTCACTATTGGGAATTAAAAAATGTTTTGCCACCTGGCATCAGGGGCACTCCGCCCAAGGGAGTTGGAGAACTCGCCTCAGGCTCAGCAATAAATAGGTTCCAGCTGCATCAAAAAAACCCCTCTTGGTATCTTTAAGCAGAGGCGGGTCTGGCCGGCCAGGCGCCCTAGGCAGACCAGCCAGCCAACTCGTCCCCCATCTGTCTCCTGAGCATGCAAACCAGCGGCATTCATGCACACAAGTCTAGCGCCAGGTTCAGTTTAGGGTTAAGCAAGAAGAGGTGCAGTAGCTGCCCAGCCCTCCCAATCGTTGCGCCCTAGGCCGCTGCCTCTTCTGTTTATCCCTAGTTCCGGCCCTGCATTTAAAAGCTGATTATCTATTTATATACTTATATTCCTGAAGTACTTGATGAATAAGTTAATTTAACACAGCTTTTTGCACTCATTTTATATTTTTCCAGATTTTACTTTTTTTTCCTGGTCTCCTTAAAAATTTAAAAGAGGGTTCTACTGTATTTCATTTTAGTTAGATGAGTATACCAGCTACTCCATATCCTCAGCACTTACAAACCCAGGAGATCCTCATCAGTTTACTGCTTAATAAATCCTGTTGGACATATTAAAGACAAAGACAGGTTTGTTTTAAAAAAAAAAAGTAAATTTAGTTCTAAAGTGTCTAAAGAAGTTTTACCGTGACTAAGAAGCGCTGCATACATCAGAGATCCCAGAGGTGCAAAACAAATTGTTAGGATATTAACTGCATGAAACATCACACCTCCCCTCAAATTAATGTATTTTATACAGTTATTGGCTGATTGTCATGTCATCATTTTCAATATCCTATATGGATTTCTTCCCTTCCATATACCAGGCTGTCCAGGTGAAATCCAGACAGGTGGCAACCCTTACACACAGGCATGCATAAACCAAGAAATACAAACTTTTTTAAAACTTTTTTTTATTTTACGTAGCTAAATGCCACATGTTTTGGTAAATCTATGCATAAACACTGTTCAGTAGACTACAGATGTCAATATTTATTTTTGTTTTAACTGTGTATGTAAAGTAAACTGGCCATTTTTCAACTTACTTCAGTCTCTGGGAAACGTCCCCGCCTGGCAAAATACCTTTCCATGCAGGAATGAAATCAGAGCCTGTGATTAATTTTTTTACAGGTAGGGGCCGCAGGAGGGAACAAGCAGTCAGCATTATTCAGCAGAAGAACTCGGAAGAAGAAACACTGCCCCATATTGGGTCCTCCTGCGGAGGGAGAGGGAAAGAACTTTGTTCCTGCTTGTGTAAACTTGGCTGATATATAAAATTTCCTCAGCTGGGTTGGCTCACTGCCCTACAAAAGGCTGTCATATTACAGAGGGAATTGCCTCTGTGCCATCCTCCATGAGTTCTTGGGTTTTTATACATAGAATTGCCACTGTGCCATCTTGCTATGAGTTCTGGGGGTATTTGTACATGACATTGCCTGTGTGCCTTCCTGCTAAGTATTAGGAGGATATTTGCACAAAGAATTGCATCTTAGCCATCTTGCTGTGAGATCTGGGGTATTAATACAGGGAATTGCCTATGTTCTGGGGTATTTGTACATGGAGTTGCCTATGTGCCATCCTGCTATGCATTCTGGGAATATTTGTAAATATAATTGCATCTGTGCCACCCTATGAGTTCTGTGGAAGTTTTACACAGTATTGTTTCTATGCCATCCTACTATGAGTTCTGGGGATATTATAAATAGAATTGCCTCTGTACCATTCTGCTATGAGTTCTGGGAATATTATGTATTATACTACATTCATTTATATTTTTATATGTTCACTGAGGGTGTATCTATAAAATTGGGAGTGGTCATTTGAGGGTGTGTCTCACAAAGGTGGGGTGGTTGGGATGGGTGCTTGTCTAAGGCAACCTTTTCCTTAGGCCCAACACTAGTGATGGGTGAATTTATTGGCCAGGGGCGAATTCGCGGCGAATTCCCGTGATTCGCCGCTGGCGAATAAATTCGCGAAACTGCAGGAAAAATTCGCCGCCAAAAATCCGCCGCCAAAAACGAGTAGCGCGTAGTTTTTGACGCGACGCGCCGAAAACGACGCGCGACTCGTTTCGCGAATTTTTCGCCAATTCGCAAATTTCTCTGGAAATTCGCGAATTTTTCGGCGAAGCGAAACGCGCCCGTCTCGCCCATCACTACCCAACACTACTCAGAGATATAATTCAAAAACGCTACCATTAGCTCTGCTTTGCATTTAGGTACTCTAGAATAAAAGTACATAATTTTATATTTTGAAAACTTGAAAAATGTGTACTTTTTGTAATTGCAATTGTTTCTGAGCTGATGTGTAGTAATTCTCTGCATTATCTGTATGAAGTATCATGTTTGTGCCATGGTGTCAGGGCCGGAACTGGGGGTAGGCAGAGTAGGCATGTGCCTAGGGAGCAAAGCTAGGGGGGTGCCAGGCACATACCTTCTCTGCCACCTGCCTACCCCTAGTCCAGTCCTCTCTCTCCTCTCTGGACTGTTGGGGCACTGTTCATTCGCGCTGTTCATTATTACTAGACTTAACAATGGAAATACAAAATCTCTGAAAAAAAATTGATCAGAGAATCTCCATGTGGATGGAATTACTGTAGTCATAATAAATATTTAGCTTTTATAGCTTTTATAAACTGTTATAGTCTAAACGTTTTTGTCAGTAATTAACTGTAAATATTTGGCTTATACATTAAAGAATTTTACTCAATATTTTACTTTAGTAAAATGTTGTCCAAAAAAATAAAAAACCACACAAGTTTAACAATCTGCTCTTGAACATTACTAATGCAGGAAGGGAGGACCTTATAAATCATGCATCCACATCCTTTATTTTGGAGATAAATGGAATATTTTCTAAATATGCCAACTTAGTTTTGTCTAATCTTTATGTGCTAATGGATCTGTGGCTTAATGTAACACTTTCTGTATCCATTAATATATCGACTATGCTGTATATGGCTAAAATAAGCTCTGGTTGTATTGATTACAAGCTCTGCAGTTTAAACAATGAATTAAACTCTTAAAAGAGAACAGTCTCCAAGCATTTTTATATTATTTGTATCATAGCCCTCATGGACAATACACACTTGTAGTAGCAGACTTATAACCATAAAGAATGACCCTCCGCTACTTTGGCTGCCAATGGCCTAATCCAGGCAAATACCAGTACGTTGCAAGATCATAGATCATATCGTATTCATATGGCAGGGACAGAAAGAACAATTGCTGTATTTGTTAAATAATTCAATGATAATGGCTGCAATAGCTGCATTAACAGTGGTGTGAGGCTCCATTCTTAAACAAAGGAAAAAAGAAAAAGGAAAAAAATTGATAGTATAGTTTATAAAGTGGTCTCTTACCAGGGTAACCCCCAGTCCAAGGGTTTGGCAATCAATGGTTAATATGTAGAATAAGAGTGGGTTAAGTGAGTAATGTGTCCACTTGATAATAGTTACATCCTTAAAGAATTTAGTAACATATGTAACCCTTAGAACTGTCGTAATGCAACACATAAGGAGTTTCTTTACCCTATATAACATAAAAGGAGTTTTTCTGTAGAAGGGGATATGGGTAACTTTGTACTTTGGTTTTAACTTGTTTTTAATTAATTTATTGTTGAGTTTTGGGGTCAAATAATTTGCTGAAGGGCTTTTGAGGATACTTATATATATATATATATATACCAGAAAGAGGCATAGGTCTTACAAAATAATAATGGTGTTTCATAGTCAAAAATAAGAACTAACGTTTTGGCTAGCAAAAAAATCATCAGACTTGAAGCAATACTGATCGGGCTGTTTAAGGCCATTGTTAGAGGAGGCAGGCAGGTTACGGGTCTAAGTCACCAGAAGGGCCGCCAAGTACAGTTTGCATATGCAAGAGCTTTGTTAGGTTGCCATACCATGGCAACTGTGGCAAATAACAGGGTGCACTATTGGTAAGAAAATTTGGTGAAAAATGTAAACTATCTTAGTTAGTGCAATATATCATATATCATATGACATACAAGAGTATATAAGACCATATTGGTGTAGTCCTACTAAGTGACATAAATAGTACAAAGCTGTCAACCCATAAATAAGAGTGTACAGCCTGGCCAGGGTGTTTGATGTATAGTAGTAGAGAAATTAGATAAAGATGAGAAGAAAAGACTGGATAAAAGTAGGCTCGGCCACATATACATTAAAGGTATCAAAAAATATATTATCATAGACACTATGTTTCTCGATAGGTGTAGATTCCATTGGACAGATATTGTCTGCCTCTAATACACACTGGATATTGGGATCGGTCAGCCACCAGACAAAAGTGAGGAGTATGAGACTAACTCGTACTATAGTGTGTGTACATCCCAACTAAGTGGGGGGATGGTGCTATATGTACATATGGAAGGGAATTGGGTGCCTGTATAAACAATACTGAAGTGGTCAAATTGTCACAAGCACATATAAATACCATTTTTCTGCAGGCTTTGCAGCCAAGAGATTGGCCCAACTAAAGTAATATAGTGATATGCAGGCATGTGTGTAACCCTCATATGGATGAAATAGATTTATCTGAGTGATCACAGGTAACGGATCATATTTTAAAGTTCCGAAATGGGGTAATTGAGGTTCAAATATGCCTACAGAACACAAGTTTAGAGAGGAGAGAGTAAAGTAGAAAATAGAGGACTTTGAGAAGTTAGAAAAGAGTAGTCACACTTAACCAAGACCATATGTACCATTAATGACATTATGAGGACCACTAACAGTACAAAGTGCACCAACAAAAGCACTGTGATATCCACAAGCATTTACATCCAGCTTCAGAACCTGGAGACAGTCTCTGCCAAAGTGTTTTGATGCTCTACAAAGTGTTGTGCAATTGGAGTGTCACTGCTTCCTTTACTCAGTGCAGTTCTGATGGAAGATCTGTGGTTCACCATTTTATCTCTATAAGGTGGTTATGGTCTTGCATATCTCATCTGATGTACCCGCTCCACGGCGCTAGCCAAAGGATTTTCAAGAGACTCGCATTACTTAATAACGATGTGGCTTTATTGTGCACACCATGTGAACGATTGACAGTGGGTTGGTGAGAAGACTACACGTTTCGTGCCCTAACTCTCCTGGCACTTCATCAAGGTCATATGTTGGTCACATGCTAGTGACTTTAAATACACTAAGTTAATTGGTGCAGTTTACAAATTCATTAGTGCAAATTGCAAATACATATGCATTAGGTGATAATGGTTATAAATAATCAAACTATCAAAAATTACAATAACATTTCATATTTCAAAAGACATCTCATTGTGAAATACTCCATAGTATGTGTAGTTTCCCAATTGTACCTATGTAAATTGTTAACATTATATCGATACTATATTAAACTTTCATTATTCAATGTCTCATATATAAAATACATATGCATATATAAAATGCCATCAAATACCTAAAAGAATCAATCAGTCAATTCATTAGAACTCTATTCTCATTAACATACAGATGTAGCCACTGGGATTTGTGTGTTCGTCATGACTCAGGGCTAATTGAAGAAACTTATCTAAAGTTATCTTAACTCATTTAATGCATTTAACCTTTTCATTAGCATACCAAAGTACCATTGTTCACAATGATAAACACTTTAATTAGATGGGATGCTGTGACGCAATTTTCTGTGTTAAATGAGACAAGTGTGAAGTCTGAGTTTAGTTATTCTGTGTCAAACACACAATTCAAAGTGGCTTCATCTGTATATATTGACCTATGTCAGTTATAAATTGATCCATATTCAATGTAAATAGATTAAAATACAATGACAAATTGATCAAATATATGTTAAAGGTACATACCAATTATTTATGTGTATGTATATATCATGATTTCTAATAGTTTTATTTTCTGTTGTTTATTTATTTGCTACAAGTATTTTTATACAATTATTTCCTTTTATTACGTCTTTTAAAACATCTTTTTTATATATACTGATATTCATCGTTATGTACCGATATCATTGATAATTATTATCTTAGTCTAGCATAGGAAATTTGTCTAAATTAATGATGATTAAATTTCAAATTAAATAATTGATCTTGTTAGCATATTCACAGGGTTAATATTTATGAATTATATACTTCATTTTAAGCAACCTTTTTTGTATTTATGTATTTATTGTTAATTAATTTTAGTTATTTACTTTATATCTTATTCTGTAACCGAAGTCCCCATGGTGTTACTGTTTCCAACAGAAGTATCCATTTTATCTCTCTCTTAGATAACAACCTATCCATGTCTCCTTTCCTTTTATCCAGTCTCACTGTTTTAATGGCCTGAAAGGAAACAAAGTTGTCATTAGCACCATGTTAACCAATTGCATGCGCTGATATGGCAGAGGACATGTCCTTTCTACTAATGCATGCTAAATGTTCCAAAACCCGATCTATGGTCTTGCCCATATATACAGTACTATTCCACAGGGACACTTAAGTATGTAGAAAATGAATTTCGATGTGCAGGTAAACCTGTGTTTGATGGAAATCGGTTTCCTGGAGTGTGGGTGGGAGAATGTGGGTCCAGTTAGGAGTTGTCTACAGGTGGTACAGTCTGTGAAGCATAACAGTAAACTGGATCTGTGTTTACTAGGTGATCCCTCAGGTTTCTTTCTCTTCTGTAGGCAATCTGAGGAGGCATTTTAAAGGCAGGTGGGAGAGTTCTATCCTTTTGTACAATGGACCAGTGTTTATGAACAACTTTTGTAAAGGATCTAGTGCTTGGGGAGTATCTGGTAAGGAAGGTAAGGCGGTCATCATTGCCCGTTGTGTGAGTACTACGGGTGTGGTTCAATAGTTCAGTTTGTTTTA
This sequence comes from Xenopus borealis, assembly GCA_024363595.1. NCBI lineage: Eukaryota > Metazoa > Chordata > Amphibia > Anura > Pipidae > Xenopus > Xenopus borealis. The sequence continues at coordinate 57,126,626 of CM044436.1, read as the reverse complement.
GACGAGGCTCTTTCTGCCGGCTAATCTGTATGTTTACGTTGTGAGCACAGCACCATTTCCTCTTTCCCTCCACTGGGGGTTTAAAAGGTTACTATTTGTTGTTTTGTGCACTTTGAGAAAGGCTAGAGTGCTAGTGAAAAGTTAGTTCTTATTTTTGACTAATAATCACCGTTATTTTTTTGTAAGACCTGTGAGTGGGAGCCTCCTTCTGGTATATATTTATCTTTTTGGGCTTTATTTGCACCCAGGCAACTTACACCTCTACACGAGTTGTGCCAGCATCCAGATATTGGAACTCACGAAAAAATATAAACGTGTGCCTGGGTGCAATCCATATAATATCAAACATGTCCATTGCCACCTGCTGGACAATGAATAAATCACGCAGATGGTGAGAACTGTGTGATGTGCTGATCCATGACCTATAACCCTGCCGTAGGTGTGTCTTTGAATTTGAACTAACAAGAGTGTCTGGGCTTAATTATGGATTAAGATACAGATCTGATACACTGCAGAACTTCATATAGAACGCCTGGAGAGGTGTCTCCACACTGTACTGAGTATGTACTTTACAGTTGTTCCCAGGATTCAGGTGATTAGGGTTGCTCATCAAAAATAGAGCTATTACATTGTAAATGACATACAACCTATTGTCTACACTGCCTATTCTTTCACAATTTTTGGTTCACATACAGTGATGTACCTATTATTTAGTTTTATTTTTTCCCCTTCTTTGTTTTCTGATTTTTTGTCTCTCAGACTGTTGTTCTAGCATATCTGTTTTTTATAAGTTATTGGGTGTGGATTCAATGTATTATTTGTTCATTTTGAATTGCTACTATGACTCTTGTGTTTGTTTCAGCTCTATAATGTGTTTGATTAACTTTGCACTTCTTTTATAAACACAGGAAATGGTGGAGTGGATGTATTGTTTTTTCTTTTCTCCCATTCCTATGCACTGTGGCTACCTAATTGGTTTATTTGAATTTTTCATGCTTTCATGCTCACCAATAGGATGGTTACATGTCACACATTACTTGCCCCACTGCCTCACTTCCTGTATATTAACTGAATGTTTGTAACACAGTTTCACTTTGAGAAAGGCTGGTGTGCCAGCCAAAACGTTACAGTGATTCTGACAGTAAAAAATTAATTTTAACATATGAATGTATTTAACATGTTACCTATGGGTCATGTTGATCATTTTTTGCTGAGAGCTTTGTTTTTGTAAATAATTGTTAGTTTTCCTAAGGCTGACTCTCTGACCCTCTGACTTTGCCAACCTAACGGTCCCATCTCAGCCTGTTGGTTAAAGTTTCTAATGCACAAATATGGCAGCCCCCTCATACAGGAACATGGGGCAACAGACAGGTAATGTAAAAGCATAATGCAAATACTTTATGGCAAAGTTAGAAGTAGCTTTCAAAGCCAGTTTTTATAATAGATGTAAATAAGAGTTTAATTTCAGGTGTCAGTATCTCTTTAAGATGAATAAATTACTATATAATTATTATTTTTATTATTATTATTAAAGAACAAGAATGCAAGTTGTAATAAGAAAGATCCCAAAACATGTGGCAAATGAAGGCTAGCAGTAATATTTCAGGCACACTTTAAAGCTGCTGACTGTAGAAGAAACCCCTATTGTTTAATCCAATGTTTGGATAAGAAGCAAGCTCAATTTTGAGGGATTACTTCAGATGAACTGCTTTGTATTCTACAGAACATCAAATAGATTCCCATGGAGGAATTAATTATCCAGCAGTATAAAATCTTCTACTCTCTTCAAAGGGAATTTTCTTTATAATTAAAATGCTTATGGACTGGTCTTATCTAGAATATATTACAAAAACTACCCTAAAGGATATTATTAATCATAATTGAAAAGAATCGGTAAGATTTAAGAAATGCTTTAAGGTTTCTTAACCTTTTCTTTAGAAAACAAGTGTAAATGTGTTGTTGTTGACCATATTTTATAATTAAAAGTATGTTAGCATGTGTAGAGCAGAATCAGAATAGGTAAGAAAGATAAAAGATAAAAAAAAGATAAAAGAGGGAAAATTGACTCAGGGCCACTCCTGCCAATATGGCAAGGTGAGAACCTTGCCTCAGGTGGCACAGAGCAGCTAGTTACAAGGTGCAGCAAGAAGCCACCTCTTGTAACTTTAAGAGTCAAATTTCCGCGTTTTAACCTGGAAATTTGGCTCCGCTAGTGCAGAGAGGGCAATTGCGCTCAATGCACTAGCAATACCGCCCCCATTTGAACCGCTCCAACGCTGATTTTTAAGGGCGGTCGGGAAGGGGGGGCGGCATCGAGGTTGCTGGCTCAGGCGGCGGTAGCCCCAGGAACGCAGCTGAATTGACTAAATATTTATCTGTTTGTCTCATAAAGTAAATTAATGATGGGCGAATTTATTTACCTGGCGCAAATTCACGGTTAATTCCCGCCATTCACCACCGGTGAATAAATTCACAAAATGCCTGGAAAAATTAGTCTAGTGAAAAGTCGCCGGCATCTCTTTTTGGATGCGGGTGTCCGTCCAAAAATGGATGCCCACGTCCACCACGAGACGCTGGTGGCGTTTTACAAATTTTTTGCCATTTTGCAAATTTCTCATGAAATTTGCTAAAAATTTGGCGAAGCGAAACGCCCCAGATACACCCATCACTATCTGTAATATTTAGTAGGCACAATTTTGCACTGAACATATTTGAATGAATGTAATAAATTATATACAATCACCACTTTGCTAGGTTTCTAAAAAATGTATTGTTTCTAACTACTCCCATCCTGGCACCATCTGGCACCAATGAACCTCCCCATATGTAACATAGTAAGTTAGGTTGAAAAAAGACATGTGTCCATAAAGTTCAACCTTTTAACTTATTTTTAACCTGCCTAGTTGATCCAGAGGAAGGCAAAAAAAAAAACATCTGAAGCCTCTCTAGTTTGCCTCAGAGGGGGGAAAATTCCTTCCTGATTCCAAAATGGTGGACTAGTCCCTGGATCAACTTGTACTATGAGCTATCTTCCTTAACACTATATTCCTTCAATTGATAAAAAGCCATCCAGTCCCTTTTTAAAGCTATCTAATGTATCAGCCTGTACAACTGATTCAAGAAGAGAATTCAATATCTTTACAGCTCTCATTGTAAAATGAATATTTAAGCGGAAC